>JAJJWX010004205.1:0-301801 GCA_023529315.1 Papaver bracteatum | reverse complement strand
TTAAATTATTTTTCATACTTTCAGGGAGTTGAACTGTTGAGGACACCCAGTAATCAACCCATATACCGACATTTACAGACTAATTTGGTAAGCCAGCCATAGGCATCAAAAAAATGGTTGCAACCAATTATGCCTTCACAATTATATTGTGGGCTGTCTCAACATAATCTAGCCCGGATATGAGAACGTAAGGCACTTGGTTTAAAGCATTAAACTAGACTAATGAAACTAATGGAAATACGAGCATAAACCATTTATATAAGCCATTTTTCTTGTGATGGGAATAATGATGGATACAGAGCAACACTACAATGAACAACGCTATCAAATACTTTCACAACACTTGCTAAGATGAATTTCAAACACAATAGGTCCCATGAAATTCATGAATAGACGAATTCTAAGAAATGGGAATACTAACAGAACTTTTAGCTAACATACAAAATAAGAACAACAACAAAAAATGAATGCACTAAACAATTGCAAAATGGATCATTAGCCAATTAAAATGAATGCATCAAATAAGGCATTAGAAAAGAGCAATAGTAACCCCTAATGCTGGATTAAAAGATGAGTCAAAATTAAATCAATCAAAAAACAAAATCAAACCTTGTGGAATGATAGAGGAGCCCCCGATTTAGTCAAATTGAAGTGGATGAAAAAATCCATAAGATTTATCTCTGAATCATGTAAAATTGAAGGTAAAAAACGTGAACCCCAGCTTGTACCGTTGTAGCAACACACGACCAGCAAGATGAGAAGGGTGAAATTCACCATAGAAGATACGAAGAAGATACTACGCTAGATTAACGGCCCCTAATGGGGCTACATGGCCGGAAAGCCAAAGCTAATCATCCTGACATCGAAAGGGGAGAGATAAAGTAATTAGATAATACAGAGAAGCAATCATAAATCAAACAAAAGAAGAATTAAGAGATTGAAAGGAAATTAATCCTGATTTATGAATATGAAGAAGATTTGGAATCCCAAAAGTTTAAGAGAGTGAAGGAAATAGTTAACGTATAAAGATAATTCGGAGAATTGAAAAAATAAATCAATCAAAAGAGGATAAAAAAAAAATTAAAGAGAGATTATGTCTAAATCCTAAACATGCAATTGATTTAGGTTCCAAAAATGTTCAAATCGGAGAAGATTGAGAAAAGGGGTTTATAGATATAGAACAGAAACAGGGTTTTGAGAACAGGGGTTTACAGATATAGAAGAGAAATGGGGTTTTGAATCACTTGTTAGTCAGGATTTTTTTCAATCTCAGATCATTTTTCATCTTTTATCTTTCTTTTGTCTCTGAGATATTTTTTCAGTGTAATAACAAGTGAGAGAAATTGAAAAGAAAACGGTGAGAGAGAAGAGATATATAGAAACGAGGAATCCAATGATCTCATCTATCACCGTTGATCCATTTAGGGCATCATCTGACCATTGTTTCTGGCGTGGAAAATCGTGCCAAAAACATGGATCACAGAATCTTCTTTTCCTCACAGTCGTTTTATAAATCAGATATAAGATAATACATAGTACATCGTGTTTCCAAAAATATCCCTCTATAAAACGACTGTTATCGTAACTAGTTTTATTTTTTTTTATAAAACAACTGTGAGTGACAGCATGGATAAATACTACATCCAAATAACAGTAGTTTTTGAAAAGCCCAGGAAGTAGTAAAAAACCTATTATCCACTAGTGGGAGGATCTGTTCATGCTCTTAGGCAAACTGTTTAGAGACCACAATACAAACCATAGATGCTGAATTAAACTTAAATTAGTCTTAAACTAAATTACACAAAGTCCAAGAGGGATAACAAGACCTTCACAATTGACTATTAGGGGTGGCAATTTTAACAACGAGAGTGTAATCAACCTTAACAGAAGTAAAGCATCGGGCCATTCATCAGACTCTTAAGTTACCATACAATTTCGGTTGTAGTGAAAAGATATGGGGGTTGGGCTGTTCAACCAGTAAATGGTCAATTTTGCACTTACAATCATGGAATTCAAACGTAGCCGAGCAATTAATACTTTGGAATCAATCCGAGGATTGATTTTTAATCAATTACTATAGATGATCTATCTATGGTCAATTGGTCATAGAATGGGAAAGTTGTGGCCTTGTGATGTAATTTTTACCCTTGTAGCACAGAACATTACAACACATTAAATGCTGATCTCAACTATGGTTTCAAGTGGAAATATTTTGGTCGAGCAACCCCTTGCAAATTTATTTGGGCACACGGACCTTGACTTTCTATGACAAGGTTTGACCTATTTAACTCCAACCACAAACCCTAAAACCAATTCTTCTTTCATCCCCATCTTCCTCTCTAACACTCTCTCTCAAGCCGCCGTCCTAAACCTAAAACCCAAATGGCAGCTTGTTTTGTCTGGGAATGTGGTGGAAGAACAAGATCCACTATCAATTCAGTAGCATTATGATATCTCCTCTCAAGTATGGTTCATGTTGTGGTTGAACTAACGAACTTTAAATTCTAAATGTGGGATGTGTCCAAGGATGAACTAACAAAATAGAATTTCCATTCGGTTCAAGCTAGCAAATGACACACCTGAAATTCGTATCAAGGTACCGTATATTTACATTTCTGAATATTATACTGATGTAGTTCCTATAACTGCTTGTAATTTCTGTGTTTTATAATTTTAGACATATATGTTAGAACGTTGACCTGTAGACTGAGAGAAACTAATCTAGAAAGGAAAGACAATTATCCTGACTCGAGGGATACTCTTTCCTTAAGACAATATTTGCACTCGCTTATTTTGACTGCAATGAGTTACAACAAATTTGTCTCCCAAGATAAAACAGTTCTTCCTACTTATATCACCTGCAGAAAGATATCCAATTCACATATACCAACCAAGAGAAAGATGTAATCGTTTTTTCATACTAAATAAAGAGTCAGAAGTGTTGTATTTATAGTTGTTGAATGTTCAGAACAAACAGTTGCAACTGTTTTTCCAATTGGCACCATTGATAACTATTTCCGATTTGAAATCCTTTTGTGGCTATCCACTAACAGACACAATGCCTTCTATTGAAATTATCTGACTTAAGTACGGGATTTAAGCCAGCCCTGGACAATTTATTTGGGCACACCTAACCAGGGCTTATGGCCTTGACTTTCTTTGACTATTTTGACCGAATTTACTGCTATTTAATACCACCAAACGAAAACCTAAAACATATTCTTCTTCTTCTCCATCCCCTCTCTTTCCATGTAAAAATGCACCGTCATGAACCCTGAACCTAGATTTTGTGTTTTCGTAAGGGTTTCCGGTGGAAGAACAAGATCATCGTAGCAGCATTATGATATCTCCTCTCAAGTAGATTCCATCATGTGTCCAAGATGATCTTATTTTTCACGTTTTTGTACTTGTGAAAAAGATTGGATCGAGATTGGAAATGCTTAGAAAGGAATCTGGACTCACCATCTATCAACATCTTTAGCAAACTACTTCGAAATCTACAAATTAAAAGATGCTAATCATTTCTTTATCAACATCTTTATATGCATCCAAACTATGATGAGAGTAGATTAGTGATAGTGATTTGGTAGTAATTGAAAGCCTTCAAAATAGCTCTTTTATAAAATTTTAATCTTCACATCAGCATCTCACTGAAATGATTTCAAGCGATGGTTTTTAAAATAACTTAAGGTAACTCATTTGTAATTATCTTTGTTTTCATTTTCATGAATTTATCAATCAAAGAGGCTTTAGTTATTGTTGATTTCATGCTTTAATTTTTTATGTTCATTAGGTCACTAATTTGTTTCCATCATTATTGCAACTATGATTTTTCCTTTCAAAAAGCAAAGCACAAACTACCTCTAGACAGCCAAATTTTTGTTACAATTGTTTAATGCTATACTAAATCAAGAAGCCAGGTAAGTTGCATTCTCTTTAATTTTCTTTTGTTTCTATCTTAGGATTGGTCATGATGTGAAAACATGCTTGCAACTGATAAATTGCTAAATCCCAACCATTTTGAACTGTACCCCGCCTGACAACGCATTGCCATCGTAATAATTCAGGACTTTAAGATAGTTTAAGCTCTCGCATTCCAAATGGTCAGTTGGGGTGTATGTAAAGGCCATGTTATGGTAGACATAAATATATCAGATAAGATGACCTTTGTAATGTGTTGGAAATGGAAACTAATAATTTCAGAGCTTTTATCTGGATGTTAATGTAATTACACAATAGAATATTTTTTTGGTATGTAGAGCGGAATGTTTCATGACCTTGAATAATTAATATTGCTTTCAGTGTTACATGTTAATTGTTTCTTGGTTTTACGAGGAAGTGTTGTTATTTATGAGCCAGATTGCATAGGCCTAGGATGTTGTTGGCACCTTTTTTATTTATTCTGTGACTTAGATTTACTTCTTTCATTCGGAAACTAATGCAACGAGTTCCAGAAACTCAAGCAAAATATTCCTTGATGTCTTCAGAGAAAGACCATGAGAATCTAGAGGAGGACAGGGAGGATGAGGATGGGAGTACATTTTTGCATGGCATGTGGTGAGCATGGTCAAAATGAGTATCGGTCTCCTATGAAAAAATGGTTCCACAAGAAATTTATGAAGATAACTCCAGCTAGGTCTGAATATATGAAGCAATACAAGAACTGCATCAAGGGAGCAAGTGTGCGAGTATCCGAAACCCAGGATAAGTACTCCAAACCAATGTCTCTGATTGAAGATGTAATGGTTATATAGGAGAAAGACAGAATGCATACTTTGAGCGGGGCATGAGGTGAGAAACCAGAATTTTATTTGGGTGCATTTCTGGATCTGTTGTGATATTTGTGAGAAATGTTTCTAGGGAAAATGTTTGGAGATAGCCCCAGCTAGGGATGAACATATCAAGCTATTTAGGTGTCTAGATTGTACCTACAAGAGAGCTCGTCATTGGGACATTTTTGGGCTGTTAGACATAGCCTGATTTTGTATTACTTTTTCAAAATTCAGAGCTTTTATTCATTAACCAGAAATGTGATATTATGTGACAGGTACACCAGCTTCAAGAGGGAGAACAGGGCCACCACATTGTTATTTGAGGTCGTAATCTAAACAACAGAACTTTAATGAGCCCTATCAGGTGTAAAGCATCAGGCGATTCTTTCGTCATCAAATATTAATCTACTTAAGGATTTTCTTTGTCAGTTTTGTAGTTGGTTTAAAGACAAGTTACATGGGGAATTGTCTTGGGTTTTCCTACTCAGGAAGGATTTGATCCAACTTACACTGACATTCTTGGAATTCAAACGTTTCCGAGCCAGTAACCTATTCAATATTGTAAATTAGTCAGTTTTTTCCGCTATGTTTTTAGAAAGATTTTACATACAAGTATATAATTAGTCATGGCCTTGTAGGGTTTATTTTTTGATGTCTCTTCACAACTGCCCCTTCCAGGGGTGTATATATATGATCATAGACCATCAAGCATTGGTGCCCCCATAAGATTATTGCTGATGTTTGAAGGAGGGACAATCCATGAGTGAGTGAATACATTATGGAGATGAACATATGACTTCACGTATGGGATCCAAGCTTTATTTGCACACCTAGGCTTATGACCATGACTTACTTTGACTATTTTGACCTTGACTTACTGCTCTCTTTAAAACCACCAAACGAAAACCCTAAAACATAATCCTCATCTCCTCCTCTTTAAACTCTGTCACTGTAGAAAACCGCAGCCATGAACCCTGAATCTAGATTGATGATGATAGATGGTGTTTTCCTTTGGGATTGTGGTGGAAGAACAAACAAGAGTACCCCTTCTTTGAATTGATTGCAGCGGCATTATGATATCTCCTCTCAAGTAATTTAATCCAGATTGAAATAGTTTATCACAGAGTCTGGAGCTGGAAGATTCATTAGTTGCTAATCCAGAGATAGGTATTTCTTCAATCATCTGTTGAATAACAGAGCTCATACGCCTCATCGGAAATCAGCTACAAAGTGAAAGAATAGCCTAGTGACGGTGTTTTGAGGTGTTTTGATAGTAATTGAAAGCTCCAACATATTCAGAATAGCTCTTTTATCATGGATTATGTGATTTAAATCTTCACATGAGCATCTCACTGAAATGATTTCAGGATGGTTTTTCCAAAGGTAATTCAATTGTAAGTATCTCACCAAAATGATTTATGGATTGAATTCATTTTGGTTTTGTGCTTCAATTTTATGGGTTCTTTACTCATTAGGTCACTGATTTAGCGGGACACTAAGAATCCATCATTACTGCTACTTAAAAAGCAAATCAAATATTACCTCTGGACAGCCAAATTTTGTATGGTAAACTCAAGGACATTGATTTTTTATTGTTTTGATACATTTGTTTTATGTTTCACTTTGTTTTGAATGGACCGTTTATTTGATTCTCAGAATCTTAGGATTGATTGTGAACAACTCTATTTGTTCGGCTTCCTTGTGCAGAGTAATATTGCTGCTATTGGATGTTACTATTTTGGTGACAAAGCATTGCCAATTTTCCATCATACTGATTCAGGACTTTACAATAATTTAAGCCTTAATTACAATAGCTCGCTTTACAAACGGTCAGTTGGGTGTATGCCAAGCCCATGTTTTGGAAGCCTTAATTATATCAGCTGACTTTCATGATGTGTTGCGAACTAACAATTTCAGAGCTTTTATCTAGATGGTAATTTAATTACATAGTAGAGTTTTCTCTTGTATATAGAGCGGAATGTTTCATGACCATGAATAATATTGCTTTCAGTGTGTTACATGTGAACTTTATGTGCCGGATGGTGCAGGCTTAGGATGTCTGTAAACTTCCAACTTTGTTGGAAACATTCTTTTTTATTATGTCACTTAAATTTACTTATTTTATTTGGAAACAAATGCAGGGATTGCCAGAAACTCAGGAAAGTAATCCGGAATTTTTTCAAAAGAAGACCAAAAGAATCTAGAGGAGGGCATGTTGTTAGCCTGGTTAAGATGATTTTTGGATCTGCTGTGATAAATGGTTCCATGGTAAATTCATGAAGATAACCCCATCTAGGTCTGAGTATATGAAGCAACAATACAAATGGCCAGTTTTCTCCAAAAAGAGAGCGATTCCGAAAGCACCTGAAACTTAGGCAAAGCACCCCAAAGCAATGTCCCCGACTGCAGATGAAGAGGGTTTAGAGAAGAAGGAGAGAATATGGATGGGCGTATTTTATGTGGCTCATGTGGTGAGAAGTTGTTCTTAGATTTTGCGCTGCGACATTTGAGAGAAAGGGTTCTACAGAAAATATATGGAGATAACCCTAACTACGGAAAATGTATGGAGATAACTCTAACCACGGCTGAACATACCAAATTTCCAGCTTGCACCGAACAAGAGAGCACATTGTTAAGATGGCATGCTAGTTCTTTTGGTCTCTCTTTCTCCCGTATCGTTTTGTAATTTTCTTAAGGGTGACATTTTATTAACTGCATTTCTTGGGCCTTGGTTAAACTAATGATAGGTATATCAAACCTTTTTTTTTCCTTTGTCCGGTGTGTGCTATGATAGGTATATTAATTCAAACTTTATTTTGAATCTCTAATGGAGAACAAATAAGAAGAAGGCAATACGGAGATTGAAGAGAAACGAAAAGAAGTTTTAGAATCGAAGAGGAATAATAAAATTGAGAAGAAAGTTAAGAAACTGAAAGCAATGAGCTTGATAATAATAATCTTGATAAGTTGTGTGTTCCATCAATGAAAGGCGCCTGTTTATATAGGCTCTAACAACCGACTAAAGTTCTAAAATAAGAAGTTAACTAAGAATAGAACTACTAAACAAAGAAATAAACCAAATAGAGTTGTAATAAAACTAGGAAACTAGACAAAGTCTAGAAGCTTCTGAGCTCAGTTGGAGATTGATAAGGGATGTCCTGCATCAATATCGGTAAAGTTATCTCATGTGTTTCTGATGATATATATTTATGCTTATAGAATAAACAATGAGTCCTTTGAGATTGTCTCTGCAAGGGCAGTTGCAGGCCTATCACTTTCGCAATTTATCCATGTATAGCACAGAACATTACTACACACATGACCATATTTCTTTGCTTGGCATGTGTCTGGTGACTTTGTTTTTGTTAAACTGCCTTATGTGAAAATATGGGGCAAGTGAATGTAGAGTTATTTTGTAAAAGGGTCGCATGTTTAGCACCTAATTAGGGTCTGGGTCGTAAAACATGCAGTTGATGCGTTAGGGTCGTAGACTAACCAAAGACCGTTAAATATTAAGCCAAATTCGTTTCACCATTAGTTGACTAGCGTTAAACGGTTAAAAAGTCTTTCTTATACGTCTCTATTTTTCTTTTTCTCGAGTAAAAATTTTCTTCTCTCCGGAGGGGGATCGCCATCTTGAAGTTATTTTCCCAGTGATTGTGAGGAAGAGCCTTTCTATCAAAAAGTGTAGATGGTTATATTTTAATAATGAATGGAAACCCCATGGATCCAGGTAAAATAAATTCCTACCGGTTATCACAGATTTAATAATAGGAATAGAGTATGTAGCATGGAGCTAGGTGGAAAACGAGATAGAAGAAAATGTCTTCTTGGTTAGAGAAATCCGTAATTTTCAAGTAGGTATGCATACACTTACTGTTATCATTCAAATATTCCCGATTAAACCTGCAAACAGGGAGAACAATGGTTGAACTTGAATTTAGTTCACTATACTTCATTACTTCTGTAATTTTCATTATGATTTCATGCACTTTCATATGAAACTTGAGGCATAAAACTTAGGAAGTTGTTCTCTTGGATCACAATAACGAGTATTATGATCAATTGAAAAAGAGTTCGAATATGCACTTGAGATGTTCGACCAAGTGCCCCTATAAACCAGATTATTTTCAACAATTCGAATAGTCAACGTTAGTCAACGACCCTAATGCATCAAGTGCATGTTTTACGCCCCAGACCCGAATTAGGTGCTAAACATGCGACCCTTTTACAAAATATCTCGTGAATGTATTTTCAAGATAACTCTTACCTGTCTGGTTCATGAACTCTTCTTTGGTTATGATTATGGTTGGATCTAATAAAACTATTCTGTTGGTCTTCCCGTGGACCCTGGTTTACAAGGGGATTCACATTTGGATTTCACTTCACCCTTCAAATGAAATATCTAATTGAAATGATATTGGAATGATTCTGAAAGCTCCAAGGTAGTTTAAATGTGTATATCCTTGATTTCATTCCGATTAATATTTGACTTAAAACTGCTGCACTTGAATTGTTGTTGATGATCATGCTTAACCTTTGGTGGTTCTTTACTCATTAGGTTATTTCAAATGTGCGAATTTAGTGGAAGAAATGCAAGCACGAGAATCCTCCACTGCAATTATAAATTTATAATGTTTCCTTTCAACAGAAAAAATTGGCATGCTTCCAACACCCAACTGTAAGTTAACATGGTTTTGGTACATTTTTCAGTGATGCAATTTGTTTTGGATGTGACCATTTTACTTAGTTCCCAATATTTACTGTGAGCCATGTATATGTCGACTTTCTTTTGCAGAGACGCTGCTGAGTTTGGGCGTTACTATACATGAATGGCTTGTCCACTTTGTAACTTATTCCAAGTAAATCACTTAGGATCATCGGTGACAATGTATAGGGGTGCTAGTGAAGGATGATTTAGTTGGTGTGTGCTCAAGGTTATTGTTTGTACCCAAAATTACTTTTGGGCACGAAACACGATGAATGGGTTATTTGGTGTGTTTTTAGGGTTAGTGGACGAATCGATGAACAAAAAGTGAGACACAAGTTTTAATGTGGTTCGGCATGGTTTTCCAACGTCCACGGATGAATCCCCTTGGGGAGAAATGTTTACTGATTTTTGTATTACAAAGTTTTTCTCCTATTGGCCTCCCATTTCTGACATATGCTCCTCCCTATTTATATCCTTTTACATCTAATTTTCAATATTCATTTAAATGGCATGAAACTTCCCATTTATGATCTCATCATGAATTCTGCATGAAACCACCCATTTATGACCCCATCATGAATTCTGTATGAAACCGCCCATTTATGCTCCCATCATGAATTCTGCATGAAACTGCCCCTTTATGCCTTCATCATAAATTCTGCATGAAACTGCCCATTTATGTTTCTATGATAAATTTTGCATGAATGAATCTGCTGGAATTTAATGGCTGAAACTATAGATAGTGTATAAATCCTAATAAGCCTGACCGTGTCATCAGACGTTAACCTCAAGCCCAACTTTGGCTAACCTTGTCTAACTTAAGCCCATTTGGTTAACCATTATAGCATGTAGGAATACTATGCAGCACACTTTGGATAAAAGTTAGCATCTTCCTCCCAGAAGCAAGCCTTCCTTTCCAAATTTATATCACCCTATCCCACATAGAGGCATACCATAATAAGTGGTACCAAGGAACTACTTGAGCAGTCCATAATCTCAGCAAGGTCTAGCAAATAATGAACCTCGCTCACTCCAAAGAGATTAGTAGATTACTCTTAGAATTTTTTTTGTCTTCAAACGCTAAATAAACAGCAAATAAGCTGTCGTAAGGGAACAAGTAACTTTATGTTGTACTGGTATTACAATAATGAAGAGTCCGACCCTGAATTGGACTACCTTCCTCTCCAGTTCTTCATGCATACGACACCAAAAGGTGGAACAGAAGAGAGGTGCTCGTTTAACAGGTTGAAATCTTTACTTATGTTTTTCACAAATTTACCAAAAAGACATTTGCCGAGGTGCGTTGTGGTTTGGAAGGGTTCGACACCCAAATTGTACAGCTACTTTCAAATTTTATACCACCAAAATTTGATTATACAAAATGTTATTTACAAGCTAACACGCGAAAGATTGATAAAATTCTTGCAGTTTGGTAAAATTGGTTTGATAAGAAAAACATTAGATCCTCCTCTAAATATCCAAAATAGAATGAAGTTCAAATGCAAGGTAGGCTAACATTCTCAAGCAAGCTGTGGTACTCAAATATACTAAAAGAAGAGGCTACCGACTAATAACATTTTCCCTCCACCAGCAATATCGACTAGAATTTGCCAGTCAGGGATCTTCTAGAATTTGTCATATCGACTAGTTTTCTGAATACAAACCTGGAGAAGAAACTAGAAAAGGCTGGTGGCTAATGTCACATGGGGTAAGACGGAAATGTGGATGTTGAATTTCAATTGTTGAATCTAAACATGGGAAAGCTCAAAGACATGGTTGCAATTGCAGTTGGTCCCAGAAGAAACTTAATGCATGCAATTGGAAAGTTCTCGGTAGAAAAGTGATTTGAATTCGTCTGTCGAGAACAAATAAACCGTAAGGACTCTTCTTTACAAACTTCATTCATCACATTATAACATGACAATAAATACTCAAAAGTATATGGCTCACATGGTACCTATTGGTGTTGAGATTAGTTGAGTGAAAGAAGAAAAATGATCGCGGGAGAGTTTTGTTTCCTTCTTTTAAATTAATGATATTGTCTTTTGACTAATTTTTTGACTTCCATAATCGAGTAAGGAAAGTCAAGAAGAATTTCCATCTTTTCAATCTTAGATCATCCCAGATGCGTTAGAGAAAAAGACGAGTCAAGCATTCCATGCAAACTTGTATTGATATTTAGCCTTATAAGTGATACGATGTTAAAATGAAATTAAACTAAGGAAGCAATTTAAGTGAGTTCATAGACATAGGAAAATGTAGTTGATATTACAGCACTTCGATACACATAGCAAATTCGAGATGTAACATGACATTAATTCCACAATTGTATTTTCCAGATCTCACTCAAAGATTCTTCTGCATATTCTCCTGCATCAATCAAAACAGCTCCACATGCTATTCCTCAATTTGTTCTTCCGGCAGTTGGGAGAAGAAATAAAGGATCATCTAGTGGTGAAAGTCAGGTTGGACAAAAGGTGACGCATCTAGTGAAAACTGAATCATAATTCAAGATCAGGAAATTAAAATTTGGGCTTAACCAAAAAAAAGATCATGTTATCAGAATAAAATGATTTATGTTGATTTACTTTCGAGAGGAGAAATCATTCTGTTAAAAGATGATGTCGTCTCCGGCCACCAGGCTATACGTAGTGGTTCCCACAGAAACCAAAATATATGTAATTAACAACTCGTTCTTCTTCTTTGTGAAGCGTTTAATGATTCTTAGAAACCATTAATCTTGTGAACTGTTTGATGATAGATATCGGATAGAGATATCTGGAATCGCGCGGTGGAGTTTGAGTTCAGGATTTAGATGTAGTGTTTACCCTAAACGAGGAAAGAGAGGTCAACTTCTTCTTATATAGTAAACCCTAAGCCTGCCCTTACCTTTAGAGCTTGGGCAAACCACTTTGTCCAACAGTCTTGAGCCCATGACCATTTGTATTATATTACTCCTGAGTCATGTGAGAGTCCAAGCAATGTTTGCCTCTTTACTGAATGCTACGCAACAAACTAACTTGGGACAGATCGATATACTTCTTGGACATGGTAAAACAGGTTTCATAAATTTGTATTAGATTTGATTATGGACCAACGAGACTTAATAATATATATTTTCAATAATGCCTCTTCAGTTCAGGTCTCCATTTCTTTCCACATAGATTATAAACCTTGGAAGAACAAACATTGGTGATAGATGTGATGTATGAAGATGGCGGTGTAGATGCAGATAAAGGTGCTTTAATGTTGGGGTTGCAGGCAAAGAATTCAATTGGTTTTATCCTGAAAGAATTCAATTGGTTTTACCCTAAGCCAACCCTAGAATCAACTTAATACATGCCTCTTCAAAGAGAAACAGCCACCACCAAAGCTTAGATCCACCATGAACGATGTAACATCACCGCCTTGAGAAGATAACTTTCAGGATAAAACGAATTGAATTCTTTGCCTGCAACCCCAACATTAAAGCACCTTTATCTGCATCAACACCGCTATATTCATACATCACATCTATCACCAACATTGAAACCTTCTCTTTGATCCCAAAAGAGAAGGAAAGTTTTGCACAAGTTTTGACCAGCAAGTCATGAAGAACAAGAAGGCTTACACAGATTTAATAAATTTTGGAACACCACCTTTAATTTCAGATTTGAAAAACGATTTAAATTTGCAGTTGATGATGAACAATAGAGCACCCCAAGCATCATTTATACCACCATTTCAAACATCATAACTTTCACCAACAGAAGCCCTCTCTAGATCCCCCAGGTGAGAAGGAAAGATTTACACACAGTCGTGATAATCAAATGATGATGAGCAAGTAGGACATAATGAATGAAAACATTTGTGAAACGCCACTCTTAGCAATGGATTAGAAGACTGATCTAGGGAAGGAAGGGAAAAGGGGAAAAGGGAAATATGGATTTGTAATTCCAGAAAAGGTGAGGAACAGAGATTATCAACCACGGCAAGCTTCCAAGACTAAAACACAAACTACCCTGAACAAAGAATGAAATTCCTGCTCGGATCTAGTCCTCGGATTTAGATCCGAGCAAGCAAAGAAGACCACTGTTTTTTGAAGTTTTTGCTAGGTTTTTTTTGGAGAGGAGAGGAGAGGTATAAACCATAATAAATCCTAAATTCTAATGCTTGTTAGCCTTATTTGATGCCATCAATCATCCTTGGCATAGAAAGAAATGAGTAAGGCCAAGGATATTTGGGTTGCATATGTCCAACGAAAACAACCATATAACTTTTCTCGAATTGAATTTGGTCTCAACTATGTTGGCAGTCGTTCTAAAATGATGCCTAACTATCAATAAACCATAGAATTTACAAGTTCAAACTACAAGCCAACTAGTACAATTGAGAGCCTATATAATCCACTAATTAATACTACCTCTGTACCATTATTAGTTGACCTACTCTATAACAAAATAAGTTTAGTAATAAAATAGGTCAACTAATAGTGGGAAGGATGGAGTAGTTATAATCAATCATTCATTTCATAATTAAACTATAAACTGCAGTTAATTAATTGAAATAAGGCTATTTGTAGCAATTAATTACTAGTTACAAAATAAGTTCTTTAACTAATCTTCTAGATAATTAAAATACAACATTAATTGATAGATAGATCAAAGATTTAATTTGCAGCAGCTTTTGAAAATTTGTCATTTTTACACTTGATCATGCTTCAAATCTTGGTTCTATTACTTACAACTTCATAGTCATTCTTCCACCATTGTTAAAAACCCATATAATGAAGAATATAAGATACTTTGACGGAACTGAATCAGAGGGAAAACCACGATCTCTTCTTCATCTCTCGTAATTTTCGCATTTGTTTTTCGAGTATCCTGAGAATTGCAAACAATTGAGCCTGAAAGAAGTGAAAATATTGAGATCATAAATCATTATGCTAGATAAGATATAGATGATGAAAATATTGAGAGGAGAAATCATTATGCTAGATAAGATGTTGATGATGCTGATGGTGTTGAATTTCTATTGATGTTGATTTACTCCTTGAGTATGCTGAGAATTTCTTCCTTTTCTCCTTCTCTCCGCACAGGTTCATCAATTCCGCTCTAGGAAAAGAAGATCTGAGGTTTTTTTTTAGGGTTTCTAAAGGTGTTTATATAGTCATCTAGTTTGTTGATAGACGGTTGAGATTTTCTTCAATAAACATGAACGGTTCTATACATTTGGAGGCCGGAGTAGTCAAAGATGGAGTAGTCAAAGCTGTAATGTTGACCTACATTCAAAAGTTAGTCCATGGACAAATATAATAAGCTGGCACCCAAGATGGGCTAAGTGGATCACTTTGTGAGTCCAATTATATGCACACTCTATAACTAGAGTGTTGTAGATGATATATTACCAGCACGAGTTCATAAGAGAAAGTTCAGTTGGGTGGAGGATAAATCACTATGCTGATCGAGATAAGTTGTTATTCTTGATGATGATGGTGTTGAGAAAAAATCATCCATGGTTACCTTTATTTTGATATCATATATGAACATTTTGACTAATACTAGGATTTCTTCTACTTCTAACCGCAGTCGAGTGTCACTTCTAATAATATTAGCAAGAAGAAGATCTGAATGCGGTGTTACAGGGGCTTAACCCCTGAGAAGATCTTTATATAATCAAGTAGGCATATTGGTTAACGACTCAGATTGTTTTTTTGATACAAGTTGATGTCGATGATTTGAACGAGATGATCGTACTGAATTGGAGGGTACAATGCTCTCGGTGAAAGTTGTTCGTGTTCTAAAATGCAAAGGATAATTTTTGTTTACAATGATTGTGAACTATGATTACTCTTGAAGTTAAGAATCAAGATTATAGTTAGCTAACTTTATTTGAGGCCATCAATAGTCCACCGCATAGAAACAAATGAGTAAGGTCAAAAGTAATATTATGGTGTTTCATATACCCGACGACACGAGCTATGACATGCATGTGCACCAAGGTCCGAGTACAATGCATGACATGAACATTGAAGAACGACCAATATCACCGAACTTAACTATAAATATCCCAGATTGGGAGAGCACTAGTCCATAGTAGTATTACATGCATGACACAAAATCACTGCAAATAGCTCTCAACTTTTTAGGAAGAGATATAATCAACATTCTCCAAGTAAAAAAAATAAGGCTTGATGATAAGTACCTAGGGGGGCCGTTGTTTACCCACTAGTCTAAGACAAAATGGGAGGAAGATTAAAGGGGTGTAAAAGCGAATCCATGTCCCCCCCGGGAGAGGTATTATGGCAAAGGCTGTCCTAGAATCTTTACCTGTCTATACTATGTCAACTTTTATCTTACCTAAAGCTATCATTAAAAGAGTAACTAACACCATTAGAGACTTATGGTGGGGTAAACTAGGTCCTAAGAAAGGGTTTTATATTAAAGACTGGGGTGGGCTCCTCAAGAGTAAGGAAAAAGGATGTAATGGTCTAAAGAAACTAGACATGATGAATCTATCTCTAATAGCTAAGAATGGTTGGAGACTTTTTCACCAACCTGATTCTATTTTCTCTAAAACCATGAAAGGGAGGTATTTCCCTAACACTAATCCTTTTCATGCCACTTGTAATGAGGGATCCTCATGGGCTTGGAAGGGCGTCTACAAGGGCATCATGATTAAAAAACAATTTAGTATTTGGCAAATCGGTAATGGGAAAACTGTTCACATTTGGAAGGACAAGTGGATACCTGATGAGAATGGTAATCCTATTTGCCTTGCTTAAGTAGGGTCTGTTTATAACTATAATATGGTGAGTGATTTAATGATTGATTCTAGATGGAATCTAGAGGTGTTAAATCTGTTATTTGACGGTCAAACGATAACGAAAATTCTCACTATCTACCCTAACCCTAAGATTGAAGATATCCTTAGATGGATTGATAACCCCCAAGGAAACTTTACTAGTAAATCCTTGTATGATCTTCTTGATAGGAAAAACTTGCAGCCAAAAGATAGTCTAGCATGCAAGATCTGGAAGTTAAAGGTTCTCCCTAGAATTCAATTCTTCATTTGGAAAATGAAAAATAACATCCTTCCTTTTAGTGCCTATCTTGCTAGATATCTAAGTTACATTGACCCTGTTTGTACCTTATGTAAGAGGTCTCCAGAAACTGGAGAACACTCTCTCATGCATTGTAACTTTACTAGGGAAGTTTGGTCCTACTGCTCCTTAAACCTGGATAACTCTTGTAATGGGTTCAATAATCTGACTGACTGGTGCAAAAGCTGGTTCTCTAGGGGAAATACTCATACCCCATGGGGTTCTTGGGCTAGCCTATGTGGTACTATATGCTGGTTTATCTGGAAAACCAGATGTGATATGGTTTTCAGAAATGTGATACCTTGCCCTAGAAACACTAGTAAACTTATAATTGAGCATCTGAATACTTCTATGAGGATCAAGCATATTGACAGAACTAGTCCCCTAGGGAGAAGGATAGAAGCATCTCAAGCTTCTATGCCTATGGAGGTTTCTTTTGTTTTCCACTCTAAAAATGATAATATCACTGGTCTAACAAGCATTGTTGTTTTAATTGTAGGTCCTACTGGAGAGACTTTTGGAAGAAGCACAAGAACTACCAGAACACATGGAAGAGAAGAAGGAGAATGCATTGCAGCCAAGGATGCACTAGACTGGGCTATTAATCTTCAATGCAAAAATCTAAATCTATTGGGGTGCAACCAGAAAATAATGAAAGCTCTATTGGGCTATTAATCTTCAATGAAAGCTTCTAATTTACGAGTTGTCAATCTACAGTTGTAGATTACTAATTTTCCTGTAGTGAGGTGATGATTCCATATAATACGGGACGCAATGCCTTTATTCTACTGGTCTTTCATGGAACCCTAGTCTCACAATTATGAAATATAAAAATGCATTTAATATATCATAGAATCCTTCCTCAATTGATTTCTAAAGACCTTCTTAGATATGATAATTCACCTTAATGGAGCTTTTAATTCTTAACTTTAGAGGATAAAAAGTACTAACAAACTTCTATCATGGATTCTATTTTGAGAACAACAATGAAATTAGGGATTAAAAAAGCTTGATTTTGCAATGGTAATGCTTTCTTTTTTAATGAGGCTGATTTATAATTTTAAGTTCTATATCTGTGTATGTTTTATTTTGATGATTTCACTGATAGATTGTTATGGAATAATCAGTTTGCTTCATAATTAGTAAGTTTGAGATTCCTGTCTTGGTTGTGGTTTGAAGAGAAAAGATAGAGGAGAAAATTAATGGCATTTTTTCTTCCACATGGATCCATTACGGAAGTATATGTGAACAAGGTTAACTGGGGAGTACTTTGAGAATGGAAAACTTCAAATTATGAATCATCCCGTGGCAATAAAATAAAGAGCGCTTGTTAAGGTGATGATGATTTGATGACAAGAGTTTATTATGCCCTTGGGATAAATATCTCACAAAAATGATTTCAGGGAAGCTCAAGGTAATTCAAATGTGCATCTTCATTCCCATTAACATATAAATTGATTTTAAACTACCGTTCCTGAATTTATTTTAGGTTGTAATGTTCAAATTTTTTGTGGTTTTTTACTCTTTAGCTAGGTCAAGAATTCAGTGGAGGAGCTGTATGAGGCACTAAGGATCACGACAAGTATGATCACTGAAATGATTTCAATGAATTGAATGTCTTGGAATGAGACAATTTACCTTGTTCTAATTATTGATTGTGTAATATTTTATTCTTGACTTTCTTGTGCATTGATGTTGCTGAATTGGGTATTTTAAGCTTGGAAGTTTAAGCCACTGTATTTTTCTTTTTCTGCATCTTTAGATTATCTAGGTAATTATTTGGGGTAAGAAATTACTCTATGATGTAGTTATATATGTTTGCTGAATGAAGAGGAAGGGATCAGCCTGGGATTGTCCAGATGTCGACATTGCTTCATTTTACACTGACACTGACGATCATGGAAATCAGATCTGACAGTGCATTTGTGGTTGCTTTGGTTCTAGTGTCTTCCCATTAATTCAAGAGGTTTAGTTTAGGAATCTTAAATGACTATCTGGGTTTGTAATAGAAACAACGAAAGTGTAATCATCCCTAACAGAACTAAAGCATCGGGAAACTAATCATTAATATAAGTGATCATTGAATTATCATGTAATGACCCTTTTTGTCCTATTATAGTGCATCTCTAATAAACCATGCTGCCCCTATAATAGGCTTTCTTAGAAAATGACCATCTTTAATATTGTGACACGTGTCATATCCTCCCCGCCGTCTTCGCCGCCACCACACCATTGCCGACAACTACCACCACCGCCACCGACAACCACCACCGCCGCCATTGACAACCACCACCACCGCTACCGACAACCACCACCGCTTACAACCACCACCGCCGCCACTGCCACCACCACAACTACCACCACCACCGACGCCACCACAACCACCGCCGCCACAACCACCACCATCGTTGTCGTCATCATCATCATCATCTCTTCCACAACCACCTTCGCCGCCAAAACCACCACCACCACCCCTGAACCCTAAACATTGAACACTAAACCCTTAACCCTTAATCACTACCACCATCGTCGCCTCCACCACCACCACCGCTGAACCCTAAACCCTGAATCTTGAAACCCTGAACCCTGAACCATGAAACCCTTAACCATGATGGGTTATCATCGTCTTTGTCTCACATGTATGAAGTAACATTTGTGCCAAATTTACCATTTAGCTATCTTGGATGCAAAAGTTAACAGACTGGGGAATTTTAACTTTGTTTGAAAATCCGGGGAATTTCCCCAACCATGCCTCTCAAATTGGGGCATTCTGGCTATTTTTCCAAGATATTTAGGTGTTAGAGTTCTAATTAGGGCTGCCAACGGGTACTCGATTACCCGAAACCAAAACGGAACCGGTTGAATCGGGTCCGGTTCTGGGTCCCTATATTAGACCCGTTAGTGCTTTTCATACCCGACGGGTAGACCCGATAAGGAAACAGTTAGTTTCGGGTCCTTAAAGGTTATACCCGTCAGGTACCCGCGGTTCCGGGTACCCATTTATAAAACCTAAAATAAGATAATTCGGCCTATGATATATATCCCTCTCTGTAAAGTTGTTCTAATCTCTTAATATTTTTGTGTTGTCAAGTACCATTTTGTGTTGTTCAGTACCATGGATTCGTTGTTTCCCGTAATCCACTCATGATGATATGGTTTGAGACTCTTTGAATTCCTCATTATTTGTCAGTTTAGTTATGTAATTTCTAATAATGTAAGAAATATTTCTAGGTCATCACGAATTAGATCTGAAATTTATTCCAATAATCGAAACTAGAGAGACAGTAGATATTGGTTGTCATAATATGGGATCTAAATGAAGTTTCTGACATCAAACTAGTCATCAGAATCATGGATGATATTCCACAAGTATACTCAAATTTTTCGGCACTATGTCTGATGCTATCTATTTCATTGATATGTATCTAATTTAGTAATTTTCCAAGCTCAACCACTGTTTACTAATGGTGAGGTCTTGTTGGTAATGTTTTTTTCTAGTGTTGGAAAAAGGTAACCTTGAATAAGATATTGGGAGCAAGGATCTGGATTAAGTGGTTCTAATAGTGGTCATGGGTGATGGCAGCAATTTAATAAAAGCTATGGGTTCACTTTCATTGTTTTAGAAATGAAATTCAGACATTCAGTTAGAATCTCAATATGAGTTCGATCTTCTGATCATACCTATAAGATCTTCTTAAACTACTTCCTGTTTCCATACCATAGAGTATGATGATAATAGTACAGTTACCAACTTATACCATAGAAATTTTCACCGATGTATGTGTATTTTTAAGAATCGTGAAATGCCCGTTTAATACCCGGAACCGATTGGTACCCGTATGTTTTATCGGGTTCGGTTCCGGGTCCATTAATTCAGGAACCGGACCCGGAACCGTTAGGATCCGGACCCGACTAATATAAACGGTTCTGGTTCCGGGTAGTATACTACCTGGACCTGATGGGACCCGTTGGCATCCCAAGTTCTAATGTTGTAGGCAAAACAGCAGCCACGGTCAACAATGATGACAACATTTCGATCCATCGGATTTAAATAGATATATAGAATGATCAAGTGATGTTGTCGAGTATTTTGCACAGCTATGACCCTGACCTTGTTTGACTAGAGATAACCTACTATTTAACACCAAACGAAAACCCTAGAACCTATTGGTGTGGGATCTTTTTCACTTCGCCGTCATAAACAACCCTAAACCAGAAATGGCATTTAGATCTGGTTCCATGCTGATAGATGGTGATTTCGTATCAACTCCTTTGAATCCAATGAGCATTATGATATCTCCTTTCAAAAACTTTGATTCAGATTTCAATTTGAGCCAGATGGAAATCTTCGTTACAGGCATAATTAGTATTGATAACCGGGTAATATGAAGAATGAATCCCATCTTAGTTGCACTTACATCAATCTGTAGCTTGGTAGTTTTGAAATCTAGAGATTATCAGTGGAAATGAGGTTCCTAAAAATTGGTCAAGTGATGGTGTTTAGATAGTAAATGAAAGCTCCAGCACATTCATATCTCCCTGAACTGATTTCACCATGATTTCTCTGATCACATTTCCAAGTTAATTGAACTGATCTACTTGTATACTATAGCTTTCCTCTCAAAACCTAATTTCAAACTTTGATTTAAATTCTATCTGACTGTTATATCTTCCTCTCTAATCATTGAACCTTTCCCTATGGTCATCAAATCTCACTTCCTGGTAAAGGCAAAGGTAACGAGGATTGTTCTTTCAACAAGGAAAGATCTTTCTTTATCAACTTTTTTTTTACCGATGTTGGTCAAAAGGTTATATGTCTTATTTGAACTCAGCCACCAATTGGACGAATCATAAAGTAATGATGTTTGATAATAATTGAAAGCTGCAAGTACGTTCATATCTCACGATGGTTTTTTCACAAACCCATTTTTTGTATGATTAGTTTATGAGTTCTGTATTATTTGATCATCTCAATTTAGTAAAAATCTTTTCTTTTTTTTAGTAAGATGTGGTACTTTTTGATCTCCTTAGGTGGGTTCTTATGGGAATATGGTGGAAGAACAATACGAACTCCTTTGAATTCATCAGCATTATGATATCTCCTCTCAACTAAATTTCATGACCAGACTCCATCCGCGTTGTATGGAGAACAACTCATTGTATAGTTATGAAAAAGATCAGATCGAAACTCTGAAATCCAAATTTAATACGATGTGCTGCAAAAAAATTCGTCTCCAAGTTTCAGGCTTAATGCTGATAAGAAAAATGATGGTAATAGCTCTGACAGTGGTACTCAACCTGAAAATGGGAAGAATAATGGGTTAATAATCAACCCGGCCATCTGGAATGTGAAAAAAATTGGCTATAGCTCTAAGGTAATTCAAATGTGTATCCTTGATTTTATTCCCATTGGTATTCATACTTCAATTTTAAAATTGTTCTCATCTAATTGCTTTTGAAGTATATCGCCACCCAATTTCGTTTAAAATTTATAATCTCAAATCTTCATATATTGATTCCACTAGGTTTTCTAACATAAGGCACTAGGAAAGTGTGAAGAGTCGTGCGGCGTTAAAGAAATCGTTCTTCAATGATAAAGTCCACTCGACATTGATGCACGTCATATCCAAAATTAAGGGATTTATTTGATGTCCTCTACTATGTGAGCGACCCTTTATTGAGGGGGAGAACTTTTTAAGAGTTTAGATAAAATATTTAGGAGAGAGAAAGATTATTTTCTTCCGAATCCAGGGCTTTCTCACAACTTTGTATTTGATCTAAAGATTTTAATAAAAGTTCTTATGATTCTTATGATGATTACTTAGATTGTTCATAGATTTTACTAAGGGTGTGGTTGTAGGATTTCCTGCAACTATAAAACCATAAAATGGCTTGTAGATTAGTAGTAGGAGCAGATGGTTTCGTATGGGAATGTGGTGGAGGAACCTTTTGTTTGAATTGATCTCGGCAGCATTATGATATCTACTCTCAAGTAAATTCCATGGAAGGAGATCAACACTTGGCTAAGTCTCTGTTTACTCTATCGCCCACATTAACAACATCGATCAAATGGAGATATCTTGACATGTTTTGAAGAATTCCTTTCGAAGAATTCACATCTCGTGGGTTTCTCTTTCTACCGCGAGTTAGGAAGATCTTTGGAAAGAATGGGTACAGATCCAAGGTCATTTGAATAAAATCAATAGATTACTTCTGATGTGGGAATTCAATGGAGGAGGTCTTTGACATGTATGAGGCACTGAGAATTCGTCATTAGCACAATTATGATTTTATCTCGCAAAAAAAAAAAAAAAATATTCCTCATGACAACGAATGAAATTTGGTAAGAAATCACAAATTTAAGTTTATATGGTTTTGCAATTTGATTTTAGTGTGACAATTTTCTTAGTTCTAAGTATTGATTGTGAATAACTGTATTTGTGGACTTTCTTGTGCAGAGAAGCTGCCGAGTATACTGATGGAAATGGGTTAATAAGTTGTGCACGTGATTGTTGAGTGAGGATATCTACATGGTCACAATTGGTTTTAACTTTTGGGTGATCACAAATTGGTTGCTTGCAATGGTTTGTTTGTACACCTTCTGAAGAAATACATTGAGAGCTCTCAGCCTTCTCCCTCCGTTTAACTTAGCTACAGAGAGTGTGTTAGCAAAATATTGGTTGTTAACCTTTAGTTCCAGTCCTCCGTGATGTGTTTACCAGGATGGATATTTGTTAGCTATGTGTTTACCAGGATGTGTTTGTTAATATATAGTTCTTGAATGATTTGTTTGCTTGTTGATAGTAAGTTGGAGGAGCCTGAAATGGCATCAGTCTAACTTTTTATAGCCGTAACTTAATGCTGGATTACATTACTATCTGAGCGGTGAATGCCTTATCATGGCCTTCTATTGATTGTATTGTAATACAGTTTCTCTATGTTAGTCTCAATTTTAGAGTATCCCCTAAGCCCATGCTGGTGTTGAAAATCATACCCATATGAATTGTCATAGGATTTTTTTTCCTACCTAATAAATGGAAATTTCCTGCCATTTTGTATTTGGTTCATACGAACTTGTTCAAGTCAAGTCATTGTATTATCATTTTCTGCATCTTTGAGACTTTCTGGGTACTTCCTAGGTTTCTATTTGAGGTGAGGAATCTTGATTTTTTTTTTCTAAGACGTAGATATGTCATATGTTTACAGAACGGACATATCTCAAGCACGGATTCAGCCAATTTATTTAATTGGGCCTGCGGACACCTAGTCCCGCTATGACCTTGACTTTGACTATGTTTGTCCACACTTACTATTTGATAGTACCAAACAAGAAACCCTAGGTCTAATTCTTATTCTTCATTTTCCCCTTCCCTCCTCTCTAACTCTTTCCAGCGCCGTCTTAAACCATAAGACCATCAAATTCGAGATCGATAGAAAAAAAGGATCAACCAAAAATCTTATTTATCATGTATCATCTTCTTCTGCTAATTTAAGTTCTATTCTTCTTTACATTTTACATTTTACAAATGGTGGTTTTCAGATTATTAGAAAGTGTTTTCATTTGGGAAGGTGGTGGAGGAACAACAATAACATTACTTCATCTGATTCAATGAGCATTATGGTATCTCCTCTCAAAATAGTTATAGGAAACAATTGTGCTTCTCATGTACAATTGAATCCAGGCATGATCAGATCTATTTAAACCTCTACTCCTGGTTATAAACTCCTTGATGTGTTTGGGGACTATAAAAAGGCTTGGACTATGGGTGGAAACGGTTGGTGCCATGGCTACTGATAGGGATGGATTTTCAAGATAACTCTTACCTTTCTGGTTCATGAACTCTTCTTTGGTTATGATTATGGTTGGATCTAATAAAACTATTCTGTTGGTCTTCCCGTGGACCCTGGTTTACAAGGGGATTCACATTTGGATTTCACTTCACCCTTCAAATGAAATATCTAATTGAAATGATATTGGAATGATTCTGAAAGCTCCAAGGTAGTTTAAATGTGTATATCCTTGATTTCATTCCGATTAATATTTGACTTAAAACTACTGCACTTGAATTGTTGTTGATGATCATGCTTAACCTTTGGTGGTTCTTTACTCATTAGGTTATTTCAAATGTGCGAATTTAGTGGAAGAAATGCAAGCACGAGAATCCTCCACTGCAATTATAAATTTATAATGTTTCCTTTCAACAGAAAAAATTGGCATGCTTCCAACACCCAACTGTAAGTTAACATGGTTTTGGTACATTGTTCAGTGATGCAATTTGTTTTGGATGTGACCATTTTACTTAGTTCCCAATATTTACTGTGAGCCATGTATATGTCGACTTTCTTTTGCAGAGACGCTGCTGATTTGGGGCGTTACTATACATGAATGGCTTGTCCACTTTGTAACTTATTCCAAGTAAATCACTTAGGATCATCGGTGACAATGTATAGGGGTGCTAGTGAAGGATGATTTAGTTGGTGTGTGCTCAAGGTTATTGTTTGTACCCAAAATTACTTTTGGGCACGAAACACGATGAATGGGTTGTTTGGTGTGTTTTTAGGGTTAGTGGACGAATCGATGAACAAAAAATGAGACACAAGTTTTAATGTGGTTCGGCATGGTTTTCCAACGTCCACGGATGAATCCCCTTGGGGAGAAATGTTTACTGATTTTTGTATTACAAAGTTTTTCTCCTATTGGCCTCCCATTTCTGACATATGCTCCTCCCTATTTATATCCTTTTACATCTAATTTTCAATATTCATTTAAATGGCATGAAACTTCCCATTTATGATCTCATCATGAATTCTGCATGAAACCACCCATTTATGCCCCCATCATGAATTTTTGTATGAAACCGCCAATTTATGCTCCCATCATGAATTCTGCATGAAACTGCCCCTTTATGCCTTCATCATAAATTCTGCATGAAACTGCCCATTTATGTTTCTATGATAAATTTTGCATGAATGAATCTGATGGAATTTAATGGCTGAAACTGATGGAATTCAATGGCTGAAACTGCACATTTATGCTTTCATGATAAATTCTACATAAATGATGGCTGGTAGTATTGATGAACATTTGCTGGCGGAACAGCTAACTGCACGGGTAGGGAATGGCTCGATGGTTGACATGTTTGATGGTTGGTAGTGTGGACGAAAGCTGGTTGGCAGACTGGTTTGGCTTCATGGGTAGTAAACTGGCTGGCAGTATGGGTGGAGGTTGGTTGCATGGGTAGAGGCTGGCTGGCAGTGCGGATGAGTTTACGGCTGAGAATTGGTTAGCAGCATTGCCGACTACAAGACTGAAAATTGGTTGTGGAGCGACTGACTTCGATAGTTGACCGACGGTTGACTTTGACCATTGACCGACTGTTGACTTTGACCATTGACCTTGACCGGATGTTGACTTTGATAGTTGACCGACTTTGACCATTGACCGACTTTGACCATTGACCGGTCTATGCAGACTAGTGGGCTTCCTTGGTTAACTGGTTAGCGGGCTTGGATGGGGACCAAAAGATAATTCAAGTATCGATTCGGCCCATTAAGTGGTATTTTTACTTATGGTACAAACAATTATCAGAGTGTTTTGCAATGGGTTATTAGCTCAGCAAGTGGAAGTCTAGGGAAAATCTTTATTTCCGAATCTGGTTTTAAATGATCCCAATTGCTTTTGCTTTTACGGGTTTGTTAGTATACAATGGGGAGGTGGTGAGTATGCCTTCTGAAGATATATAAAGACTGCATTAACCTACCCAGGGATGGTGTGCAATAAAACATAATGTGGCTACATGTTATTTATGTGTTGACGAGATGACTTCACTGATAGATAGTTCTAGAATTATCTGTTTGCTTCTTCATGGTAACTTTGAGGAGCCTGAATTGACATCTAGTTTAACTTGTTTTTTCTTGAGGTTAATTGTCATCTAGTTTAACTTGTTTTAGCACCGGGAAGAGGATTTTTGTATCTGCTGTGTTACATGCGTGAAATGATTGGACGGAAAATATATGAAGCCAACCCATCTAGGGATGAATAAATTAAGTTATACAAGTGTCCAGCTTGCTCCAACAAGAGAGCACGCCATTGAGACTACTGCTGATATTTTACTAGTTGAGGTAGGAGAGTTTTGGAATAAACTGGAAGGAAAGTAACTTCGGTACGAACAATTGTTGAACCTCTTGTTTGGATCAGTTTCTTCATGGAAGTGTTGATGGTGGTTTTTAAACAAGGGGTAAAATTGTAAAACCCCATGACCTAGTGTTACCCGCAAAACATTAACTAAGAGCATTTAACTCAGGTGTAAATAATTAATAGGGTTATTTTTTCAAAATACCAGATTAGGGTTTTCGACACAGAACCCTAATTCCAAAACCAAGCCGCACACTGCGCACCATGGAAACAATGTCAAACCAAGTCGCACACTGCGCACCATGGCAACAATGCCAAACCAAGCCGCACACTGCGCACCATGGCAACAATGCAAAACCAAGGCGCACACTGCGCATCATGGCAACAATGCCAAACCAAGCCGCACACTGCGCATCATGGAAACAATGCCAAACCAAGCCGCACACTGCGCACCATGGCAATAATGCCAAACCAAGCCGCACACTGCGCACCATGGCAACAACGCCAAAACCAAGCCGCACACTGCGCACCATGGAAGCGACGCCAAAACCAAACTACACATCACACTCATTGACAACCATGCCAAACTAAGCCGCTATGCCATTGGCACATGCCAAATATAGCGCCCTAGGCTTGCAAAACGTGCAACTAGGTCAACATGGCCGTACGTGCCATTGGCACATGCCAACACGTACCACAAGCCATATTTCCAAGCCGCTATGCCATTGGCGCATGCCAAATATAGCGCCCTAGGTTTGCAAAACATGCAACTAGGTCAACATGGCCGTACGTGCCATTGGCACATGCCAACACGTACCACAAGCCATATTTCCAAGCCGCTATGCCATTGGCGCATGCCAAATATAGCGCCCTAGGCTTGCAAACCATGCAACCTAGGAAAAGTCGGCCATACATGCCAACATGCTCGCTGGTAGTTTTTCCTACCAAGGTCACGGCCCTAACGGCCACGCATGCCATTGGCACATGCCAACATGCTCGATGGTAGCTTTTCCTACCAAGGCCACGGCCCTAACGGCCACGCATGCCATTGGCACATGCCAACATGCTCGCTGGTAGCTTTTCCTACCTAGGCCACGGCCCTAACGGCCACGCATGCCATTGGCACATGCCAAACACACACGCTCGTAGCCTAACTTGCAAACCGTGCAACCTACCACCAAGGAATTCCGCACATGCCATTGGCGCATGCCAAACACATACGTTGGTATCCTAACTTGCAAACCGTGCAACCTACCACCAAGGCATTCCGCACATGCCACACACGCCACTAGCATCTCTGGCATTACCACTTACAACCTACCACTAAGGCATTCCGCACATGCCACGCACGCCACTAGCAGCCCTGGCATTGCCACTTGCACTCAAGGTGCAACCAACACTCGAGATATCAACACAAACTGGGGGATGCTTTCCAGGGTTTTGGTTTGGCGGTCACAGCTTGCAGCGTACACTACGCTCACATTAAAAAAGCGTGAAAAGGAATAAAGCGGTCAAATAAATGAGGAAATAATGGTGAAAACGTTTTCACCCATAAACACCTTGCGGTTACCACCTCCTCTCATTATTTCACCCTTTACTCTCTTCCTTCATGAGGCTAGGGTACGTTTCAATCTCGACTTGTATAAATAGGTCTTATCTATTTCCACCAGACAACAAGTCTCGGTCAGGAGAAAAATACTACACTCTCAGAAAGGCAACTTTGCAAGCTCTCCCAAAAGATTTCATCTCTTGAAAGCTTCCCAAGCTTCTACTTTCTGATACAAGTCGATATACTACTCTCCCAGAATTATTCTGGTCTCAACACCTTTCTTTGCTTCCCTCCCCAAATCAACCCTTCTCCTCCACTTTGTAACCGAAGCAAGTCTGGAACGGCCATTTCTTGGTTTAGGACGGACTTGTACAGATTGATCTCTCGAATCTATAAAGTTCTCACGTGCAGCACATTTGTTTAGGGTTTGAACCAGTTTCTCACTCACCTACCGAATTTACCGAAATCGGCAGAAACGATTTTCACCCATAAACAATTGGCGACCACAACGGGAGGATTGATCTATCGGCTACAATGTAAGACTTTCGATCTCGTTCTTCGACCCATATGTCAAGATGGTAGGGGAAGGCGACTCAATCCGACGCAACCACTAGACAACCCAGTTACTAGTTGTAAAAACTACACAAGAAAACTGGGGACTTGCCGAAGAGGCTATTACTCAATCCCGGGGACTGGCCGAAGATGCTACCAGTGATTGGGGACTTTCTGGCGATGTTACCAGCAAAACTGCCAGCAAAACCGCCTTTAACATGGAGAGGGGCGTGTTCGCAAAACCTTTGAAGTGAGTAAATTCAGACTGGGCAAGATATATGATCTATTTTTAGGTTCTTAGTAAAGCCATCATACTACTGAGTCTTGTGCCAATTGCTAGCACACACTTTCATAAAAGCAATATTCCTTTCCCAAAACATAATCATAGTCATATTATCAAAACCATTCATCCCAGAAATAATCCAATACCCTAAAAGGCTACCAGTTGTCTATCAAAGGTCAAGCTTCGAACCAGACATCCAATATGTCTTTCAAAAAAAAAAAAAAGAACCTAAATGAAAGTTTAACATAGAAACGTTCAAGGAAAATCATCCAACAGAAGTCTGCTCTTCTTGGAGAAAGTCAACTTTGCATCTTCAAGAGTCACTCTCTTCATAGTCAACATCTTGGAAAGATTTTAGAGTTCCACCTCCTGTCGTCCAATCTCCTCGGCGGAAAGACTTTCGATTACTGCATCTTTCAACTTTTGGATCTCAACAAGGCCTTCGATAAACCACGAAGTGTTGAACTCCTTTTCTACACACACGTCGCGATGGTGCTCCCAGTCGGCAATAACGTCTTCAGAAACGGTGTGACCAGTCACCTCACGCATATCCTCGATGGAAGATAAAGCCTCCTCCACACTCTTAACCAGCGAAAATCGACTAGTGACTTTCTTGGTTGTGGCCATATGTCCGTACTTCTCCCAGCTTCTGGTGTACCAAGATTCGTGCTTAGCGGGCACGCTGAAGCCGCCAACCAGCACATGACCTGGATAAGGAACCAAGTACGGAGGATCAAAAATGGCGCCTGCTTAGAACAGATGGAACTATAGATAATGACGTTGATCAAAAATGGCGCCTGCATATCATCAAAAATGGGTGTTCAAAAGGAAACTTAGAACAGATGGAACTATAGATAAATATAAAGATAGGTTGGTAGCTAAAGGCTATAGACAACAGGAAGGAGTAGATTTCTTTGATACCTATTCACCAGTCTCTAGAATCACCTCGATTAGAATGTTGATTGCTATTGCTTCAATTTATGATTTGCATATACATCAGATGGATTTTAAAACTGCTTTTCTATATGGTGAATTGAATGAAGAAATTTATATGGATTAACCTGAAGGCTTTATAGTAAAAGGTTATGAAAACAAAGTATGCAAGTTAAACAAATCTCTTTACGGTTTAAAACAAGCACCTAAACAGTGGCATGAAAAATTTGATCATGTTATGATAACTAATGGTTTCAAGGTTAATGAATCTGATAAATGTGTTTACATTAAATCGTGTATGATTCTCATGTTATTGTTTGCCTATATGTTGATGATATGCTCATATTAGGCAGCAACCTTGATATTATTAATACCATTAAAAGCATGCTTAGAGATAATTTTGACATGAAAGACTTAGGCCCTATTGATGTAATCTTAGGGATGAAAATCATAAAGACGTCTGATGGATATAGTCTTAGTCAATCTCATTATGCTGAAACCATATTATAGAGATTTAATTATGAAAATGCTAAACCTGCGTCTACTCCATTTGATCCCACTTGTAAATTGAAAAAGAACAAGGGTGAGGGTATTGATCAACTTGAGAATTCTCGCATTATTGGTAGTCTTATGTATCTTATGAACTGTACAAGACCTGATATTGCTTACTCTGTGAGTAGATTAAGCGGTATACTTGCAACCCATGGCGGGATCACTAGAATGCTCTCTTCGAGTTTTACGTTACCCGAGAGGGACCTCAAACTATTGCTTAAGTTTTGGGAAGTATCCTGCTGTACTTGGAAGGGTATTGTGATGCCAACTGATATCGACTCGAAGAGTGCAAATCTACTAGTGGGTACATCTTCTTGCTTGGAGGTGCGTCTGTCTCATGGAAGTCTACCAAACACACATGTATAGCTAAATCCACTATCGAGTCTGAGTTTATAGCCTTGGAAAAAGCTGGAGAGGAAGCTGAATGGATGCGATGTTTCCCGGGAGGAATTCCACTCTGGCCCAAGCTCGTGTATTCAATTGCCATCCACCGTGACAAAGAAGCTTCTCATGGTTGCGCAAAGAACAATGTATACAACGGAAGTCTATACATATACGAAGAAGACATAAGACGGTGAAACAACTACTCTCTACTTGGTATTATCTCGATAGACTTTGTAAAATCCAAAGATAATCTTGCAGATCCTTTGACAAAAGGCTTAACCGAGAGAAAGTTAAATTTACATCGAGGGGGATGGGACTTAAGATCATTGAATAAATCACCATGAAGGATACTCAACCTTGTGATTGGATTTCCAAGATCAAGGTTCAATGAGACAACTAATTTATGGTGATATTGAGAAAGCACTATCTTTGTCCCTCCCTATGGTGTAATCGTGCGATAGTCTTTTTCTGCAGAAATTAAGGATGATCTTTTGCGATCTTAATGGGTACCATGGCTTTGATTAAAGCGGGTGTGGAAGGACACTCTTTATGGACCCACCTTTGTGGATGTTGGAAGTGTGGCCGCTTCCTATGAGAATATGAGCTGATTCTCTAGAGACATTCATTAAGTCCGGGATTTTAGCCCACGGCCAAAATGGGCACAACCGCAAGAGCTTGGCAGCTGTTTTCTTCGGTTGAGGCATCAAGTGTGGCCTGTTATTTCTGAATTGCATTCTTTGTTGGCGGTTCAAGACATTGCGTTCACCGTATCAACAAGCGGTTCAGTAACCTCTCACTAAGTTAAGGTTCAATCTTTGGGACACCTTAGCCTATTTTGTTGCCTTATGTTTTATCGTGTTTTATCGACATGTTTTATTATTCATGTGGGGGATTGTTAGAAAAAAATGTTTTGTTTTAATCAAAAAATGCATGGACCATGTTTTGATCCCAAGACCTATTGCTCCCTAGATGTTTTTTCATGTGAATGAATAAAACATTAGTCCCATATAGACTAAAACACTAAGAGTTTTAGACTTAAATAGCATTGGTTTAGCCTTAAGGGGATGGCCCTTTGGGTCTTTAGACCTTTGTGTATGGGGAAAGCCCTAGACTATGGCAAGGTTGCCTAAACCTTATTGCATTTCTTATTGCCTTTCCCGTTCGCGCGGTGCTTCGCACAGAAGCACGCACGCTCGCTCGTCTCGGCTCTGCGTGGGCGTGGGAGTGGGAGTGGGTGTGGGTGTGGGTGTGGGTGTGGGTTTATCAGACCCTTTATTTTTACTGAAAATTTCCACTCGTTTCTCCCACACATGTAAAGAATTTTATTCTATGCCTTCTCGGTTTTGGATATCCGACAGCCACTAGAATCATCTTTAGTCACACACGGTTAATTATCACGCGTGAATTCTCTTAAATTTTTTTATCGTAAAGAATCTTTAATCTCACGCGTGTGGACACCATGGGCACCTCGTGAACAATATTTCTCGTCGAGAAGAATCTTGCCCGACGGATGCGTTTTTTTTACATTGTTATTTTAACGGATGCTTTTTGCTTTTACTCGTCCGACAAATTGAACGCGTGATTTACGGATCTCGTGTCTCAAACGTTCAATTCTTACCTATAAATACGAGTTAAGGCTTTCAGTTTAAAACATACCATTCAGAACTCTTATCTTCTGAATTTCTCCTTCTTCTCTAATTATTTTCGAAACTTAAGTTCTTATTCATATTTGTCTTAAAACTCGAAAACGTTCAGTTCTTTTCTAAAACAAGTTGTAGTTTACGAAACATAATTTTGTATAACTACTTCTTGATTTACAGAATTTTAGTTCACGAAATATAGTTTACGAAAACATAAAATTGTTTTTACATTACTCAGAAACAATTTGTATTTTCAATTTGTGTTTTTGTTTTTATTTTTGTTTCCAAGTTCTAAGGGTTCTCTCTGTGTATGCTACACATAGAGGAGAACTAACAGTAGTTGTATCCTGGAGGTAGTTTGTTAATTGCTATAGCATCTCAGAGGAGTAGCAGGCAATATTACCTTTAGCTCAGCGTATCTCATACGTGCCTCTACTAATTTTATTGAGTTATTTGTTACTACTATCTGTGTAATCTAAGTATTATTTCCCATTTGCATTCGATTATTGTAATTAATTCCAACAATCTAAAGGTAATATCGTGCCTTATTGTAATATTGTAATACTGTAATATTCTTTGTTGTAAGAACATGGGAAAGAATACTGTAGAAAAACCACCAAAGTTCAGTGGTAAGGACTTTAAGAGATGGCAGTCTAAAATGCTATTCTTCCTAAACGACCAAAGGTTAGATGGATATGCTTTAGAAAAACCCTCGAGAAAACTTCATCGCCGTGGTAATGAAGATAAATTGGACAGGTGGAATAGGAAGAATTATTTGTGCAAGAATCATATTCTTAACTGTCTTGATGACTCCTTGTATGACTTCTATAATGCAAAAGAAGATTTTAATGCTTTTGATTTATGGGAAGCTCTAGAAGAAAAATATCATGTTGAAGCTGCTGGAAGTAAGAAGTTCTTGATGGCTAAGTTCTTAGAATACAACATGACTGACGAAAAGCCTGTGGTAGAACAGTTCGTCGAACTTCAACTCCTCATCAGCGAGATTCTTGCTGAAGGCATGACTTTTGATGAAGCTCTACAAGTATCGGCTGTGATTGAAAAGCTTCCACCCTCATGGAGCGAATACAAGAGGAGGCTGCGACACAAGACTCGTGAAATCACCATGGTGGAGCTTGGCAAAAAGATCCAGGTTGAGGAGCTGATGTGCAGCAAGGACAAGAGCATGATGCTGAGCAAAAACATGTCCAACAAAGCTCATGTTTTGGACGATAAAGCTGCTTCAAAGAAAACTCCTGGAGAATCCAACAAAATGGGTAATAGACGTAACAGACGTCGAAAACCCAGAGGTAACAATTTTAAGCCTAGAGGTGGTGTCACTAAGCACACCATCAAAGGCGACTGTTTTAATTGTGGTAAACCTGGACATATGGCTAAAGACTGTAAGGCCCCTAAAAGGATCAAATATGATCCAAAACAGAAAAATAAGGCAAACATAGTAGAGGACTCTGGATATTTCACTGGCATGGTGTCTGAAGTCGACCTTGTCTCTAGTATGACTAATGTGAGAGACTGGTGGCTTGATTCTGGAGCCACCAAGCATGTCTGTAAATTCAGAATGCTTTCTCCTCCTATGCCATAGTAGGAGATGATGAGAAATTGTTCATGGGAAATTCTTCCACCGCGAAAGTGGTGGGGAAAGGCAAGGTCGAACTGAAGCTAACTTCAGGAAAAACTCTCGCATTGAATGACGTATTCTACGTCCCAGACATATGCAAAAATCTCATCTCAGAAACCATCCTGCTAGGAAAAGGTTTTAAAATTGTTGCTGAGTCCAATACTGTTGTGATTTCTAAGCATGGTGAATTCGTAGGAAAAGGTTATGTTACCGATAACATGATTAAGCTTAGTGTATCCGATTTGAAATTGAATGTTAATGCATCTTCTTCTGTTTATGTTTGTGACTCCTCACATGTTTGGCATGATAGACTTGGGCATGTTAATTTCAAATCGCTAGAAAGACTTGCTAATTTAGGTTGCATACCAAAAATAAACTTTGATAAAAAACAAAGATGTGAAATCTGTGTTGAATCTAAATATGCAAGAAAACCATTTAATAAAAGTGTTGAACGTAGAACAGTTCCTTTGGAATTAATACACTCGGATTTAGGAGACTTGAAATCAACACCAACAAGAGGTGGTAGAAAATGGTATATCACTTTCATAGATGATTACTCACGATACTGTCAGGTTCATCTTCTTAGAAGTAAAGATGAGGCCTTAGAGGCTTTCAAGTTTTATAAACTTGAAGTAGAAAACCAAAAAGGAGTTAAGATTAAAACTCTTAGGTCTGACCGTGGCGGTGAGTATGTGATACCCATAGGAGAGTTTTGTAAAAATAATGGAATCATTCATGAAACCACTGCACCATATTCACCTGAATCGAATGGTGTAGCCGAAAGAAAAAAATAGAACACTCATAGATATGGTAAATGCTATGTTAACAAGTTCAGGGTTATCTTCGAACTCTCGGCATGCTATATTTTGAACCGAGTTCCATTTAAAAAATCAGATAAAACTCCCTACGAATTGTGGAATGGTAAACAACCTTCCTATGCATACTTTAAAGTGTGGGGGTGTTTGGCCAAGGTGGCCATTCCTCATCCCAAGAAAACTAAAATAGGTCCTAAAACAATTGACTGTGTTTTCATAGGATATCCTGAGCATACAAATGCTCACAGGTTTATGGTCATCGCTTCTGACCACAATAACATTGGTCTGAACACCATAATGGAATCAAGAGATGCTGTGTTTTATGAACACATATTTCCTTTAAGGTCTGGACCTCGTAAAAGGGTCCATGATGATCTCCTGGATGTTCCATCGACTAGTCAAACTCCAACTTTGGAGTATGAGACTGAACCAAGAAGAAGTAAGAGGGTTAGAACTGAAACAAGTTTTGGCCCTGATTTTTTGACTCTTACGGTAGAGTCTGAACCCCAAACCTATAAGGAAGCTATGACTTCTCCAGAAGCTCCTTTCTGGGAAGAAGCTTCATTAAATGAATGGGAGTCCATTCAGAAAAATGAAACTTGGGAGCTTGTAGACTTGCCTCCTGGAAGTAAATCCATAGGTTGCAAATGGGTGTTCAAAAGGAAACTTAGAACAGATGGAACTATAGATAAATATAAAGCTAGGTTGGTAGCTAAAGGCTATAGACAACAGGAAGGAGTAGATTTCTTTGATACCTATTCACCAGTCTCTAGAATCACCTCGATTAGAATGTTGATTGCTATTGCTTCAATTTATGATTTGCATATACATCAGATGGATGTTAAAACTGCTTTTCTATATGGTGAATTGAATGAAGAAATTTATATGGATCAACCTGAAGGCTTTATAGTAAAAGGTTATGAAAACAAAGTATGCAAGTTAAACAAATCTCTTTACGGTTTAAAACAAGCACCTAAACAATAGCATGAAAAATTTGATCATGTTATGATAACTAATGGTTTCAAGGTTAATGAATCTGATAAATGTGTTTACATTAAATCTGTGTATGATTCTCATGTTATTGTTTGCCTATATGTTGATGATATGCTCATATTAGGCAGCAACCTTGATATTATTAATACCATTAAAAGCATGCTTAGAGATAATTTTGACATGAAAGACTTAGGCCCTATTGATGTAATCTTAGGGATGAAAATCGAAAGACGTCTGATGGATATAGTCTTAGTCAATCTCATTATGCTGAAAACCGTATTAAAGAGATTTAATTATGAAAATGCTAAACCTGCGTCTACTCCATTTGATCCCACTTGTAAATTGAAAAAGAACAAGGGTGAGGGTATTGATCAACTTGAGTATTCTCGCATTATTGGTAGTCTTATGTATCTTATGAACTGTACAAGACCTGATATTGCTTACTCTGTGAGTAGATTAAGCAGGTATACTTGCAACCCAGGGCGGATCACTGGAATGCTCTCTTCAGAGTTTTACGTTACCTGAGAGGGACCTCAAACTATTGCTTAAGTTTTGGGAAGTATCCTGCTGTACTTTGAAGGGTATTGTGATGCCAACTGGATATCAGACTCGAGAAGAGTGCAAATCTACTAGTGGGTACATCTTCTTGCTTGGAGGTGCGTCTGTCTCATGGAAGTCTACCAAACAGACATGTATAGCTAAATCCACTATGGAGTCTGAGTTTATAGCCTTGGAAAAAGCTGGAGAGGAAGCTGAATGGATGCGATGTTTCCTGGGAGGAATTCCACTCTGCCCAAGCCTGTGTCTTCAATTGCCATCCACTGTGACAGTGAAGCTGCTCTTGGTTGCGCAAAGAACAATGTATACAACGGGAAGTCTATACATATACGAAGAAGACATAAGACGGTGAAACAACTACTCTCTACTGGTATTATCTCGATAGACTTTGTAAAATCCAAAGATAATCTTGCAGATCCTTTGACAAAAGGCTTAACCAGAGAGAAAGTTAAATTTACATCGAGGGGGATGGGACTTAAGCTCATTGAATAAATCACCATGAAGGATACTCAACCTTGTGATTGGATTTCCAAGATCAAGGTTCAATGAGACAACTAATTTATGGTGATATTGAGAAAGCACTATCTTTGTCCCTCCCTATGGTGTAATCGTGCGATTGTGCTGCCTGCAGAAATTAAGGATGATCTTTTGCGATCTTAATGGGTACCATGGCTTTGATTAAAGCGGGGTGTGGCAGGACACTCTTTATGGACTCACCTTTGTGGATGTTGGAAGTGTGGCCGCTTCCTATGAGAATATGAGCTGATTCTCTAGAGACATTCATTAAGTCCGGGATTTTAGCCCACGGCCAAAATGGGCACAACCGCAAGAGCTTGGCAGCTGTTTTCTTCGGTTGAGGCATCAAGTGTGGCTGTTATTTCTGAATTGCATTCTTTGTTGGCGGTTCAAGACATTGCGTTCACCGTATCAACAAGCAGTTCAGGTAACCTCTCACTAAGTTAAGGTTCAATCTTTGGGACACCTTAGCCTATTTTGTTGCCTTATGTTTTATCGTGTTTTATCGACATGTTTTATTATTCATGTGGGGGATTGTTAGAAAAAATGTTTTGTTTTAATCAAAAAATGCATGGACCATGTTTTGATCCCAAGACCTATTGCTCCCTAGATGTTTTTTCATGTGAATGAATAAAACATTAGTCCCATATAGACTAAAACACTAAGAGTTTTAGACTTAAATAGCATTGGTTTAGCCTTAAGGGCATGGCCCTTTGGGTCTTTAGACCTTTGTGTATGGGGAAAGCCCTAGACTATGGCAAGGTTGCCTAAACCTTATTGCATTTCTTATTGCCTTTCCCGTTCGCGCGGTGCTTCGCACAGAAGCACGCACGCTCGCTCGGCTCGGCTTGGGAGTGGGCGTGGGCGAGGGCGAGGGCGTGGGAGTGGGAGAGGGAGTGGGTGGGGGTGGGTGTGGGTGTGGGTGTGGGTGTGGGTTTATCCGACCCTTTCTTTTTACTGAAAATTTCCACTCGTTTCTCCCACACATGTAAAGAATTTTATTCTATGCCTTCTCGGTTTTGGATATCCGACAGCCACTAGAATCATCTTTAGTCACACACGGTTAATTCTCACGCGTGAATTCTCTTAACTGTTTTCATCGTAAAGAATCTTTAATCTCACGCGTGTGGACACCTGTGCACAGAGATTTCTCGTCGAGAAGAATCTTGCCCGAACAATCTTACCTTAAACTTTTTTACTGTTATTTTAACGGATGCTTTTTGCTTTTACTCGTCCGACAAATTGAACGCGTGATTTACGGATCTGTGTCTCAAACGTTCGAATTCTTACCTATAAATACGAGTTAAGGCTTTCAGTTTAAAGACATACCATTCAGAACTCTTATCTTCTGAATTTCTCCTTCTTCTCTAATTATTTTCGAAACTTAAGTTCTTATTCATATTTGTCTTAAAACTCGTAAAACGTTCGTTCTTTTCTGAAACAAGTTGTAGTTTACAGAAACATAATTTTGTATAACTACTTCTTGATTTACAGAATTTTAGTTCACAGAAATATAGTTTACAGAAACATAAAATTGTTTTTACATTACTCAGAAACAATTTGTATTTTCAATTTGTGTTTTTGTTTTTATTTTTGTTGCCAAGTTCTAAGGGTTCTCTCTGTGTATGCTACACATAGAGGAGAACTAACAGTAGTTGTATCCTGGAGGTAGTTTGCTAATTGCTATAGCATCTCAGAGGAGTAGCAGGCAATATTACCTTTAGCTCAGCGTATCTCATACGTGCCTCTACTAATTTTATTGAGTTATTTGTTACTACTATCAGTGTAATCTAAGTATTATTTCCCATTTGCATTCGATTATTGTAATTAATTCCAACAATCTAAAGGTAATATCGTGCCTTATTGTAATATTGTAATATTCTTTGTTGTAAGAACATGGGAAAGAATATTGTAGAAAAACCACCAAAGTTCAGTGGTAAGGACTTTAAGAGATGGCAGTCTAAAATGCTATTCTTCCTAAACGACCAAAGGTTAGATGGATATGCTTTAGAAAAACCCTCGAGAAAACTTCATCGCCGTGGTAATGAAGATAAATTGGACAGGTGGAATAGGAAGAATTATTTGTGCAAGAATCATATTCTTAACTGTCTTGATGACTCCTTGTATGACTTCTATAATGCAAAAGAAGATTTTAATGCTTTTGATTTATGGGAAGCTCTAGAAGAAAAATATCATGCTGAAGCTGCTGGAAGTAAGAAGTTCTTGATGGCTAAGTTCTTAGAATACAACATGACTGACGAAAAGCCTGTGGTAGAACAGTTCGTCGAACTTCAACTCCTCATCAGCGAGATTCTTGCTGAAGGCATGACTTTTGATGAAGCTCTACAAGTATCGGCTGTGATTGAAAAGCTTCCACCCTCATGGAGCGAATACAAGAGGAGGCTGCGACACAAGACTCGTGAAATCACCATGGTGGAGCTTGGCAAAAAGATCCAGGTTGAGGAGCTGATGTGCAGCAAGGACAAGAGCATGATGCTGAGCAAAAACATGTCCAACAAAGCTCATGTTTTGGACGATAAAGCTGCTTCAAAGAAAACTCCTGGAGAATCCAGAAAAATGGGTAATAGACGTAATAGACGTCGAAAACCCAGAGGTAACAATTTTAAGCCTAGAGGTGGTGTCACTAAGCACACCATCAAAGGCGACTGTTTTAATTGTGGTAAACCTGGACATATGGCTAAAGACTGTAAGGCCCCTAAAAGGATCAAATATGATCCAAAACAGAAAAATAAGGCAAACATAGTAGAGGACTCGGGTATTTCACCGGCATGGTGTCTGAAGTCGACCTTGTCTCTAGTATGACTAATGTGAGAGACTGGTGGCTTGATTCTGGAGCCACCAAGCATGTCTGTAAATTCAGAAATGCTTTCTCCTCCTATGCCATAGTAGGAGATGATGAGAAATTGTTCATGGGAAATTCTTCCACCGCGAAAGTGGTGGGGAAAGGCAAGGTCGAACTGAAGCTAACTTCAAGAAAAACTCTCGCATTGAATGACGTATTCTACGTCCCAGACATATGCAAAAATCTCATCTCAGAAACCATCCTGCTAGGAAAAGGTTTTAAAATTGTTGCTGAGTCCAATACTGTTGTGATTTCTAAGCATGGTGAATTCGTAGGAAAAGGTTATGTTACCGATAACATGATTAAGCTTAGTGTATCTGATTTGAAATTGAATGTTAATGCATCTTCTTATGTTTATGTTTGTGACTCCTCACATGTTTGGCATGATAGACTTGGGCATGTTAATTTCAAATCGCTAGAAAGACTTGCTAATTTAGGTTGCATACCAAAAATAAACTTTGATAAAAAACAAAGATGTGAAATCTGTGTTGAATCTAAATATGCAAGAAAACCATTTAATAAAAGTGTTGAACGTAGAACAGTTCCTTTGGAATTAATACACTCGGATTTAGGAGACTTGAAATCAACACCAACAAGAGGTGGTAGAAAATGGTATATCACTTTCATAGATGATTACTCACGATATCACAAGTTCATCTTCTTAGAAGTAAAGATGAGGCCTTAGAGGCTTTCAAGTTTTATAAACTTGAAGTAGAAAACCAAAAAGGAGTTAAGATTAAAACTCTTAGGTCTGACCGTGGCGGTGAGTATGTGATACCCATAGGAGAGTTTTGTAAAAATAATGGAATCATTCATGAAACCACTGCACCATATTCACCTGAATCGAATGGTGTAGCCGAAAGAAAAAATAGAACACTCATAGATATGGTAAATGCTATGTTAACAAGTTCAGGGTTATCTTCAAACTTGTGGGGGGAAGCTATCCTCTCGGCATGCTATATTTTGAACCGAGTTCCATTTAAAAATCGATAAAACTCCCTACGAATTGTGGAATGGTAAACAACCTTCCTATGCATACTTTAAAGTGTGGGGGTGTTTGGCCAAGGTGGCCATTCCTCATCCCAAGAAAACTAAAATAGGTCCTAAAACAATTGACTGTGTTTTCATAGGATATCCTGAGCATACAAATGCTCACAGGTTTTATGGTCATCGTTCTGACCACAATAACATTGGTCTGAACACCATAATGGAATCAAGAGATGTTGTGTTTTATGAACACATATTTCCTTTAAGGTCTGGACCTCGTAAAAGGGTCCATGATGATCTCCCGGATGTTCCATCGACTAGTCAAACTCCAACTTTGGAGTATGAGACTGAACCAAGAAGAAGTAAGAGGGTTAGAACTGAAACAAGTTTTGGCCCTGATTTTTTGACTCTTACGGTAGAGTCTGAACCCCAAACCTATAAGGAAGCTATGACTTCTCCAGAAGCTCCTTTCTGGGAAGAAGCTTCATTAAATGAATGGGAGTCCATTCAGCAAAATGAAACTTGGGAGCTTGTAGACTTGCCTCCTGGAAGTAAATCCATAGGTTGCAAATGGGTGTTCAAAAGGAAACTTAGAACAGATGGAACTATAGATAAATATAAAGCTAGGTTGGTAGCTAAAGGCTATAGACAACAGGAAGGAGTAGATTTCTTTGATACCTATTCACCAGTCTCTAGAATCACCTCGATTAGAATGTTGATTGCTATTGCTTCAATTTATGATTTGCATATACATCGATGGATGTTAAAACTGCTTTTCTATATGGTGAATTGAATGAAGAAATTTATATGGATCAACCTGAAGGCTTTATAGTAAAAGGTTATGAAAACAAAGTATGCAAGTTAAACAAATCTCTTTACGGTTTAAAACAAGCACCTAAAAAGTGGCATGAAAAATTTGATCATGTTATGATAACTAATGGTTTCAAGGTTAATGAATCTGATAAATGTGTTTACATTAAATCTGTGTATGATTCTCATGTTATTGTTTGCCTATATGTTGATGATATGCTCATATTAGGCAACAACCTTGATATTATTAATACCATTAAAAGCATGCTTAGAGATAATTTTGACATGAAAGACTTAGGCCCTACTGATGTAATCTTAGGGATGAAAATCAAAAAGACGTCTGATGGATATAGTCTTAGTCAATCTCATTATGCTGAAACCGTATTAAAGAGATTTAATTATGAAAATGCTAAACCTGCGTCTACTCCATTTGATCCCACTTGTAAATTGAAAAAGAACAAGGGTGAGGGTATTGATCAACTTGAGTATTCTCGCATTATTGGTAGTCTTATGTATCTTATGAACTGTACAAGACCTGATATTGCTTACTCTGTGAGTAGATTAAGCAGGTATACTTGCAACCCAGGGAAGGATCACTGGAATGCTCTCTTCAGAGTTTTACGTTACCTGAGAGGGACCTCAAACTATTGCTTAAGTTTTGGGAAGTATCCTGCTGTACTGGAAGGGTATTGTGATGCCAACTGGATATCAGACTCAGAAGAGTGCAAATCTACTAGTGGGTACATCTTCTTGCTTGGAGGTGCGTCTGTCTCATGGAAGTCTACCAAACAGACATGTATAGCTAAATCCACTATGGAGTCTGAGTTTATAGCCTTGGAAAAAGCTGGAGAGGAAGCTGAATGGATGCGATGTTTCCTGGGAGGAATTCCACTCTGGCCCAAGCCTGTGTCTTCAATTGCCATCCACTGACAGTGAAGCTGCTCTTGGTTGCGCAAAGAACAATGTATACAACGGGAAGTCTATACATATACGAAGAAGACATAAGACGGTGAAACAACTACTCTCTACTGGTATTATCTCGATAGACTTTGTAAAATCCAAAGATAATCTTGCAGATCCTTTGACAAAAGGCTTAACCAGAGAGAAAGTTAAATTTACATCGAGGGGGATGGGACTTAAGCTCATTGAATAAATCACCATGAAGGATACTCAACCTTGTGATTGGATTTCCAAGATCAAGGTTCAATGAGACAACTAATTTATGGTGATATTGAGAAAGCACTATCTTTGTCCCTCCCTATGGTGTAATCGTGCGATAGTGCTTCCTGCAGAAATTAAGGATGATCTTTTGCGATCTTAATGGGTACCATGGCTTTGATTAAAGCGGGGTGTGGCAGGACACTCTTTATGGACTCACCTTTGTGGATGTTGGAAGTGTGGCCGCTTCCTATGAGAATATGAGCTGATTCTCTAGAGACATTCATTAAGTCCGGGATTTTAGCCCACGGCCAAAATGGGCACAACCGCAAGAGCTTGGCAGCTGTTTTCTTCGGTTGAGGCATCAAGTGTGGCTGTTATTTCTGAATTGCATTCTTTGTTGGCGGTTCAAGACATTGCGTTCACCGTATCAACAAGCAGTTCAGGTAACCTCTCACTAAGTTAAGGTTCAATCTTTGGGACACCTTAGCCTATTTTGTTGCCTTATGTTTTATCGTGTTTTATCGACATGTTTTATTATTCATGTGGGGGATTGTTAGAAAAAAATGTTTTGTTTTAATCAAAAAATGCATGGACCATGTTTTGATCCCAAGACCTATTGCTCCCTAGATGTTTTTTCATGTGAATGAATAAAACATTAGTCCCATATAGACTAAAACACTAAGAGTTTTAGACTTAAATAGCATTGGTTTAGCCTTAAGGGCATGGCCCTTTGGGTCTTTAGACCTTTGTGTATGGGGAAAGCCCTAGACTATGGCAAGGTTGCCTAAACCTTATTGCATTTCTTATTGCCTTTCCCGTTCGCGCGGTGCTTCGCACAGAAGCACGCACGCTCGCTCGTCTCGGCTCGGCGTGGGCGTGGGCGTGGGCGTGGGCGAGGGCGTGGGAGTGGGAGTGGGAGTGGGAGTGGGTGTGGGTGTGGGTGTGGGTTTATCCGACCCTTTCTTTTTACTGAAAATTTCCACTCGTTTCTCCCACACATGTAAAGAATTTTATTCTTTGCCTTCTCGGTTTTGGATATCCGACAGCCACTAGAATCATCTTTAGTCACACACGGTTAATTCTCACGCGTGAATTCTCTTAACTGTTTTCATCGTAAAGAATCTTTAATCTCACGCGTGTGGACACCTGTGCACAGAGATTTCTCGTCGAGAAGAATCTTGCCCGACAGATGCGTTTTTTTTTACTGTTATTTTAACGGATGCTTTTTGCTTTTACTCGTCCGACAAATTGAACGCGTGATTTACGGATCTGTGTCTCAAACGTTCGAATTCTTACCTATAAATACGAGTTAAGGCTTTCATTTTAAAGACATACCATTCAGAACTCTTATCTTCTGAATTTCTCCTTCTTCTCTAATTATTTTCAAAACTTAAGTTCTTATTCATATTTGTCTTAAAACTCGAGAAAACGTTCAGTTCTTTTCTCAAACAAGTTGTAGTTTACGAAACATAATTTTGTATAACTACTTCTTGATTTACAGAATTTTAGTTCACAGAAATATAGTTTACAGAAACATAAAATTGTTTTTACATTACTCAGAAAACAATTTGTAGTTTCAATTTGTGTTTTTGTTTTTATTTTTGCTGCCAAGTTCTAAGGGTTCTCTCTGTGTATGCTACACATAGAGGAGAACTAACAGTAGTTGTATCCTGGAGGTAGTTTGTTAATTGCTATAGCATCTCAGAGAGTAGCAGGCAATATTACCTTTAGCTCAGCGTATCTCATACGTGCCTCTACTAATTTTATTGAGTTATTTGTTACTACTATCAGTGTAATCTAAGTATTATTTCCCATTTGCATTCGATTATTGTAATTAATTCCAACAATCTAAAGGTAATATCGTGCCTTATTGTAATATTGTAATACTGTAATATTCTTTGTTGTAAGAACATGGGAAAGAATACTGTAGAAAAACCACCAAAGTTCAGTGGTAAGGACTTTAAGAGATGGCAGTCTAAAATGCTATTCTTCCTAAACGACCAAAGGTTAGATGGATATGCTTTAGAAAAACCCTCGAGAAAACTTCATCGCCGTGGTAATGAAGATAAATTGGACAGGTGGAATAGGAAGAATTATTTGTGCAAGAATCATATTCTTAACTGTCTTGATGACTCCTTGTATGACTTCTATAATGCAAAAGAAGATTTTAATGCTTTTGATTTATGGGAAGCTCTAGAAGAAAAATATCATGTTGAAGCTGCTGGAAGTAAGAAGTTCTTGATGGCTAAGTTCTTAGAATACAACATGACTGACGAAAAGCCTGTGGTAGAACAGTTCGTCGAACTTCAACTCCTCATCAGCGAGATTCTTGCTGAAGGCATGACTTTTGATGAAGCTCTACAAGTATCGGCTGTGATTGAAAAGCTTCCACCCTCATGGAGAGAATACAAGAGGAGGCTGCGACACAAGACTCGTGAAATCACCATGGTGGAGCTTGGCAAAAAGATCCAGGTTGAGGAGCTGATGTGCAGCAAGGACAAGAGCATGATGCTGAGCAAAAACATGTCCAACAAAGCTCATGTTTTGGACGATAAAGCTGCTTCAAAGAAAACTCCTGGAGAATCCAGCAAAATGGGTAATAGACGTAACAGACGTCGAAAACCCAGAGGTAACAATTTTAAGCCTAGAGGTGGTGTCACTAAGCACACCATCAAAGGCGACTGTTTTAATTGTGGTAAACCTGGACATATGGCTAAAGACTGTAAGGCCCCTAAAAGGATCAAATATGATCCAAAACAGAAAAATAAGGCAAACATAGTAGAGGACTCTGGATATTTCACTGGCATGGTGTCTGAAGTCGACCTTGTCTCTAGTATGACTAATGTGAGAGACTGGTGGCTTGATTCTGGAGCCACCAAGCATGTCTGTAAATTCAGAAATGCTTTCTCCTCCTATGCCATAGTAGGAGATGATGAGAAATTGTTCATGGGAAATTCTTCCACCGCGAAAGTGGTGGGGAAAGGCAAGGTCGAACTGAAGCTAACTTCAGGAAAAACTCTCGCATTGAATGACGTATTCTACGTCCCAGACATATGCAAAAATCTCATCTCAGAAACCATCCTGCTAGGAAAAGGTTTTAAAATTGTTGCTGAGTCCAATACTGTTGTGATTTCTAAGCATGGTGAATTCGTAGGAAAAGGTTATGTTACCGATAACATGATTAAGCTTAGTGTATCTGATTTGAAATTGAATGTTAATGCATCTTCTTCTGTTTATGTTTGTGACTCCTCACATGTTTGGCATGATAGACTTGGGCATGTTAATTTCAAATCGCTAGAAAGACTTGCTAATTTAGGTTGCATACAAAAAATAAACTTTGATAAAAAACAAAGATGTGAAATCTGTGTTGAATCTAAATATGCAAGAAAACCATTTAATAAAAGTGTTGAACGTAGAACAGTTCCTTTGGAATTAATACACTCGGATTTAGGAGACTTGAAATCAACACCAACAAGAGGTGGTAGAAAATGGTATATCACTTTCATAGATAATTACTCACGATACTGTCAGGTTCATCTTCTTAGAAGTAAAGATGAGGCCTTAGAGGCTTTCAAGTTTTATAAACTTGAAGTAGAAAACCAAAAAGGAGTTAAGATTAAAACTCTTAGGTCTGACCGTGGCGGTGAGTATGTGATACCCATAGGAGAGTTTTGTAAAAATAATGGAATCATTCATGAAACCACTGCACCATATTCACCTGAATCGAATGGTGTAGCCGAAAGAAAAATAGAACACTCATAGATATGGTAAATGTTATGTTAACAAGTTCAGGGTTATCTTCGAACTTGTGGGGGGAAGCTATCCTCTCGGCATGCTATATTTTGAACCGAGTTCCATTTAAAAAATCAGATAAAACTCCCTACGAATTGTGGAATGGTAAACAACCTTCCTATGCATACTTTAAAGTGTGGGGGTGTTTGGCCAAGGTGGCCATTCCTCATCCCAAGAAAACTAAAATAGGTCCTAAAACAATTGACTGTGTTTTCATAGGATATCCTGAGCATACAAATGCTCACAGGTTTATGGTCATCAGTTCTGACCACAATAACATTGGTCTGAACACCATAATGGAATCAAGAGATGCTGTGTTTTATGAACACATATTTCCTTTAAGGTCTGGACCTCGTAAAAGGGTCCATGATGATCTCCCGGATGTTCCATCGACTAGTCAAACTCCAACTTTGGAGTATGAGACTGAACCAAGAAGAAGTAAGAGGGTTAGAACTGAAACAAGTTTTGGCCCTGATTTTTTGACTCTTACGGTAGAGTCTGAACCCCAAACCTATAAGGAATCTATGACTTCTCCAGAAGCTCCTTTCTTGGAAGAAGCTTCATTAAATGAATGGGAGTCCATTCAGAAAAATGAAACTTGGGAGCTTGTAGACTTGCCTCCTGGAAGTAAATCCATAGGTTGCAAATGGGTGTTCAAAAGGAAACTTAGAACAGATGGAACTATAGATAAATATAAAGCTAGGTTGGTAGATAAAGGCTATAGACAACAGGAAGGAGTAGATTTCTTTGATACCTATTCACCAGTCTCTAGAATCACCTCGATTAGAATGTTGATTGCTATTGCTTCAATTTATGATTTGCATATACATCAGATGGATGTTAAAACTGCTTTTCTATATGGTGAATTGAATGAAGAAATTTATATGGATCAACCTGAAGGCTTTATAGTAAAAGGTTATGAAAACAAAGTATGCAAGTTAAACAAATCTCTTTACGGTTTAAAACAAGCACCTAAACAGTGGCATGAAAAATTTGATCATGTTATGATAACTAATGGTTTCAAGGTTAATGAATCTGATAAATGTGTTTACATTAAATCTGTGTATGATTCTCATGTTATTGTTTGCCTATATGTTGATGATATGCTCATATTAGGCAGCAACCTTGATATTATTAATACCATTAAAAGCATGCTTAGAGATAATTTTGACATGAAAGACTTAGGCCCTATTGATGTAATCTTAGGGATGAAAATCAGAAAGACGTCTGATGGATATAGTCTTAGTCAATCTCATTATGCTGAAACCGTATTAAAGAGATTTAATTATGAAAATGCTAAACCTGCGTCTACTCCATTTGATCCCACTTGTAAATTGAAAAAGAACAAGGGTGAGGGTATTGATCAACTTGAGTATTCTCGCATTATTGGTAGTCTTATGTATCTTATGAACTGTACAAGACCTGATATTGCTTACTCTGTGAGTAGATTAAGCAGGTATACTTGCAACCCAGGGCAGGATCACTGGAATGCTCTCTTCAGAGTTTTACGTTACCTGAGAGGGACCTCAAACTATTGCTTAAGTTTTGGGAAGTATCCTACTGTACTGGAAGGGTATTGTGATGCCAACTGGATATCAGACTCAGAAGAGTGCAAATCTACTAGTGGGTACATCTTCTTGCTTGGAGGTGCGTCTGTCTCATGGAAGTCTACCAAACAGACATGTATAGCTAAATCCACTATGGAGTCTGAGTTTATAGCCTTGGAAAAAGCTGGAGAGGAAGCTGAATGGATGCGATGTTTCCTGGAGGAATTCCACTCTGGCCCAAGCCTGTGTCTTCAATTGCCATCCACTGTGACAGTGAAGCTGCTCTTGGTTGCGCAAAGAACAATGTATACAACGGGAAGTCTATACATATACGAAGAAGACATAAGACGGTGAAACAACTACTCTCTACTGGTATTATCTCGATAGACTTTGTAAAATCCAAAGATAATCTTGCAGATCCTTTGACAAAAGGCTTAACCAGAGAGAAAGTTAAATTTACATCGAGGGGGATGGGACTTAAGCTCATTGAATAAATCACCATGAAGGATACTCAACCTTGTGATTGGATTTCCAAGATCAAGGTTCAATGAGACAACTAATTTATGGTGATATTGAGAAAGCACTATCTTTGTCCCTCCCTATGGTGTAATCGTGCGATAGTGCTGCCTGCAGAAATTAAGGATGATCTTTTGCGATCTTAATGGGTACCATGGCTTTGATTAAAGCGGGGTGTGGCAGGACACTCTTTATGGACTCACCTTTGTGGATGTTGGAAGTGTGGCCGCTTCCTATGAGAATATGAGCTGATTCTCTAGAGACATTCATTAAGTCCGGGATTTTAGCCCACGGCCAAAATGGGCACAACCGCAAGAGCTTGGCAGCTGTTTTTCTTCGGTTGAGGCATCAAGTGTGGCTGTTATTTCTGAATTGCATTCTTTGTTGGCGGTTCAAGACATTGCGTTCACCGTATCAACAAGCAGTTCAGGTAACCTCTCACTAAGTTAAGGTTCAATCTTTGGGACACCTTAGCCTATTTTGTTGCCTTATGTTTTATCGTGTTTTATCGACATGTTTTATTATTCATGTGGGGGATTGTTAGAAAAAAATGTTTTGTTTTAATCAAAAAATGCATGGACCATGTTTTGATCCCAAGACCTATTGCTCCCTAGATGTTTTTTCATGTGAATGAATAAAACATTAGTCCCATATAGACTAAAACACTAAGAGTTTTAGACTTAAATAGCATTGGTTTAGCCTTAAGGGCATGGCCCTTTGGGTCTTTAGACCTTTGTGTATGGGGAAAGCCCTAGACTATGGCAAGGTTGCCTAAACCTTATTGCATTTCTTATTGCCTTTCCCGTTCGCTCGCGGTGCTTCGCACGAGCACGCACGCACGCTCGTCTCGGCTCGTGGGCGTGGGCGGGGGGCGTGGGAGTGGGAGTGGGAGTGGGAGTGGGAGTGAGTGTGGGTGTGGGTTTATCCGACCCTTTCTTTTTACTGAAAATTTCCACTCGTTTCTCCCACACATGTAAAGAATTTTATTCTATGCCTTCTCGGTTTTGGATATCCGACAGCCACTAGAATCATCTTTAGTCACACACGGTTAATTCTCACGCGTGAATTATCTTAAATTTTTTCATCGTAAAGAATCTTTAATCTCACGCGTGTGGACACCTGTGCACAGAGATTTCTCGTCGAGAAGAATCTTGCCCGACAGATGCGTTTTTTTTTTACTGTTATTTTAACGGATGCTTTTTGCTTTTACTCGTCCGACAAATTGAACGCGTGATTTACGGATCTGTGTCTCAAACGTTCGAATTCTTACCTATAAATACGAGTTAAGGCTTTCAGTTTAAAGACATACCATTCAGAACTCTTATCTTCTGAATTTCTCCTTCTTCTCTAATTATTTTCAGAAACTTAAGTTCTTATTCATATTTGTCTTAAAACTCGAAAACGTTCAGTTCTTTTCTGAAACAAGTTGTAGTTTACAGAAACATAATTTTGTATAACTACTTCTTGATTTACAGAATTTTAGTTCACAGAAATATAGTTTACAGAAACATAAAATTGTTTTTACATTACTCAGAAACAATTTGTATTTTCAATTTGTGTTTTTGCTTTTATTTTTGTTGCCAAGTTCTAAGGGTTCTCTCTGTGTATGCTACACATAGAGGAGAACTAACAGTAGTTGTATCCTGGAGGTAGTTTGCTAATTGCTATAGCATCTCAGAGGAGTAGCAGGCAATATTACCTTTAGCTCAGCGTATCTTATACGTGCCTCTACTAATTTTATTGAGTTATTTGTTACTACTATTAGTGTAATCTAAGTATTATTTCCCATTTGCATTCGATTATTGTAATTAATTCCAACAATACTCCCATTAACCTCAAGAAACCCTTTTACCACAATTTCAATCCTCCCACCGCCATCACCACCAAAATCTGTACCAAAACCAATCAACCTGGTCTTATCGGGGTTAATCTTCAATAGGAAATAGCTTGAAAACACTTTCACACACAAAACAAATTGAAACACTCCTCCCATTTAGCGTCCACAAACACAATAGCGTCCACTATTTCATTAGGAAACAACTAAATTAACACAGCAGAAACACATAACCCCTAAAAATTTACTAGCTCCAGTTGTGTATCTCTACTTATTGATCACCAATAGATGCTAGTAGTAATGTAACTAGAAAGCTAAAAGAAAGAAATGCAGCTTTATATGGGTTTTGAGAGGAGAGATAATACCCCATTTTACATGTTGATGTTCCATGCATGTACCATCTCTGGAGCCTGCAACAATTTGTACATGCTAAACTTAATTCCCCGGAACCAAACAAATAAAACGAAAAGAAACACCACCACATATGTAACATCAACTGATTAACATGAAACCACAGAAGACTCTTCACTTTAATGACCTTCGAGTTTCAATCTAGTGTAATAATGAGCCCAAAATCCGAAGCAACTACATGGTGAAATCTGAAGTCTCTTATGCTAATTCAGTATCATCAGTCACCCACTTACAAAGCTAGCACACTATTTCAGAAGCATGTAAGACGGTAACTAAGTCAAATCTCCCGCATGTATGAGTTACAAACAATCTTTTAAATCCTAATGCTCAAGTTTGGACTATTGACATCACTAATTATACTCTCAACTAGACATGCCCATAATAAACACAATTCTCAAATTTCAAATATGAATTGTCAAAAAAGTACAAGAATCACAGAACACAATTTTTACGGCATTTTCCCTGCTCCAGCAACTTAATTTATCCTATAGTATTTTCCAAAATCCCGTATTTTTTGCCCAAGAATAAGATCACTAACTATAAATAAGGTGGGAATCTATACACACAGTGTTCTGTAACCAAAGTTGCCCAAGAATAGGTCGATGACTTCTAACAAATTCGGAAGGAAAGGTCTTAATAGGAAACTAGCAGCAGATTCAGGCATGATAAGAGGGTTTAATACGGACTCTTTTTTTAAAGTACCAGCACATGAGATAAAGAAAAGAATGAATACCATAATAAAGAAGAGCTATATCAAGTTTCATAATCCAGGATCACGTCAGACACTACACAAAGACGGAGGGTTTAGTTGTGGGGTGGGGCGTATGTGTGTGTGGGGGTGGGGGTACTAAAAGAATCGAATGCAGAACAAACAAAAACTCAAAACAGCATAACTGAATAGACAACAGTCACCTCACATGTAGATATTCATGAATTCTCATAGTCGCCTTATTAGCCTCCTCCACATATTCTCTACCAAAAAAGAAAAGAAAGAAGAGCTTTCAATAAACCCACAATTAATCAACACCAAAATATTAGTTACTCAAAGAATCATCTTACCAAAAGTTCAGCTGAATCCACTACAGAACATACCTAATATGTACCAGAATATCAGTTCTTAATCAATAATACCAATACAATTTAAGTCCAAAAATCTATCAATTACATGAGCAAGACCTTACCATATCTGATATCTCATCCATGGCTGGAATAATATCGACATTAGAAGGCAATTCTGATATATAAGAAACCAAATCTCATGACCTAATATTCATCAACGAAACGACGAAACCACTATCTTCATTCTGAGATATTATAGGTAAAAATAGAAAAGGAAACACCTTGCTGCAAAAACAAAAACCAGAGATAAAGTGAAATTAAATCGTTAATAATACAAAAAATATATCGAATTTACCAAACTAGAACGAGATTCATATTACTCTGATGATTTCAGGAGCAAAAAGACTAGATCCAGGGCTACAACGTTTGATTTCTGTTGATACATGCGTTCTAATTTTGACATAGGGGTTTTAATGAAGTTATGATTTGTGACAATGAACTTCTAGAGTAGAGGTTTGTCTTCGATTTTGAACTTAATTATTGAGAAAACTGGATTTGTTTTCTAGGGTTCTTCGAAGCTTTGTTGAATTTGAGGACCAGAACAAAATAATAATAGACTTTGATAAATTTGAAATGTTGGTAAAACAAAAGAGTTTATGATTTAGGGATATGATTTCATTGATTTGTGATGATAAAAAAAAAAACGAAAAAAAAAAGGTATTATCCATGGAAGATAAAGGGGATCTTGGTCTGTGAACGAGATGAAAACTGAAGAGAGAAAGGTAGGTGAACGAGATAAGAACTTAAGAGAGATATTATAGCCTAAAACCGGGCCTATAGAAACTAGTTGATCCAACAGTTGTTTTTCTACTCTATTAGAGAGCACTATTTCATAACAAAAATGCCCCCTTTTAGAACGACTGAAACAGGTTTTTTTTTATTTTTAAAGTACTACTTTTTTGGACAGCATGTATAGTTACCACTAGCCCAAGGAAGTCGTTTTATTAAATCCCAGGAAGTTGTTTAAAACCCATTATCCACTAGTGGTAGGCTTGTAGCCCATCTTTGTCAGTGTGTATCGAAAAACATTTAACCCTTCAAAACCATCCACGTATATCAAACACCCCACAGCCCGTCAATGAAAGATAAGTCGGTCAGAAAAAAAATATACGGTCACTGATAAACTTGTTTGTACCATAAGTAAAAATACCATTTAATGGGCCCAATTGATACTTGAATCATCTTTTGGTCCTCATCCAAACCCGCTAACCAGTCAACCGAGGAAGCCAACCAGTTTGCCCAATATTACATAAATTCAATGACAGGTCAACGGTCAAAGGCAGTCAACTGTCAAAGTCAATATCCGGTCAAGGTCAATGGTCAAAGTTAACGGTCGGTCAATAGTCAAAGTCAACCGTCGGTCAACTATCGAAGTCAGTCGCCCCCTAGACAATTTTCAATCTTGTACCCAGCAACGTTGCAAAACCAATTCCCAGCTAAAAACTCTTCCGCACTGCCAGCCAGCCTCTACCCATGCAGCCAGCCTCCACCCATACTGCCAGCCAGTTTTCTACCCATGCAGCCAAACTAGTCTGCCAACCAGCATCCATCCATACTGCCAGCCACCAGTCCAGTTTTCCAGCATGCAGAATTTATCATGAAGCATAAATGTGCAGTTTCATGCAGAATTTATCATGAAGGCATGCAACATTGATTCCAGCAGTTTCATACATAAATCACCATGAAGACATGCGGCATTGATTCCAGCAGTTTCATGCAGAAATCATGATGGAGGCATGAATGAGAGTTAATGTTATTTATGTTTATATTGAAATTAGATATTCAACTGTATAAATAGGAGAGAAATTATACGGAGAGGGGGGACCCAAGAGGGGAAAACACATACAATGTAATTTTACTGTCAATACAAAATAACTCCCAAAGGGGATTCGTACGTGGACGTAGGAAAACAATGTCGAACCCTAAAAACACACCAAAACTATCAATTCATCGTGTTTCGTGCCCAAAAGTAATTTTGGGTACAAACATTGGCGCCGACTAAGGGGATTACGAAAAAAGGAATCGTGTTTTCCCATTAGAAAAAAGTTGTACAAAATGCTTCAAAATAGTGTCCGCCAAAAAATCCGTTTGGATGTCGTCAAAAATTACTGTTGCAGTGTAGTTGATCGAAACTGTTGCATCGCAATCACTGCAGTCTTGCTGATTGCAGCTGCTGCATACCAATTAATCGCAGTTATTGCAGTCCAGTTGATCGCAACTCCTGTAATCCAGGTTCGTGGATCGAGATTTGATGGAGCTATTACCTTCTGAAACCACTAAAATTGCGTCACAAGTAAAACCGATGAAACCACCCCTGAGACGTTTTGTCCGCGGTAAAAGATGGCGTAAAAACATCATAAAAATTGTTATTGGATATTCGATCCGCAACATGGTCGGGTCCAGTTTTAATTTCAATCACTGCAGTCTAGCTGACCACAGCTGCTGCGGTCAAGTTAATCACAATCACTGCAGTAGAGTTGATCGCAACTGCTGCAGTCCAGCATCGTAGTCAGAAGCAACCAATGCTGACTTACTACGAAAATCACCAAGATTGTTGTCAGGGTGTTCGATCTGCAGCATGTTCAAGTCCAAAGTTATCAAATAACGCAGTTATGGCCTTTTCGAATTTGTAGTATGTCAAAATCACTACTATCATGATCGCAAGGTTGCCAAGTTGATTACATCTCTAGGTGCTTAAATTCCCAAGAGAAAACCTCATGAAAAGCGTGTCAGAAAATTATGCAAAGGTGCAACAAAACCATGGTGAAAGGTCCATAAAGAAACAACAACGGTCTAGAAGAAAATTCAACAGTTTCTTAAACTGTTACAACAACCGTTACAAGGGAGAAGAGGCAACAGTTGCGATGGAAAAGATCACATTTCAGAAATCCCTTGCAATAAGCCTTCATAGCAAAGACAACATTTTCTAAAAAAACTGTCACCAAATGTACGGCGAAAGATCACAGTTTCGGAAAAATGTCACCAAAAGTTTCAAGGAAAAAAAAAAGGCGGCCAAGCCGAGCGACAATCGGCGATTAAGCGGAGATCCTGATTCATTACACCGCGGCACAAGATAATTCCATACTCCCGATTCAGCAAAACACGATGCAACTTAATACCGTGGCCATGATCAAATGTAGCGCGACTCAACTTAATTTCATGACCTCGGATGATTCCGCCCCATTTCTCTTGCCTTGCGGATATGTACACCCCACTTGGGCTTGATCTAAAAATTTGTTTCATTGCTATCTTCCTCATCTCATATCCAAATTGGATGATTTTTGGCTCGTTGCGATCGCATGTTAATATCGTACGACATGAAGATAAAATTTTACAATTGGAGAATAATATTTTTTGGGCGAAACCACGACATCAACATATTTGGAGCATGGCGCTAACCAACCAATTCTTCGATGACTTCTTCTTCGTGCATCCAAACTGATTGATTTTCGGCCAGTTGAGATCGTATGTCATTCCCAACATTGTGAAGGCGAAATTTCAATTTTCGGAGAAAATTAAATTTTTAGAAATTTAAAATGACAGCACCAGAAACGGTCACATTCAATCACCACTGAAAATACTGCAGTCCAGTTGATCGAACTGCTGCAGTTCTTTTCCACATAACTATTACAGTCAGTTGATCGAACTACTGTAACCCAATTTCACATAAACAACTGCTGGCCAGTAGATTGAACTTCCGCAGTCCTTTTGAATTCCTACAGTCCAGTTTTATGTATAACTGTTACAGTACGTCCGATCGCAACTGCTGAAATACAGTTCCATGGCAACTGTCTTCAATCCAGTTTGGACTTAACTGGTGCATCCTAGTCCCGCAGATAAATCAATTTACAAAGTCGAGACGAGACGCTAAGGCAATATACTAGTCAGCATCGCTGGAAAGCACCAACATAGCCAGTGGGCATCCTAATCACTTCATAAACAAAGTCGCAATAACATGGTAAGTATACAATCTACATATTTTTGCATCTTTTCATATATTAATGCATACTTTTGTTCAGTGAGACACCTTTAATGTGGCGAGCTTTTTCTCACGAGGAGATGCACACATTTCAATTCTGTGCGCATCTAGAATAGTGGGATTGGCCCTCCGCGTGGATTCCAGATAACAGACATCTTCAAAATCCCATGCACGAGCAAAATGCAGCAAGGCAATGCACCCTTGTGCGAGTATTGAGCAGCATGACAATCACTATCTTCTAGGGGCGAGTTGCATATCACTTGAATGCGACTGACAATCGCTTGGGGACGAAATATATAACACCTCATGGTCTGAAATAACTCTTTTGAGGCGAGATGCGTAACACTCCATACACTTGAGGGCGAGTTACATAGCACCTAATTGCAATGCGGAATTAAGCTTCTGAAAATCGAAACTTCAGGTAACCCGAACTTCTTAATCCTCCAACGAGTTGCAGGATTAAGGGGGGGCGAGCATACACCCTAATATTTTGATGCAACTATTACAATCAGAAGTGTTAAACTACTATAGTTATGTTGATTGAATTATTGTCCTCCAGCTCAAAAGAAACTGCTTCACTCGGTTGGACGCAACTGATGCAGTCCAGTTTTTCTTACGAATTATGTACTCAGTTAGATGCAACTGATGCATTCTGGTTGCACTCAGTTGGACGCAAATGATGCTGTCTAGTTTTATTTGTAACTGTTACACCTAGGTTTATCGAACTGTTTAAGTCCAGTCCCTCGGCAGCTGCTGCAGTCCAACTCTATTTGTATTCCTGCGGTCTAGTTGATCGTAGCTGCTGCAATCATGTTCGCATCTCCTGCAGTCCAGATGATCGCAGCTACTGCAGTGCAACTCTGTTCGTTACTGCTGCTTTCCAGCTGATCGCAACTAATGTAGTCCAGCTATGCTCACAGTTCCTGCATTCCAGCTGATCGCAGCTGCTGCAGTGCAGCTCTGTTCATTGCTGCTGCATTCCAGCTGATCACAACTGATGAAGTCCAGCTATGCTCACAGTTCCTACAGTCCAGCTAATCGCAGATGTTGCAGTGCAGCTATGTTTGTTGCTGTTGCATACCAGTGGATCACAGCTGATGCAGTCCATCTATGCTCGCAGTTCCTGCGGTCTAGCTGGTCGCAATTGCTGCAGTGCAACTTTGCTTGTCGCTGCTACAGTACAGATAATCGCAGCTGCTACAGTTCAACTCACGTTCGCAATCCCTGCAGTCCAGTTGACCACAGCTACTGCAGTGCAGTCTTGCTCATTGCTGTTGCAGTCAAGATGATCAAAGCTGCTGCAGTCCAGGTATGTTCGCGAATCCTGCGGTCCAACAGATCGAAGCTGCTGTAGACCATTTTTCCTCAACGACGTTACTACCCAGTTTTGCTAATTACTGTAGGGGACAGTTTTTTGTGGCCATCGCAGTCAAATCCTACGCAACTACCGCAGTTTAGTTTTACATCAGCAGTTATCGCTCACTCAAAATACTACTCCGCTCGAGCATCACGCTTCTGTCTCAGAACAGTTCAGCCTACGATCCTGATTTTGCATACAACAGTGGTTCATGCTCAACTATTTACCGCCGATTTCCCAATCACAATAGCCTCACTTGGGGGCGTCTTGATTGTGATTTTCGCAAACAACAAGGGAAGTTCGCCAGTCACCTCAATATCAATAATCCACACTTAGGGGTGAGTTTTATCATTGACTAAGGAAAACGGAATTTTCTTAACCCCCAACAAGTTGTAGGTTAAGAGGGGGCGATGTTTGTACCATAAGTAAAAATACCATTTAATGGGCCCAATTGATACTTGAGTCATCTTTTGGTCCTCATCCAAGCCCACTAACCAGTGAATCGAGGAAGCCCACCAGTCTTCCCAGTATTACATAAATTCAATTAACGGTCAAAGTCGGTCAACTGTCAAAGTCAACATCCGGTCAATGGTCAAAGTCCACGGCCGGTCAATAGTCAAAGTCAACCGTTGGTCAACTATCGAAGTCAGTCGCCCCTTAGCCAATTTTCAGTCTTGTAGCCAGCAACGTTGCTAACCAATTCCCAGCCAAAAACTCTTCTGCACTGCCACCTAGCCTCTACCCATGCATCCAGCCTCCACCCATACTTCCAGCCAGTTTTCTACCCATGCATCCAAACCAGTCTACCAACCAGCATCCATCCATACTGCCAGCCACCAGTCCAGTTTGCCAGCATGCAGAATTTATCATGAAGCATAAATGTGCAGTTTCATGCAGAATTTATCATGAAGGCATGCATCATTGATTCCAGCAGTTTCATACATAAATCACCATGAAGACATGCGGCATTGATTCCAGCAGTTTCATGCAGAAATCATGATGGAGGCATGAATGAGAGTTAATGTTATTTATGTTTATATTGAAATTAGATATTCAACTGTATAAATAGGAGAGAAATTATATGGAGAGGGGGGAGCCAAGAGGGGAAAAACATACAATGTAATTTGACTGTCAATACAAAATCACTCCCCAAGGGGATTCGTCCGTGGACATAGGCAAACAATGATGAACCACGTTAAACCTCGGTCTTTCTTTTTGTTCTTCAAATCGACCCCTAACCCTAAAAACACACCAAAACTATCAATTCATCGTATTTCATTCCCAAAAGTAATTTTGGGTACAAATAAAACTAAAGGTCATACGTTAGATCATATACCCCAAATGTATCAACGTTCATAATTAAACCCTAAACTTATCGTGAGCTTTATAAGTAGAAAAGTTCCCTCAAATCTGATGTAGAAAAACAAAAAACCCTAACACCCTTACTTGAGAATCTAAGATTCAAAGACCAAGAGATTTATAATTCTATGATCATCATCATCATGATCCATCAATGGAAACAAAAACATCCACAACAAATTCATATTCTATGTTCATCATCATGACCCATCAATGGGAACATATTGCATTTTTCACCCGCATCAACAACTTGTAGCATAATGATTTCTCCTCTCAAAAAAGTTAACATTTCATCAAATGTTCTTTCGTTTTTTTTCTTTTTTTATGTTCTTTCTCACTTCATTTTAGTTAGTGAGGAATCTTCCAGTTGATTGAAGAAAAATAGTGATGCACATACATTAATTGGTAATGGTTTCTGTGACAGTCTGGCTATACTTTTGTACATAATTTTGAGGATAAATTGAGCTCTTTTTGATTTTTGTATTACCTAGTCTTCTGCTTGTTATTTCAGATCCCTATGATCATTTGATATTAATTAATGATTAATCATAATTTGAGTTCAATTTAAAGCATGAGGTTATTCAGTTCGGCCCCATTGGGATTATTTCAGACAAGATATTACAGCAAGTAAAAAAAGGGAACAAAATATATTGAAGTTGTGAAATCAATTTGCTAAGCAACCGAAAATAATTACTTAAATCGCATTTATAAGAAAATTCTCCCCTTGAAAGTATGCTACAGTTTCTACTAACTACTAAGATAATTGGATCAAATAGTACTAAGGAGAACATAATTGAGTTTTGACTATTCATCAGCCTAATCAATTTCCATGGCTTCATTCAGAAATTGGTGAAGATACTTCACTCTATCCCTTTGCAAGTCCAACACAACCCTGCAAATCCTTATTCAATAAGCTGCTTCATTATCAATTATATTTTGTTGAGTTCCTCTTCTTTTTTTTCTTTTCCTTTTTTGATAAGAAGGAAGAATTATATTAAGAGAAGAAGAATGTACGTGAAATCTACCAGAGGTAGAAGAAAAAGGAAAAAACTGACAACAGATTAGAAAATACAGACTCCCATTTACCCATGGTGTGTGAAAAGAACTTTAGATTCAGGTTGTTTCTTTGGTTCTTTAGTAGATGTTTGGAAATTCTAGGAGTTCTTTCTTTTGCTTCTGGTTTCTTATTTACTCTATTTTTTGTACTTTTGCTTCTCCATTGTGCTTTTGTTTTAGTTTGGGCTGTTTAGCTCTCTTTTAAGTTGTATTTGCTGGCGCACCGCTTGTGTGCTCCTTAATACAATTACTTTTGCCGATCAAAAAATTGAAATTGCAATAACCATTGGCAGTTGCACAAAATATAAGTAGTAGGAAATACCATTAGGTCCTAGGAATAATATATTAGGATGAGTCTAGTCCATTTGACCCAGTCAATTGTCTGTTTGGTCCTATTTGGTAATATAAATTATAGTTTGGTCCTAAAAATTATTGTTTGGTCCTACACTGATGTCATGGATGATGTAAATGTCACCCTGTAGTGGCAGAAATACCCTTTTGGATAAGGACCATATATATAGTCAAAAGGTAAGAGAGATGGAATCATTTTCAGATTTACTTTCTCTCTCATCTTCTTTTCTCTCTCATCTTTTTTTCTAGATTTGAAAATTAAGCTTTTGAAGATGAAGATGAAGAATGATGTTTTGCTGCTCATGTTAACGAGATGAAATCGTGTTGAAGACGAACAAAATATGCTGCTGTTGTTGTTTGATGATGAACCAAATATGTTGTTGCTGCACCTGCTCCTGTAGCCATGGTGTGTTGATGAAGATGAACTCATATCGGTGATAATTAATACAGATGTGTTTCTTGATCTGTAGACGATGAATACGATGATGTTTGCTAGTATTGATCTATTTTCTTTTCCTCTTCTCTGTATTTTCTTGAATACAGATGTGTTCTTGAAGACGACGACGACGACGATGAATACGATGATGTTTGCTTGTATTGATCTATTGTTTTTTCTTCTTCTCTCTATTTTCTTGAATACAGATGTTGTTTTGAAGATGAAGACGAAGATGAAGATGAGTTCACCTACTGCTGTTTTATATGGACTTCATTCCTGGAATGAAGTCTTTTTTTTTAGGTTTTTGTATGGACTTCATTCCTGGAATGAAGTCAGTTTTTTTAGCTTTTTGTATGGACTTCATTCCTGGGAATGAAGTCTGTTTTTTTATCTTTTTGTATGGACTTCATTCCTGGGAATGAAGTCTGTTTTTTTAGGTTTTTATATGGACTTCATTCCTGGGAATGAAGTCTATTTTTTTAGCATGGAAGAACTGTTACAAAATAAAATAAAAAATAAACACGGAAGGGTATTTTTGTCTATTAAAATATTTTTAAATAATTATGAACCAAACAATAAAGGCGTTTGACCAAATGACTAAACAGACATAGGCCCACCTAAAAAAGGACCAAACGATATTTTTCACATATAAGTAATGGATTCAACTTCACGGATTGTTTCAAGTGCCAATGCTTTTAATTTTTAATTTATGATAAGCATCATGGAGAATTTTGGCCCCATGTATAATTAATTTCAGCTGCATGCATTAATGTATGATTAACCAAATAGTACGGATCAAACTCTATAAAGCGATGTAAAAATAAAAGAACAAACTCTGCATTTTTTTATGTGCCAAAACCAGAGCCGTTCCTGAATCCAGAAGGGCCTTGTGCGAACTTAATTATAAGGCTTTTTATATGGTTAAATTTTTTTCCCTATAACGTACGTAGTACACAATTAAAAAATCAAGGGCTATTTTGCGTTTCCTCCCCTTCTAAGATCGCTAATTAGCGTTTCCTCCCTAAATAGATTAAAATTAGTATTTCCTCCGTCGTTAGTTTTTCCATCCAATTTCTGGTTAGATGAGTGAGCACCTGTTCACGCGTGGCACAAACTGTATGGGTGTTTCATCACTTTCCCAAAATACCCATTAAGAATACCACATGTTTTCCGTCTCCGTCTCCGATCCCCAATTGCCATTTCCGCCCCCTAGTTTAGATTTTCCGTCAATGGAATTTAAGTGGAGAAATAATAGATCGAAAAAACCCTAAAAGGCAGCAGAAGCAAAGCCTAAACCAAAATACGTATACTAAGTCATTCCATACTGTTGTGATTGAAATTTATAAAATTATAACACTAATTTATCTACAAAGCATCGAATTAAAATCCCTGAAAATTTCTTCCTTACTCTGATGGTTTTAGTACACTAAATAACCTTTAATCAATAAGAAATTGATACAGAATAATTGTAAGTGGGACATCGTCTTTAAGAAAAAATTGATAATAGAAACAAGAAATTGATACAGAACCTTAGGTAGCTAGATGATCATACTGCTGGTGGTGATAGCCGGCGGCAACGCTGTTAATAATTATTAAACAAACACACCAGAGACGTCAATACAAATCATTATAGAAACCAATTTTCATTTCTTGATTAATCAAAGCAAGTCAACAATATTTTTTTTTAGAGAAACTACCAGATCTGGCTAAGAAGGGAGATTTTCCAGTGAGTAGTTGATGAAAGTAAAATATTTTCTAGCTTAGATTCTGAATAAAAACCCAATAAATGAAGAACTCGAATTAAGTAATGAAAAATTAGAATAATAAGTTTACCAACAGTAGCAGAAGAAAATTAGACGAGATGAAGAAGTAATATGTTGATGAGACGAAGAAGTAAAATCAATTTCGGTGTGAATGGGATGATGGGTTTAATTTACGGAAATAGACAAGGGCATTTTGGTAAGTTTTTCAGACACGTGTTTAATTTTGCCACGCATATAGCTAACCTGAAATTGGATGGAAAAACTAACGATGAGAGAAAACACTAATTTTAATCTATTTGGGGAGGAAACGCTAATTAGTGATCTTGCAAGGGGAGGAAACGCAAAATACGATGAGGAAAAGTCGTTTTACATTTTCAATAATCGAATCGGACGTTAAATTAAAAATTTATAGTCAGTTTTAACATATTCTCTCCCTCCCATTTTAGATGAAGGTTTAGGTAGAGGTGTAAATTGGACCGTGCTAGCACAAGCACATAAGTTCTATATATAAAATCAAAAATAATAAGTTGTTATTTACTCTTAGCAGTGATGGATTCATAGTCAATGAAAAAGAAATGAAATATATGCCGTTGATTTACACTAAATATGACCAAGAAATTTTATTTGTCTTCTTAGTTCATCTCTTTATAATATTACACTTATAATCATGATTTAATGAAATAAATTTGCGCTTAATTTATTTATGGTGTTAGGGAAATGGTCTAACAATTTTATTTTATTATGTATATAGCCTATATAGGGGCATCATTTCTTTGATTTGCTTCGGGGCATCGGTATCTCAGGGCCGGCCCTGCTTTGCTCAACTCACCAACGGTCAAGGTTTCGAGGCTCTCCAGCATACTATGATTTTCTTTTACTCTCTTTAGGTGAACGCCCCAATGGTCAAGGTTTCGAGGCTCTCCCGCGTACTCTGATTTGCTTTTACCCCTTCAAGTGAGTAAAAGCCCAGAATAGAAAGCCTGAACACAGAGTCGGGCCATGTGCGTCGCACACTCGGAACACCCTCGGGACTGGCTCTGGCAAAAACTGTTAGCTCCTTTTAACAAACTTTGCTTATCTTGGAATATGGTGAAGTTCCTTGACTGGTCCTTCGCAAGTCCCAACAGAACCCTGCAGTTCATTATTCATTAAGCTTTTTCACAGTCAATTATCAAATTGGTAGATGGAAACTATTCATGAAATGCAAATAAATGCAGCAAATCCTACATAAGCTGAATGGACCTTTACCAATATATCGGTGCTTATCTATGCACATTAAACGGTGCTTCATCACGGATAACCAAAAATCCGAAAAAGAGATTGGAGCCGTCTATACTTTTTCGGGCAGGAATTACGGTCAATTGTGTGAGGCGTTAAATGAAATAGTGAAAAACAATCAACGGTTAAAGTTTTGCCCCAAACAGCACGGGTAGATCTGTAAGATTATAAAAAGAATCGTTGTCCCCAATACTTATCCTCCTCCTCCATCCCATCTCTGTTGTAGCAGTCAAAGAAAAACAATCCAAGCCCCTCCTAACCCTAAGAATCAACATGTTTTTATTCATGATCCATCAATGGAAACAAAAAGCGCCACTCCATCAACTACAACTAGCCATCACAATGATTTTTCCTCTCATAAAATTATGGTATCTCAGGAGCTTGGATACCACCATTTTCCTTTACATTCTTTTTTTTTAGGACAACCTTAGTTTATTTTTGTGCTTTTACCATTTTTATTGGTCTTGTTTTTTTTTTTAACCTGTAACTGTTTTGGAAAGTTAGGTTATTATGATTTGGCTTACTCCTCCAACAAAGAGTCAAAGACAGAGTCTACAGTTGGTTTTGGGGTAGATCTCTTTCGCATAAAATGTTATCTATACTCTATAGCATAGATCTCATCTAGGATTTTATTTTTTTTCATTGATTAGTATAATTCATATGAATTGTTGAAGAATCTTCTACTAGTCTTTATTATTGAATATTCTTCTCTGTTTGTATGCAAAAGGAAGATTAATCATAATTTCAATCGTTATTTGCTAGTTATATATATATATCTTGGTTGCTGGTCTCTAAATAATGTTTATTGGTAGACTTTTAGCAATTAATTAGTATTATTCATATGTATAGTCGTGTTGTGCCTATTCGGGTAACAACAGACCGAGAATGGCATCCCCAATGGGTGAAAACAAGATACTGTAACCACCTCCCGAAAAGGCTCATTTATAAAACATGAGTTAGCATAATTCTAAATTTTGAGTACTTCTTCACTCCGTCCTTTGGCAAGTTCAATGCAGCCCTGCAGTGCATTATTCAATTAGCTTCTTGGCTAATTAATAAGGTGAATACAGAGACTTGCTTAATATGTTGTTGATTGCGGCTTTTAAAGTTGGATTGCATCCTAAAATGCGTGCCACTTGAACATACGGTGTATTGCTTTATGGTCCAATACACAATACAGTTACCGTTAAGAAGGATGCACAAACTAATGAGGCTAAATTAATTACCGCGTACAACTTAACACCATCCATAGCCGTTCCAAAACGTAGCATATACCTGCGAATAACGGGTCTCCTAACGAGGTAACTGAGAGTAACCAAATCACCAAGGTAAAAATCACGGACCAATTAGTGTATTCACTCACTGCGTCTTTAATTCACAATAAAGCACGTAACTTGAAGAACATGGTATGATATCGAATGGATTTCTGAAAATGACTTTATATTGTTTCACTAAGAACCTCAACGGTGGATATATTAGCACAACTCAAAGATATATTTAATCCTTTAGAACCCTCCACCTGTATCAAACAGAAAATCACATCCGTCTTTACAAGATATGCGGGACAGCAAATACGATCAGTTACATCCGTTAGATCATATACTAAGAATATTTCAACCATTAAAATTGAATCCTAAACTAAAACAGGCAGATTTCCAAGGTTTATAAGAAGAATAGTTTTCCCGTATTTCTCTGTTCCTCTCAAATCTACTTTAGATGTGTGACATGATTGTTAACAGACCAATTAGTAAGAAGTTACACTATACAGTGTCAAAGATACTAAATTGAAGTTGTTAGTTCCAACTGACTTTTGAGAGGTACCTACCGTCAGTGTCTATAGAAAAACATTGAACCTTTTAAACCCTCCACGTAGAAACTATGGTCAGTAACAAATTAATGGCTGTCCATTAGATCATATACCGTAAATGTATGAATGATCATAATTAAACCCTAAACTTATCGGGCAGAACTCTAAGCTATATAAATAGAAAAGCTGACCCTCAGATCTCTATTCTATAACCAAATATGATGTAGAGAAAGAAAGAACCCAAACCCCCTTACCCAAAGATTCAACACCCAACAGATCTGTGATTCTATGTTCATCATCATCATCATCCATCAATGTAAACAAAAACTGGCACGAGAAATTCATCTCCGATTCTTCTCCAGCATCAACCACAACAACTTGTAGCATAATGATTTCTCCGCTCAAAAACTTAACATCTCATGTAAGATCTGTTCTTATACGTTTTTTTCCTTTCGGTCAACTTAGCTGCAGACATGAAGGGAGAACCATTTGGGCAGGGATACAGAAACACAGAGGAGATGGAAATGAGGAAGGAGGCGGAGACAGATGGTCATGGTGGTTAGGTGTAGAATGAGTCATTTGAACAAGACTCTTGCACATGTATTACTATGACATGCAGAACTCTTGTTGATTTTTGTATTAGCTAGTCTCCTACTTGTTTATTACAGATCCCTTTTCAGTTTGTATGTGAATGATTAATCATAAGTTAAGACTAATTATTTGACATTTCAATTGTTGTTTTGTATTAATAGATCTACTTAAAAATGTATTTGTGACACTTTAAATTTTAATGTTCATAAAGTTTTCAAACTTTTACACCTTCACTAGATGAAGCGGTGGTGATGAGATTAACCAAATGCCATAATGTTACCACTGCCATAGCCATTTACAAAACATAACCAGCATGAGTTGATTCAACTCGACTGATTCTCCATGTACTATTTCAGTGGGTAGTTTAAAACTTGGATGCGTAGCAAACTTGAAAGGGCTAGATTTAAGTGTTGGATTATGTGGCACAATTAGAGCTGGCAAACAAGTCCAAAACCCGTGGGTTCACCCGGCCCGGCTTGGATGGTTTCTAAACAAGACGGGTTAGGGTTGGGAAAATGCCGTCCCGTGCGAAAACGGGTAAACCCGTCCCGTCCCGTGTATCCGCGGGTACAACCCGTAAACCCGCCATTCTTATGATTATGACGCGTGGCCCCTCCCATCTATACGTGTCTCCTAGGTATAAAAAGAAAAAACCCTAGCTACGTCTAATCTCTTCTTTTCTTTCCTCCCTCAGCAGCGGCAGTTCAATTCTCTGACTTTTCATCTTTTTCATCTTCTTCTTCTTGTTCGATAATTACGATTAGCAACAATAACAATGGTTCGTGAGTCGTGACTAGCAGCAAGTAAGTAAATTCGTTGATTTTGATGTGTGTATGTCACTTTGTTGTTGTTTTGTCCATTTTAATCGTGTATAATTCATGTATGGTTTGGGGTTTGACCGTTTGGTGTTCAAATGTTTATTATCTAGTGGTTTCATAAGTGGGTTTTACTTAGTTTGGTAGTTAATGTTGTGTATTTGTAGATCTGTGTTCTTTTGAATCTTTTGAGATGATCACTGATTTAGGGTTTTAAATTTTAATTGGGGTTATCTGTTTTTGATGAGAAATTGAGAATCATGAGATACAACTTGGGTTATTGTATGTTTGTTCAGAATCAAGCTGATTATGGTTTTGGTTCTTATTTGGATAACTTGATGTGAACACTTTAATCTTTAGTTAGAATTATTAGGGGTTTATGACTTTATATGAAATCTGAGGCTATTGAATTCTTTATTTTTTTTAGTGATTGAGTTAAGAAGAAATTGAGATATTAGCATAGAATGAAGAAATTAAGATATTTGTGTTGATGTTCTGCATTGGCATAGAATGAAGTAATTGATTCAAGTCATTTGGTTACGATGCTTCTTTTTAGTTGTATAGTATTTTCTATTCACTTTTTGTTATGAATTATAGGTGCCGTAAGTGAGCGCAAGTCGAATTATTCTCGGCTTATTGCAACCAGTGGATGGCCGCTAAAGTATAAACCAAGTTAACCAACAAAGAACGGGGATAAGTGAAGCTTTTCCTTAACGTGAGAATGTTTCCCTTCTTTTGATTGGCAGCCATCTACTGTGTTTGGCTTCTTTTGAATCCAAACATTTCAAATTTTCAATCTTTGATGAAGCTAAGAATTGAGTTTATACTTTATATGGAATGGAACTGTGTATGGTTCTTTTAAATCTTGAGATTCAGGTTTATTTTGATCTATCATGTTTTGTACATCTTGATTCGTTGAAGAAGAAATTAGAGTTAGCCTGGTTGTGTAGAATTTAGATTGAGATGAAATGATGTTAAGACAACAAGTGTTGTTGACATGTTGTTGTGAAGTTTTTCAATTTTCTTGATCATTTCCTTTCATTAAGTTTTTAAATTTTGGTGCGACACTGTGACTGTTGAATCTGTTGATTGAATTGAATGTAAATATTAAATGAATTAGATAAATGTTAGGTTGCAGAGAAGGAGCTTTAGATGGCCTAAATGTGGCCGAAAATAGACCAGAAATCAGAGGAAACTCTGTCAAATTGGTTTCTGGTGAGTTGACTCAGTCACTCAGTTGAGTAACCATAAACGGGCTAAGTAACTCGTGAACCTGCAAGTTTAACCGTTACGGGGAAGAATTGACCACCCTTGAAGGAAATTTACCTGCGGGTTATGGCCCATATTAACCCGAACCCGTATAACCCGCAACGGGCCAGCCCCGGCCCGCCCGTTTGCCAGCTCTAGGCACAATGACTTAGGATGAGTTGGATTATACGCCACATGACTTAGCGGAATCATGTGCGACTAAATTCGACTTGGTCCTAGTTGTGATGTGTCCAGCGTCATGCACTTGAACATTGCAGGTGTCCGCTATTAAGTTTTGTATTAGTATAGCTGAATGACACGTGGTGATTTAGTTATGATGGGAAGCTAGAAATCACTTGTTTATATCTGATAGAGATCTCTTATTTTCTTGCCCAAGAATAGAAGTTAGTAAAAATTCCATCCCTTATGAGTAGCAATCAGTAATGTTTGGTTAAAGAAATATATGGTCCTCTAAATTACAATCAAAGTAGTATTTTAGTTCAATCTAATAAGCATACAAACTGAAGTTAGCAAACATATCGGAGCAACAGGGAGATGAGGGAATATTCAAAATGTGTCAAGGTATATACAGTTTCATCTCGTAATTAGTTTGTGGTAAACATAATAAATTCTAGATCCTATAATCTACTCATGGATTGTTTTGTTAACCTGACTAGATTTGCTAACATTTTGGCATCAGATCCTTGTTGTTGGATTTTATGTTTACCCAATTTAAGATTTCATAAGATGAAGTCAAATATTGCCTTCAATTAAATCATGTGAAAAATTGATTTCTGGTTAATTGGTAATACTTTGTTAATTGATTTTATCCTTCTTATAAAATTGATTACTTATGTTTTCCCTGATGATCTTCTTGTGTGCAAGCCATATGCATGTTAAATTAGAATGGATATTGTAAAGATTAAAACCTTTGACCCACGAAAACAACGATGCATAGATGTGAATAGCTCAAGAATATTTTCTTTTGTCTTTTTCATCTAATTGAACTAGTGCTAATTATAGGCTGTAGACAGACTTGAATAATTGCCTTGCATTCTTATTGTTGCGTTAATGTTGTGATAAGTATAATTTATGTTTCCGCTGCGATTTGAGTTTAAGTTGTAGTGATGGGCTGCCAAAGTAGATCAAAAGAATAAACTCTTGTCTACAGAAGAAAAACAAGTCATATTCTATTTCGATGTGTGGTGCTATGTGTGTTTTTACCTGATGAACGTTAATAAGTAGTCCAAAGACGTTATTAACTATAAGAAAATGGTAAAGGTGTTCTTATGTATGATTTGTTTTGATACCCAAAGGTACATGCCCTATGTTGATAAGAATACATGCATGATAAACTACACTAAAAGGCTAAAACATTGTAGTTTGGGTGGTGAGTACATTATGTAGGGCGACAGGCAACGCCTAAGCTGACTCTTCATTTTTTCTCCCATAACCCAGCTAGCAATTATGTCTTCAACCCATTAAGCCACAAGATTTTATCTGTTATTGAAGGGCCAACAGACCGACCACAGAATTTTCCAGAAAGGCTTTTGCACCCTTTACCCAACACCGGTAAGAGAATTGAGAAGAGACATTTGGATCAAAACCAAAATATAGGTATAGCTTTGAAACAGGTGCACGAAATGAAATGCTTTACATCTTACATTCACACTGGATAATTGAGAAATTAAACAACATGGTTTTAAATTTGAGAGGAGAATTACTATGGTTTAAAATTAAAGTTGCTGGTAAATCCAACAGGATCACTTAGTTGCTTGTAGAAAGAAATTAGAAGGGAAAATTAGGCGGAAGTGATACAGCCGGATCACCTAGTTTAAAAAGACTACGAGACCCATCACCGAAGTCCTTAATAGCCAATTATAAAACACAAAATAGTCAGGATCAGCAGCATTACTCACAACATATCCTAACATTCTGATTAGCAATTAATCAAGTTATTATGAATTGCATGCCTTAATCAACATAACATTAATCCTCCATTTAAAATTATAACATCTTGGGGGAGAAAAAGTGCACAGAAGGCACTGCCCAAGAAATTTGATACGATTCATAGCATTTTTATAATATCGATGTTATACTTATTATTCTCCAGTGTTGGTTCAACTTATATGTATCGGATACAATTAGATGGATTATGGATAAGAGAACAGATATATAAGCAATTAAACACTACTAATAAGTAAACTAGTTTGAGCAACAAAAAAAAAGAAGATAATCTGAACAGAACCAAGATCTAAAATGAAAACATCTATTCGGAACACAATCAAACTAAATTAAAAGACTGTATAAGTCCGAGAAACTAGATCAAGCACAACCACCAAGAGAATCACAAAAATCAGCTTCCACCATTTTCTTATCTAAATCGTAAATGCAATCAGCCATGCTTCAACATTAAGAGGGTACTGTGGGTATTGTAACTACATCTGCCACCAAAACTTTTCTATAGGAGAAACAAATAGCGCATTAATCTTTCGAAATTAAATGTTCTGGATCAGAACCATTGTTGGAAGCCCATAAAAAATGTCTCTAAAATCCACAAAGCCAAGTGAGAGATGGACAAAGTGATTCAAAGTAAAAACACTGAGAGGAGAAATCATTATGCTGAGATGAGATCAGTTGTAAATGTTGACGATTCATACATAGATTTGATTTGATGATCATAGATCTAACTAATAGATAGTTCGGAGTTCTTCTTCTCTCCGCCGCCAATTTTCACTTCAAGTGCAACTTGCAGGAGAAAGATTTGAGAATGTGGTGTAGGTAGTAGGGTTTTAAACCAGATCTTTATATAAGCATGTATGGATGATTATAGACGGTTAAGATTGTGCGTTGGATATCATCTAGGGTTTTGAAAGTGATGATTCAAAGATCGATTGTGTGATCAAGTCTGTAGCGTTGACTAATACTAAAATTAGTGAACAGTTTTGTTAAATTTTAAGGTTGGAATATCTCCAAAGGGTGGTGGAGTTTGCCATACCAGATTTTTTGGGTTCAGTAAATGGTTTTGTGGATTCCCTTGTGGAAATAATTGATGCCAACTTATGGCTAACCTTTTGTCAAAACAATACATAGGCATATCTTTGAAAGAGATACATGAGATGCTTCTAGTTTTTCTTTCATAAATGGGGATTACCTGTTCAAATTTTATCCTTGTGGTGTACATTGTTTTCACACATTAACCACTCAAATTGGGTTATTTAATTTACGAAACCAAATCTTAAAAATTAAAGAGGATTAAAGTGAAGGCCATATTAAGAGAGGTTGAGCTATAGGATTAAGAAAATACGTACAAAATCCATTACTAATTTTGGACAAAACCAAAAACCATTAGAAATATTGGGCAAAACCTAAGTTGAGATATTCCACAAAAGTTAAAATATTGCGAGGAGAAATCATTATGCAAGATGATCGGGATCTGTTTGAAGTTTACAAATACACTAGATTTGTGCACGTGCTACGTATCGGGCATTTTATTTTCCTTTTTCCCTTAGCGTGTGCGGGACTTCGTCCCGCCTCGCGGAGATGCATTTTTGATTTGGTTTGCGTTCGCCCCTCCCCGTGACTATGCTCGCCAATCACACTTAACACTATAATTGGTGAAAAGTGGATTTTGTGCACTTAAAGAACAGAACTGTGAATAACATTATAACAAAATTGGAAGGAGCTTTTAATCATTCAAGATTAATATTCCTCAAAATCTTAGTTTAGGTAATGAGAGATTTTTTGTAATTAAAAAATTAATGAAGATCCAATATATGTCTACCTTTTAGGACTGTAGTGTGTCTTACTACATATTATTCTTGTCTTCATATTGTTTAACAATGGGTTATGGTACCTTTTAGGACATAACATTTCTTCTATATTTTAAAAAAACTAAACAACTCTTGTCAAATCGTTTGTTGTAAAATACGTTGAATACTTGTTCAACTACTCCATGCAAAGGAGCCTGTTGTGCCCTATCACTGGTTTCGGTAGCCAATAATGAGTCGATCTGGCTTACGAAAATCGAGAATACAAAATAAATACCATGAGAAGAAAAAAAGAAAAAGTAAATACCTAAGCCAGTTTCTCCAGCCGTAGAATGACATAAAGACATACCTAAAAAGTTGGTTTTCATCGTGAGTTAACGAAATGAGAGATCCAGTTGATCCCACAGGTTTTTTGGTGCAAAAAGTCTGTAACAGAAGATGGGGATTTAGGATTGATATCCCGGGGTTTGTAAGTCACAGGATTTACATAATTATCATACATACATGTTAAATGTCTTTGGTAGGTAATCAGTACCCAAGTTATTGATCGTCTTAGCATGGTTAAGCTCACCAACAGCTTCGTATACTTAGGTATTGCGAAAGATTATGGGAAGTTGAATATGATTACCAAGCCTCTTTAGTTTTGGTTTTTTATCCATTCCTCATAAAAGATCAATTGAAGTTGAGTTGAGAATCAAGTTAAATATAAAACAATCTGAAACCCAAACCCGAGCTTTTAAGCTTGAAATAAAAGGGAAGAATGACCCACCTTTCCAAGTCTATTGGACTTGGGCACACCACCAGCAGTACTCCAAATGCTGTCAAGATACAAATATGTTCATGCCAGCTAATAAAATCAGAATAGTTAGCACTCATACGAACCATACCGAAATATAATTTTGGAAAACACAGTTGGACATAGATTTTACAGGCATCCATGACTCCTCCAGCCTCCTCTCTGCTTAATTGATAATGACCAAAAGATCAAATCAAGATAAGGGTTTGAATGAAGATTCGTAATCCATCAGTAGAACTGCACCCTAGGCAATACAAATACTAAGTATCCAATTTATAATGAAACATCTATCTGAAAACTTATCACGTAATTCGCTAATATAAGCAATCTGAACCTGGTATGTGTTGATTAAGACTGATTAACCAATACCACTTCCATGGCACCAAAATCTTCAAAAGGATTAGCTTACGTCCGTACTAAGTCCGTTAACCAGTTAATAGAAGCATAAGTGTTATCTACTTTGGGATATTTTTTACCATCTCATTGGAAGCTGCAAGCTCTTCCGTAGCTTGTACATAATTTGGAGCATGCTGCAAGATATTTCTTAGCTTGTATATACTTTTGAGCATCTGAATCACCCGCCTAAACCCTACTCGTGCAGTTAAGGATATTTCTTAGCTTTTTTTTTTTTTTCTTTTTTTTTTACGGTTTCCTTTTTATGGGTGTGTTAAGGATTTCTGTTTTTTTTTATAGGAATTCCTTTTCAGGAGTTTGAGGTTTTAAGTTTTAGACGATTTTATTTTAAAAAAATTTAACGGTGTGGACGTGAGTTTTGTCCACCCTAACTAAAGTACAGTTAAGTATAGGTGTAAACACGGTGTAACAAAATAATTCAAGTTTAAATTCTAACATAAATATTGTTCACCTACTTTTTTTTCAACACCGTTACTAACGGACAGTTAAGTATTTGATGTATCCAAATTGTAACCAAATTAATAATTACAACCAATAGAGTTATGCCAACTGTCCTCACTATAGCTTCTGCATTAGAAAAGGCCTTTCTAGACCAATAGGAAGCGAGGGTTTTATCACCGTTTAATATGAGAGCATATTTTGTCAAGGCCTTTTAAGGAGGAAGCTTCAAGCCCCACCTGTTGTTTGTCGACTACAGCATTCCATTGGACCTTCCGATCAAAAAAATATACAAGAACACTTCTTCCTCGTTCATTTGGTGAAATTATGGTGAACCTGTCAATGCCACCAGGTAATGATATCAAATTACATGAACAAAATCAAATAGTAAGAGTATAATGTAAATTATTTCTATGTCCTCCCCACCCAACACATCCCACCACCACGACCACCTAAACCTATAACCCATAACCCTGAATTTTGATCACATACTAGGTGGACACAAAATAATTTGAACTGTATAAAAACTCAGTAAGAATCGGTCACTGGGTCAAATCTCAGATTCAAAAACTCCACTCGTTATACTAGAAATCAGCAAATATTAAGTACCCTATAGGAATAAAAAACAAGTGGGAATTAAGTGTTTAATCCTCTCCCGGTTCTCTTTTACTCAAATGGCCTTTGGCTTAAAACTCAATTTTTAAAAAATTAACTCATTTTATTAAAATGACCCTTAAAAAAGAAAGAGGGTCATTTGGATAAAGATGTTTGACGATGTTATCAAATGATGAATTATTTCCTTTAAGGGTATAATCGTCATACCAACTTAAACATAACATGTCTCACAAATCATAAGTAAGAATTCCACAAATTTTATATATTTGGAAAGCTTTTTGAAAGAGCTACACAACGAGCGTAAATACAACTATCAAATTTTTATTTCATGAATTTTTTTATTCTCAAAATAATTTTTTAAATTTTCTTTATATTTTGTAGTGTGCAGACAATTTGCACACTAAATTTATGTGTAGGAAATATACACACTGATTTATGTACATAATGTTTTAAATTTTCTTCATATTTTATAGTGTGCAGGTAATATGCACACTAATTTTATGTGCAGACAATATGCACACCGGTTATAATATTCCAAGGCCACCGGAATAATTTGAAAATTTTATTAAATAACCCTGGGGCCAAAAGATTAACACCCATAATTTCCAGGGTCATAAAAATAAATTTCTCAAAAAACAAACATACATTGCGAACATACTTCCGATTCGAGCAAAATCAAGCAGTGAATCAGTCATGACGGACTCACCGATTCAACTAAATCTGACCACAAATTGAACTCACCCATTAAATGAAGATTAAAGAATACAAACCTTAAAGATGGTTATGGTGAAGAAGCCAGAGGTGTTCACCTCCGGTATACGCTAAATAGCCCATTACACTAAACAATAACGGAAGACGGCGAGAAAATCAAAATGAAAACCGGAGATTAAATAAGAAGAACAACTGATGCATAAACAGTTATACCCCAAAAATATAATATTCAAGTAAGTAAGAAAGGTATGAAGAACTGATAAACAATTAATTGCAACCATTACAATACCTGAGATTAGCTATTTCCGAGAAATTATGATATTGAGAGGAAAAATTATTATGCTAGAGATAAGCTAGCTGTAATTGTTGATGATAATGATGGTCTCAAAAAATTACCCATGGTTTTGTTTGAATGATCTTAAGATCTTTTGTTGTTTTAGGGTTAATTGATTATATTTTAGAAATTATGTGACGAGAGATGAAACTTGATGACTATTAATAGTATCTATTTTCATTTTTGATTGTTCGTGCCAACATTTCTTTCCACAACAAAATCTAGGTTGCACAGCTTTGAAAGAGAAGCGCAATGCATGATATGCCTCGAGTCCTTAGAATTGGACTATGATATGCCTTAAGTCCATTTTGAGCAACATCATCTTATGGTGAAAATCCTGAAAAAGTTTCTCAGGGGAGTGGAATATTATGTTCTGCAATTTGCTAATACTACTGCCTTTGCTTAACCATATTTTGTTTTTGAAATCCAAGCAAATGCTTGATGTTATTTACTGTCCTGTGACATTAAGTTTTGTTTGGTAAGGATGGACACATCTTTTCTCCAAATGAATTTTGTCTTTTTAAGAAATGCTTAGCTAGGAAATAAAACAATTTCATGTTACTACCATGCAGAAGAGTTGGTTGAATCTAACTTCATACATACATAAAGAAATTGGGAATGGGGAGAGAGAACTAGTGTTAACTTCAGTGCTACTATCTCGTTGTTAGTTTAACTGCGAGCAAATGCTAGGAGAGAGAACTAGTGTTAACAAATAGGCCACACTTTTTTTTTGAATTGCAACACTTAACTGCTAATCTAGCAGCTCAATCTAGCCCATAGGACTTAGCCTAAGTGCTCTTCCGGAACCGATTTTATTCCCTATTTATGGAGTACCAATGACAGGGCTGAGGCTTGAGAAGTGACATTCCCGAAGGGAGACCAATCACCGTCTCTGAAATGAGATTCAAAATTGGAATGCTTTGTTAACCCCTTGATGAATTGATCGCAAAGTGTTGGGTACTTGTTTGTGAGATGCGAAATTTAGGCACTGCTTTGAAAGAGATGCATGAAAGGAAATGCTTTTAGTCTTTCAATTGAGAAAAAAACATTCAGAGAGGGAAATTCCTATGGTGATGATACTTAAACACATTTATTTGGAAATGATCAGTATATCTTTTCTCGTAATGAACTTGGTCTGAACTAGTATAAATTGGCAAGAACTGAGATTTAAGACACTATAGTACAAACTCCTCTATGCCTTGTAACCGAACAAAACACAAATTCATGATCCACCAGTCATGCATCATAGCACTTGACTTAGAAACGGATAAAATCCAGTGATAACCAAAATGTAAACTTGACTTAGAAACGGATAACAACTTTGATAAACTTAATGTAGACAACCGTAGCAACTACCATAGGAAGTTAGTGAATACAAAGATTAGTTCCTGACATTTGACTAATATCAGTATCAAATGGCTAATAACGCCTTCATTTGTATGCTCCAATTCTCATATTTTTCTTTAGTGAGTTTAGGAACATGAAACGGAAACATCTCGCTAGCCATTAGGATCTTATGGCTATGATACCACTTTGTTGGAAATGATTTTGGGATTGATACCACTTTGTTGGAAATGATTTTGGGATTAAAGGCTCAATTTACTCACCAACCACTCAACTGGAGTTTATGGAAGTGGAATTTTATTACTTTTCGAAACTTTGGTTTGTACCGGAGCTTACTTCTTTACAAACTCTCACTCACTGATCTTACTACCCACTTTGGGATTTCACTCACTTACTTACTCAACTATACCTCACTGTCATTTTGGGTATTCGCTCGTTTACACAAGTAGTCGCTCAACTACTCACTCCACCTATACCACTCTATTAGGCATTCACTCAATTACGCTTTCAATTGGTACCTCAATTGCCCCATATAAGAGCAAGTCTTATGGTGGAATCCAAGCCATTTCAAGTGTGGAAAAACTTTGGAATGTCAAGTTTAATGGCTTCCAAATTGGTGTTTTCCATGAAAAATCCAAGCAGTGTTCCATGGTTTCGTGGAAGATCCCGTGAAATCCATTTGAGTGCTAATCAGATTTGCGTAAAACGCTTTTCAGAAAAGCGCACAACAAGACAAAAAATGCTAATCAGAATAGCACACTAGAAGACAAAAAACGCTATTCAGAATAGCGTTTTTTTTTATCCGTAGATTTAAGATATGCCAATGAAAATCTAATGGATGAAAAAAAAAGCGCTAATCTTAATATATTTGAGCTTTATTATGAATAGCTTTTTTTAGCGCTATTAAGATTAGTGGTCAACGCTATTAATATTAGATTTTGTTGTTGTTCCACCACTACACTTGCGCTTCCATCCACGATTCCAAATGCTGAGGTGGCATGAAAGATGGAAGATGGATGAATTCCACCATAAGACTTTCTCTAAGGGAGTAACAACCGACTCTAACTATTCTAGCCCTGTCTAGAATATTCACTAGTCAACCGTATTTGATCCATATAGATATTTCTTCTCTACCGTACAGACTCTAGATATTTCTAGGTACCAAGCTAACCGACTTTAATTCCTTGTTTTACAAGGATTCTAGACCTTTCTACTAGTTACGAGACTTCTCTATATATATATCTCTCTCTCGTATTTTTTAGTTTCATTTAGATAATCCAAATTAAGTTTACTCTTCCAACATTCTCCCTTAAACTTGATTTGATTATAGTTCCAAGCCGTACTTTTACGATGACGAAATTTTTGCGCATCGGTGATTTTGGAAGCATGTTTGTGATATGGTGTTTGGTTGTACTCTTTCACTACCCATCTCGTCTATTTCCGTTCTCTACATTTTTCTTGCCTTCATAGACCTCCTTGCCTCCGAGTTTTATGACGTTGCTCATCGTCATATTTCTCCATTTTTTATTTTTCATGACCTTTATAGACGGTTTACAACTTTCAGAATGGCAAATATTGAAACCAGATCTCCGTAGATCTCATGTAGACTTTTGGTTCGCAATGACCTCTCACTCTATCTTCCTTCTGATGATGACAGTTCAACACATTCCAGTATTGAAGGCGATTGAGGTGGTGAAACATCTTGCACAACTAGTTCTGGCGGCACTTTTTATTCCTCCTCTTCTTCCAATATCGGGAAAAAATTATACTCTTTTTCTTGAACATCAAAGTCCCATATTCCTTCTTCATCGAAATCCATATCTCTGCTTATGACAACCTTTCGATTAACTGGATCATACAACTTGTATCCCTTGGATCGAGAATCAAACCGATAAATATACACTTCACACTCCTGTCATGAGCATATGCAATGCTTCCAAATACTCGCAAATGTGAAACGCCAGGTTTCACTCCATTCCATGCTTCTTGAGGAGTCCGACACATTCTTTGTGGGACACCGGTTTATCAAATAAATCGCACAATCAACCGCTTCTTCCCAAAACTCACTGGGAAATTTCTTGCTCTTCAACATACTCCGGGTCAAGTTGAGAATTGTCATGTTTCTCCTTTCGGCAACTCCATTCTGTTGAGGTGTATATGGAACAGTAAGAGGACGACGGATTCCATTATTTTCACAGTAAGTCTCGAACTCCTTCGAAGTAAATTCACCTCCTCTATCTGATCTCATAGACACAATTTCAAAGATGCTCTCTTTCTCCATATGAGATTTAAATTTATTGAAATTTGCGAAAACCTCTGATTTTTGTTTCAAGAAATAAACCAATGTCTTTCAACTAAAATCGTCCACAAATATGAGGAAATAATTATTCCCACATAAGAACTTGGCTTTAACGGTCCACAAACATCTGTGTGAACCAACTCAAACGATTTTGTGTCTCTCTTCGATGTTTCCTTAGGAAAGATTTTTCTAAAATGTTTCCCAAGTAAACATCCTTCACAGATAGGAAAGCTTTGAAACCATGCATCCGTTTTCAAAGATGGGAGTGTCTGAAGATTTCGTTTCTTCATCCAACCAACTTGCATTTTGTTTTAAAACTATTGCTAACAAAAAGCACTTTCCTAACAAAGATCAAACTCTAAAATAGAACTCCTCTAGAACACTCTAGAACCAAAACAGTTTGTTTCTCAATTAAACTCGACTTCCAAATATAGTCTTGGTTTATAATTTCCAACATGCATCAATCCTTTTACACAACATGGCCTAAAACGGATACCTCAATGAACATGATTGACTTCATCTGAAAATAGAGCAGGTTAAGCACTTGGCTGGCTCAAGTGTATGAAATAGAGAGCGTATAAATGTGATTCTCAACAACATAGTTGGAAGTATCTGTATGTCCTAAATTAAACTAGTTTAGTATTGATACACCTAATCAAACTTGCCATTAACATTGTATTAGATGTATAAACACTAATCCAGTTTAGTTAGGGAGTGCTACCTAACTCAACACCATAGTCTATAACAATGCACAATTATTTTGCAAAGTGAGTCTTTTTTTAGATAAAAGATGATTTACTTAGCACCATGATACTCACCTCCATTTTAATAAATATTCAGATTGTGATTTACAAATTATGAGCAAACCCATAATGTAAAACACATTCCCACAAATCCATATTGCATATTAAAAAAAAAAAAATCTGACAAAGCAACTGACCTCTTCAATTAACCCAACAAATGTAACATATCCAGAGTAAAGTTCAAAATCAACATTGAAATACTACCAAGTAAGATGATTAACTTGTTGGTCTCCTGGGAGTAACCCAAAACTATTATTAGTAGTATTAGCTTAATTATTGATATTAACAATAAGGTATGTTAATTATTATTCTTTAGTTACAAAGAAAAGAATGGAAGAGGCCAAGATGTAATGCGTTTTACCTATTAGGGTTTTCCACTTTTATTTAAGGCATAGAGTCGGGTTGTTTATCCACTTTTATTTCAAGTAAAAATTGTACTTGCAAAATGAAACTACACAAATAAATAATCAAAATAAAACCCCATCCAAGCTGGTAAAACATAAATCAAGAGGAAAAAAATAATCAGAAGAATGCAAAGAAACCCTAACCTATTTTTGTTTTGACATGAAAATTCCTAACCGATCCCGTCAGCACACGGTGAATCAAACCCTAACCAAGACCATAGGTAGGATTTCCTATATAAGATCCCTTCTCTTAGATCTTAGGCGCCCGACTTACTCTTAATTTTTTTTTATCTCGGGCCGACCTTTGGGTAGCTCGCCCGTTTCCAAATATTGGTGTATCGGCTTTCTCCAATATCCCTCTTTATATCGATCGACTGTGTTGATAGTCACATCGACCCGTACGTCCGGTGTTTTTGGGATCGAGGGAGTGAGGAGCCTCATAACACGAATGCCCTCTATGCTCGGGTCTATCAGCTGTGAGCCAATGTAAGATTGAGCGTCCGAATGCCTGTTATCTTTTCTGCAAATGTGACGGAACTTAATGCTTGGTATTTGGTTGATGTAAAATTGGGCGAGTTCCAAATACTTTTGTAGTACGGGGTCGTGTGTCGCGTATTTGCCCGTAATCTGCCGAATCACCAACTGTGAATCACTAGTTAGGCAAACCTCTTGTAGCCCCATTTCTACAATTATCTGTAAGGCGTGGATTGTTGCTTCGTACTCGGTGACATTGTTTGTTACTTTGAATTCCATCCTAAACGAGGGCACAATCTTTCTTCCTTTAGGCGTGGTAAAGACTAACCCGAGGCCTGACCCCTCTCTGTTTGATGCCCCATCGACGAAAAGTTCCCACCGTGTAGGACTGCTGGCTGCTAATAGGTCAGCAAGTTCTTCTCGTTCTTCCATCATCCCTGGTATATCTTTAGCTTCGTCTTCATCACTTAGTGGTAAATCTGCTAAGAAGTCGGCCACTACCTGTCCTTTGATCGCCGTTCTTGTCTCATACACCACGTCATATTATTTGATTAAATCTCCCCATTTAGAGATCCTCCCTGATAGCCCTGCATTATCCAAAACTGCTTTGATAGGCTATTTGGTGAGTACCCGTATGCGATAAGCTTGGAAATATGTTCTGAGTTTATAAGCGGCAAAAGCTAGTGCCAGTACCATCTGCTCCATTCTGGTATAGTTCTTCTCGGCCGGACTTAGTGTTTTGTTAATGAAATACACCGGCTTTTCCGCATTCCCTTCCGTTTTAACCAGTACTGGCATATGGTGTCGCCCCTAAGTATATGGCAAGGATTTACGAAGGCTCGGGCCTCTGCAGAACCGGTAGGCTGGCTAGGTGTAACTTGATATTTTGAAAGGCCTCTTCGCTAGCATCCGTTCATTGAAACTTCTCTCCTTTATTCATAATGTCATAAAAGGTTTTAAATTTATCCGATGATCGTGACACGAATCACCCTAATGCCGCTATGAAACCATTTATCTTCTGTACGTCCTTTACTGTCGCCGGACATGGCATTTATAAGATAGCCCTAACCTTCTCGGTATCTGCTTCTATCCCTTTGGGGGTGATGATATATCCTAGGAATTTCCCTGACATGACCCAAAAGTCGCACTTGGCGGGGTTAATCTTCATCTTGTGTTTCCTCATTGTCTGAAAAATCTCACGGAGGTCTCGGACGTGATCCTTAGCTCGGCGACTCTTTACTAACATATCGTCCACATAAACTTCTATGGTGTCGTGGATCTTGTCTTCGAACATATCTCCTACCAACCTTTGATATGTAGCATCGGCGTTTCTTAGTCCAAAGGGCATTTTGGTATAGCAATACAACCACCTTGGTGTGAAGAAGGAAGTATGCTCCTCATCCTCGTGTGCCAACGGTATTTGGTTGTATCCCATGTATCCATCCATCAATGTCATCGCCTCATATCCAACTATTGATTCTACTAGTTGGTCTATGCTTGGGAGAGGGATGTTGTCCTTCGGGCAGGCCTTGTTTAGGTCACTAAAATCAATACATATTATGACTCCTCCCTTCTTGTTCGGTACCACAACCATTGCGGGTAATGGGATTTCCTGATTATCCCGGACTCTTGTAGCTTTTTTAGCTCGGCCTCAATCGCTGCATGTAATTCTGGTGCGATTCGCCTCATTTTCTTTCAAACTGGTTTGAACCTCGGATCAAACCAGGGGGGCTATTAGAATATAATACGGGATACTAAAAGCCAAGGTGACTATTTTTTAATACGGGATACTAAAAGCCAAGGTGACTATGAAGAGAATTCCACCGAGGTATCCGTGCAGTGTACGTGAAGACAAGATATTAGAAGATTTGGAAGATCATATTTTTCCTTGTAATCTTTATGGTTTCCTAAATATATTCACCTAGTCAAGATTTTACATTATCTTCCTAGGTTTAGTTCTCTCTATAAATTAGAGATCAAATGTAATTGTATAATCATCTCAGAATGTTCTGATGATCATCAATATAATTCTCCCTTATGGGTTTCTCCGTGGACGTAGGTCAAGATGACTGAACCACGTATATCTTCCGTCTCCATTATAGTTTTGGTATGTAGGTTAATTTCCTTACGTGTTCTTTATTTTATCATTGATTAGTAATTTTGTTGTTTGTCAAATCAATGATATCCATGTTAGTTTTGATCTACATATCAAAATCTAACACCCTGTGTATGTATCATTTTTGATTCAAAACTGGGCTACCAGTGCCATGCCATCACCACAAGTCAAAAACATTGTATGGAATCCAGCTACATCTACCTGGTAGATTTATCTACGTGGCAACTAATGAATCCAAGCCACAACACCTGTATGTTTGGATCATTGGTTGGTGCTCGTTAGTTGTGGCATAGAAAGCCGAAAATGTTATTAGTGACTTGAACTTCTTTAGACGGGTGAATTTGATGTTACTTTAGTGACATTTTTCGTTTATGGGAGTCGAAATAAGCAAATTTATAGTTTTCTCAGTGAGGGCTTTCTCAGTAGTACAAGGGAACATATTTTTCTCTTACTTATTACCATTATGTGATACATAATCATAGGGATGCAAATTTATAGTTTTTCATGTTTTCGTCTAGTATGAATGAGGGTCTAGTATGAATGAGGATTATCAGTTATCCTATCTACTAGTATTAGGGTTTCATAATGGACGGGTATGATTAGTTTTATCTAATGGTATATATTTTGTGGGTTTTTTTGGGCGGGTATTAGCTAAAACCAACCTCGCACCCACAGACAACGTTTTTTTTTCCTTAACCAACCCCGCACCCACAACAGGCGGGTTTGGATAAAAAACCCACGGGTTTAACAAGTATTGGCGGGTTTGGGTATCATGGGTGGGTCTTGTGCAGCCCTACCTTAGCAACAGACCTTAGCAAATTTCACCCATTATTTATCAAACTTGTCTTATAATATCGCTCAACCTCACTCGACTGCTCCTAGATTACATGTTATATACTAATTCAGACCGAATTTTCATAGACTTCACTTAATTTTGCTTATTATCTTTCAATTTTAGCCATCGTTGCTCGACTTCACTTGATTTCTCCCAGATTCGATCGATTTCTCATGTTATTCTAAGTTTTAAGAACCGTGGTTCTTGAACTCGACCACTTTTTTCCATCTTTCCTTGTGAAATTAGGCATTAGGATATGATAAGGGATAAACCGAGACCAAAAAAATAGTCTAAACATAATATAAAAATTAGTCCAAATCACACGTTAGATAAATTATCCCAAATTATCCTCACGTTGTTTATCTGTCCAATAAAAAGATGATGTATCTGATCCGATGAGTATAAATGCATATTTATGAGTCATACATATTACATTTACATCAAAGTCGATCGACTGGCTATCAAATTTTCCAAATTGTTTTCACTTTGTTACAAATATCAAAACTCGGTAATAATTTTTAAATTGGCACAGTCGCTTCGATTCTAAACATTAAAATCTTCAATATGTTGGCCCGAATTTTTCCCAAATTCCATCAATGATCTACAACTTCGCCATAATTTCTTTAATGTTGCGCTCTAATTAAATTGTGGTTTTTCGCCGGTCGAAACATCGTGACACGGTGCGGCTAATTTTTTATTTTATTTTTTGATCCGTAAAATTATTATTATATAGATAAAGGAGAAATGTTCACGAAATATGAACGAAAAGTGCAGACAAAAACAAACCAACGAATCCAAAGCAAATGACCCGACAGAAACATGAAATGCCTAGAACCGGAAAAAAAAAACAGACGAGAAAGAAACGCAACCAAAAACAACACAAAAACTCATGGAGGTTCAAACACCACATCCTTCCATTTCAACATAAAGTGTTAGAGAGTAATGCCTATGAATTGAGGTTGCTGGTACACCCAATACGCGATTGTAAACTTAATCTTCTGGATGAGCTTCGTTGTGGGTAAACACTTGTTTTCAAAAGCACGCCGGTTTCTTTCCTTCCATAAATTCCAAATGATTGCAGCAGGGATTGTGTGAATCACAACATCTTTTCTCGTTTTAGGATTATAGTTAGGCAAAGAGTTAATAACAATTTCAATAGATGGGGGAGTAATCCATACCAGGGTGAATAACTCAATGAAAGATCTCCATATGGTGTTCGCATACGAGCAGTGAAGAAGCATATGATGAGATGTTTCTCCGTCATCGATACATAAATAGCAGTGATTCACCCAATCTCTCCACTTTCTTTTACAAAGATTGTCTTGAGTTAAGACTTTTTGATTGACAGCAAGCCAAATGAGAAAACTCACCTTTGGAGGCCAATATTTGGACCAAATCTTCTTTGGTGGGACAAAAACAGCTTCTTGCTGAGAGCTTTTCCGAGAAACCAGCCACGTATAACATTTCTTAACTGAGAATTTACAAATTTCATTCTTATACATCCAACCTCTTTCATCTGTATTGTTATTAAGTGCAGTGTTGCTTACATCCAGAGCATGCAGCAGCCTTGCAACACTTTCGATAACATGGTCTTGTATTCTTCTTGTAATGCCTAAAGACCAACTGTTGTCGACATGATTGTACATTTGAGCTACTGTGGACTCTTTGTTAGCAGAGGCTTCGAAAGCATAAGGAAATTGTTCGGCTAAAGGAGAGGTACCTAGCCAAATATCCCACCAGAATTTAATTCTTTCACCATTCCCGAAAATGAACTTGCAGTTGGACTTGAAGTCAGATAACTGATTTTGAATTCCTCTCCAAACACTGCAGCCATAAGCTTGTTTCGGATTCAGAGCGTTCCAGCCTAGCTTTTCTATGCCATAATTTTCGGAGATTAAACCCTTCCACAAGGGATTATCATCTTCACCAAACTTCCATAACCATTTCATCAGTAAGGCAATGTTCATTAGATGTAAATCCTTGATGCCCAAACCACCCTCCTCTTTGGATTTCATAACTATGCTCCAATCAACCAAGTGATACTTTTTGTTGTCTTCACCGTCATCCCACAGAAAATTACGCATGATTCTTTCTAACTTTTTAATCACATTAATGGGAGCAAGGAACAAAGAAAAGATATAAATTGGAGTGGAGACAAGAACCGATAGAATAAGAGTCAGTTTACCTCCGCGGGAAAGGCTTTTGGCTATCCAACTTGGAAGTCTGGCTTGAAATTTTTCTGTAAAAGTCCCATTTGTTGCTTGATCTATAAGATTCACCGAGGGGGAGACCAAGATAAGTTGAGGGCAGCACCAAAGTTTTGCACCCCATCGTAGTCGCAAGATGGTCAAGGTTATGCACGTTTCCAACAGCCATAAGAGAAGTTTTATGAAAATTGATTTTGAGGCCTGAAATCACTTCAAACCAAATGAGAATATTGCGCAAATGGCCTATGCTATTAGTTTCATTCTTGATGAAGACCAAAGTGTCGTCGGGGAATTGAAGATGAGTTATCTTTGAACCACCTGGGGTTATGTCGAAACCTTGAATCCATTCGAGTTGGGCAGCCTTTGCAAACATTAAGTTTAAAGATTCAGCAACAACTAAAAACAGAAAAGGAGACAACGGATCGCCTTGACGCAGGCCCTTTGAGCTTTTGAACCTTCCATTAGAAGAACCGTTGATAAGCACCGAAAAGTGAACATGAGAAATAGAAGCTTCGATCCATCTTCTCCACTTAATACCAAACCCCATTCTTCTTAAGACATAGTCAATGAAGGACCACGCAACATTATCATATGCCTTTTGAAAATCAATTTTGCAGAGAATACCATTCTGATTGTGCTGCTGAGCTGAGTTGATGCATTCATTTGCAATCATGGAACTGTCCATAATTTGCCTCCCTTGAACGTAAGCTGACTGTTGGAAGCTAATGATTTGCGGAAGAACAACTTTGAGCCTGGAAGATACAACTTTAGAGATGATTTTGTTGATGCTACTCATGAGACTTATTGGTCGAAAGTCAGAAATTTGCTCAAGATCCTTCACTTTAGGAATCAGCACCAGGAAAGTTGATTTTAGTCTCCAATTAATGTTATTATTTCTATGGAGCTCATCCATCACCTGCATAATGTCAGATTTCATGAAATTCCAGCATTTAAAAATAACGAAAATTGGCATACCATCAGGTCCAGGAGCTTTTTCCTGGCCTAACTCTTTAACAGCTGACAGAACCTCCTCTTCAGTGAACTGGTCTTCCAATTTAGCAGCAGCATTCAGAGATATGGAAGGGAAAGCAAGGCCATCCAGTTGAGGTCTTGAGTGAATGTTTTCTTTGAATAAGTTCTGATAGTAATCCACCAGTTCGGTTTTGATTGTAGTCTTGTCTCTTGTGATCGCGCCATTGATTTTAAGCTGAGAGAAATTTTTGGACCTTTGATTTGAAGAAGAAAACTTGTGAAAGAAACGTGTATTGTTTTCATGTTCCTCTACCCAATTTATGTTGGCCCTTTGCTTCCAAAAATCATTATGCATTTTAGCTAGTCTCTTAAATTCAGCTTTAGCAATGATTTGCTCATTCAACATCTGAGGATTGACAGGGTCGAGAGCAACTCTTTTATCAATACTCTGGATAGCCAACAAGTTCGCTTGCACCAGCTTCTCGATCTTGCCGAAAACATCCCTATTCCAAACTTTCAAATTCTCTTTTAAGGCTTGCATTTTTTTAGCGAGAATAAAACCAGGTGAGTCATGAAAAGAGAAAGACCTCCACCAGGTTTCCATGAGACCCAGAATTGTGTCGTCTTGCAGCCACATTTTCTCAAACCTACAAGGAATAGGGCCCCAACCTTCCTCTTCAGTAGACAACATAACGGGAAGGTGATCTGAAAATGGTTTTGGAAGAGAAGATTGTTCGATCCTCAAGAAGTGATCCTCCCACCGAGAGCAAATTAAGAAACGATCCAGCATACTCCAAGATGTGTTTCTAGACCAAGTGAAATGACTTCCCACTAGGGGAAGGTCGATTAGCTGGTGATTGTTAACAAGATTTGCAAACTTGCGCATAAACCTGGTGGTTGTTTGGTTGCCAGATCTTTCGAAAGAAAAACGGGTGACATTGAAATCGCCACAAAGGACCCAAGGATCATTCCAAAGGTATCGAATGTCTCCGAGTTCTTCCCAAAATTGTTCTTTCTCAAAGTTAAGCACCGGACCATAAACAGAGGTAAGTAACCAGACAAAGTCATCATTGATATATTTGCATCTTATTGAGATCGAAAACGCACCAAGAAGAGACTCAATCATTACCACTTTGTTGCTATTCCAGATCATAAGAACGCCACCTGACTGCCCAATAGAATCTAGCGCCACCCAATCAAAATTGTTAGCACCCCAAATTTGTTTAACCTGATGACGCTGCAAACCTGTCATGTGAGTTTCCTGAATGCAAATAATTAAAGGTTTCCATAGCCTGATGAGAACTTTAAGATCATCCCTCTTATTACTATCTGCCAACCCATTAACATTCCAAGAAATAATTTTTGTATTCATGGATCCACCAAATCGACTGATGCAAGGACTTCAGCAGTTTCATTATCTATATCTTGTTGAGATGGAGAATGAGCGTTTAGCAAAACAGAATTATTGTTAGTAGTTGTATGATGTAACAACTGCTGCAGCTGAGCTTCTGTTTGATCGAAAGACACTCCTAAGACAGGTCCTGATTGCTGAAAATTTTGGACTAGAACTTGCAAATCTTTTAGCCCATCTACGTCCGCAGAATAAGAATCCTTGTTCGAGGTACTTAATTGCATAACTGCATCCTTTGTGGTATCTTATGAAATATTAGTAGAATCCCTGGAAGTTATTATTTGGGGAGATGCCGACGGCAAGGACGCATCAGGCGAGACCAGGGAATCTACGATGATTGAAGGACAAGCAGGTATGGGCCTTTGTAGGGTGCTTGAGTTGATATCATCCGTCTTATTGTGGTCCTGGTTGAGCTCTGGTCCCGTACGGATTCTTGTGTTCACCCCTCCACTACCACATGGCGCAGTATCCGACAGGAGGTCAAGTTCTAAATTTGAATTTTGAAAAGGAATTAATGTGGGTAAGTGAGGAATCTGTACTAACTCAGAAAAAAGCACCTCGTCCACTGCGCGTACTGAACTATTATCTCTGTTGAGCTCAGATTCAATAATATTTCTTTGAGAAAGTTCCATCATTTCCTGTTCAGCCCCTATCTCAATCAAATTATTACGAACCAAGCAGTTGCCGATGGGGATTCTATCGACCGGAGAAGGTAATGAAACTTTTTCGAGCCGATCTTTTGTTTCAACCGTTTGGAATTCCGAATGCTCGATGATATCCTCATTTTCCAAAATTTCACCGAGAACAGGAAAAGATTGACCGTCAATGTGCACCATTTTGAATTCAGCCTGATCGTGTACTGGACCCGCAACTTGAAGTAAAACAGCCGAATAATCTTTACCATTTAAAGAATTCCGATGAGTTGAGACTAGACCTCCCCATAATTTGCCTATTTTCCTGAATGTTTTCAAATTCCATATATGCATCGGAACACCATGAATAGCCAACCAAATAGGCTTAGGAAATGTTGTCCCCAAAGAACTTAAGCTATTAGCATCTGGATGCCATTCAGAGAAACGAACTTTAATACCTTGTTCCTCCCATTCACCCTTGTTAAGAATTCGATTTTTCCTATTTAGAGAATCCACAAAGAACAGAGCTTTAAGAGACGAAAAAGGGGATAAGGAAACAGAACCTGGAATATTAAGAACTGATTTCAGCATGTTTGCAATCTCTATCCAAGCCAAATTAGAATTTTCAATCTCACAAATGAGAGTTCCCTTCCACCTGTTTTGGATAAAATCTGATGAAGATTGAGTTTGCCTGTGAAGTACTCTTTCATTAGGCTGCTGCACAATTAGAGGAGATGTCACAGCCATGGCTAAGCAAAATTTCATTGCTTCAGCTAAGTCCGTCCATCCCTTGCCGTTACCACCTGATGGAAAAAAACATACTTCCGCTGGATCTCTTTTTGACGCCACTTTAGTGAGTTTGAGCATCTCACCATCCGCAAAGAAATTACGGACCAATGAAAGCTTACTGATGGTCTTATTGTGACTCCAATAAGTAATTTTTTCCCGAAGGATAGCTGATTCTTGCCAGGGACGGAGGCATGTGAGCGCAAATGGGTGCGCTTGCACCCACTGAAATTCCAAACTTAGTAAGAATATGGTTGGTTTTTCTGTAATAATAGAGGCTTGTGGGTGCAAATATAAATGGCATAATTGAAGTTTTTCTATTTCTATGGGGTCAAAGTTTACCTGATAAACATTATTTTTTATTATATTACTTTAGTTTTCATTATCTTCACCCTTTCGTTATTGCTTTGGTCAACAAAAGAAAAAAGAGAAGTAGAGAACCTTCTCTTCTCTAGTTCTCTCTCTGTAACTCAATAACTGTGTCTCTCTTCCGAGATTATTAGCCGAGCTGCTGAGTGCGTCCGTCTGGTAAAGGTGAAGCTTAACGTACACTCATCACCATGATTTCTTTTTTATTCTAATTTTAGTTCAGAAATATCAAATATATACGAATACAATTGTTAAATTCGATTTGGGTATTATCAAGTTAGGGTTTTAATTTTTTTTTCTTAATCAAAAGCAGAGTGAGATTCGTTAAAATACTCATTAATCCTTAAGTAATTAGACCCTTGTCTTTTAATTTAATCTTTTGGGTTTTTTCAATTTTTTGTTTAATTTATATTGATTTTAATTGAAGCATCAATGTTTTGTTTTGTTTGGTTTTTTGTATATTTTGTTTATTTACAATGTTCTAATTGAAGCATCAATGTAGGTTTATGCAACCAATTCCGTGATTTGTGAAAACTCAATTGTAGATGGAGAGGTATTACAAAAGGAAGGCGACAATTGATTTATCATCGGATTCATTGCCTTCAAAACGAGGTGGTTCCAGTACAAATGAACTTGGTGAACTTGCTTCTTCTTTACAAACTGAAGTGGGAATGTCAATGCCGCAAGTGCAACCATCCCTTCCTAAGTCCAATGGTAACAATTCAAATATGTTAACCGATGTTGAATTGGAAAACCTCCCTTCAGATCCAGGGCTTCGAAAACCGATTATGGATTATCATCCAAATGTTAGAAACCAAGTTCGAAGGACATATTTGCAGAATGGGCCGTGCCAGCCTAGAAATCACAAGTTTCCTAATTCACGGAAAGGTAGAAAGTTCAATCATTCTTGGTTCAAAGCTCATGAATATTGGCTAGAATACAGCATATCAAAAGATAGAGTATATTGTTTATGTTGTTACTTGTTTAAATCAAGTGGTGCTAATAACTTTGCTGATGAAGGATTTTGTAATTGGAGTAAGAAATCAAGACTGCAGATTCATGTAGGAGATATAAATAGTGCTCACAATGAAGCTCGGAAAGCCTGCGAAGACTTGTTAGATGAAAAAGTACATATTGACACAACACTTGTTAAGCAAACAGATGAAACTAGAAGGAAATATGGAATTCGTTTGAGGGATTCAATACAAATTGTCCGAATACTTCTAAGACAGGGTCTTGCGTTTCGTGGGAATGACGAATGGGATGATTCTGAAAATCGAGGTAATTTTCTTGAGATTTTAGCATGGCTTGGTAACATTAATGTAGAAGATTTGCAGCCTTATATTATGGAAAATGCACCGAAAAATCTGAAATTGACCTCTCCTGATATTCAGAAAGACATTACAAGTGCTTTTTCATTTGAAATAGTTTCTGCAATTATTCGAGATATTGGTGATTCATTCTTTTCAATTCTTGTTGATGAGTCTAAAGATATTTCGTCAAAGGAACAAATGGCTATTGTTTTACGGTACGTGAAAGAAGGACGTGTTATTGAGCGCTTTGTTGGGATTGAACATGTAGCTACTACCACTGCCCTATCACTCAAGAAAACAATTTCTAATTTCTTTTCGAGGCATAATTTAAGTTTTTCCAAGTTGCGAGGACAAGTTATGATGGGGCTAACAACATGAAAGGTGAGTATAATGGTCTTAAGAAGCTTGTTTTGGATGAAAATCAGTCTGCATATTTTATTTATTGCTTTGCTCATCAGTTACAGTTAGCTGTTGTAAATGTAGCGAAAAAAAATCCAGAAATCAAAGATTTGTTTTCATTAGTTACTTGTGTGACTAATGTTGTTGGAGGATCACCTAAACGTCTTGAAATACTTCGAAAAATAAAAGGTGCTGAAATTTTTGAAGCTCTTAGCAACAATGAACTTGAAACTGGGCGTGGATTAAACCAAGAGTCAAACCTCAAGCGTGCTGCTGATACAAGGTGGGGTTCGCATCAAAATACTTTAATTAGCTTGATTATTTTGTATTCAGCTGTGATGGGTGTACTTAGATCAGTTTCAATGGATAAAACTTCTGATAAGAGATTTGAAGCTAGAGGTGTTTTGGTCCATATGAAGTTATACAATTTTGCTTTTCGTCTTCATTTGATGAAAAATATTATGGGAGTTACAAATGATTTGTCGGAAGCTTTGCAAAGAAAAGATCAGGATATTGTGAATACCATGAAGTTAGTTCGGATTTCTAAGACAAGACTACAAGAGATGAGGGATAATGGTTGGAATGATTTACTTAGTGAAGTATCTTCATTTTGTGAGCAGCATAAGATTAAGGTTGTTTGTATGAATGATTCAAGTTTAGGTAAAGGAAGACCAAAACGCAATGTCCAAGAAAACACCAACGAGTATAAATACCGTATTGGGATATTTAATGTTGTTATAGATTTGCAACTAAGAGAATTGAATGATCGATTTACTGAAACAACTACGGAGCTTCTTCTTTGTGTAGCTTGCTTATGTCCGAGTGATTCGTTTTCTGCTTTTGATAAGGAAAAGTTGAAGCGCCTTGCACAATTTTATCCAAGGGATTTTTCTGAAATGGATATTGTATTACTCGATGGTCAACTTCAAAACTATATCATGGATGTGAGAAGAAGCACTGATTTTTCAAGTATGAATGGAATTACTGATCTTGCCCGAAAAATGGTGGAAACAAAGAAAGACAAGGTTTATTCAAAGGTTTATTTACTGTTGACATTGGCGTTGGTCTTACCGGTTGCTACTGCCAGTGTAGAAAGACTTTTTTCTGCTATGAAAATATTGAAGACTCGATTGCGTAATTGAATGGGTGATGAGTGGTTGAACGACTGCTTACTTGCATATGTTGAAAAAGTAATAATGGATAGCATCGTCAATGACATTATTATGAACCGTTTTCAGATCATGAAGCCACGCAAGGGGAGGCTGTAGGTTTGTACTTTTGGGCTTACATGAATGACTTATTTTCTCCATCTTTTGAGCAGACTTATGGTTATGGATCTTTTGATTTTTGCATACAGATGTAATAGTCTATCAGACATGAATGGTTATCTATATTAGAAAAATTTCAAACAACAATTTTGATTTAGTTCAAAAAAATTTTTTTTTGTGAATATTAGAAAAAAAATTCGCACCCACAACCTTTACGTCCTGGCTCCGTCCCTATTTCTTGCTCAAGAATAGAGATAATCCATTCGGCAGCACCGGTTGATATTACGACTTCCTTGAATCCCTTGTTGATTTGTTTCACAGATACGACTACCTCGCCATTGATCTTAGCTTTAGCAAGTTCAAATGAACTCTTTCCTATTGAAATACATTGCTTAGGTTGCAGAGAGTTAACTAGATTAACATTACTTGGTATTGATTTTGAATTTGCTCCTGCAATCAATGATGCCTATGGTGCAGCACCTTGATCTACCGAATTCATGGTGGAAAAAAAACTTACCTGAGGTTGCACGAGACAGCCAACAAAGCCCTTGTCAGAGCGTCTCTCTCCTCTCTCCTAAACTATTCACTCGCCTATAAGAATTATGGTGCGGCTAATATAAATGGTGTTATTCATGGAACTTAAATTAATAGTAAATATTTTTATTGATTACACGGGATAACCAATGTCACACGTGGAAAATGTGTCAATTCGCAATATATAATTACGAAATTTACTCGGATTCGCTCAACACGATGAGAATTACAAATTTTTGGTAGCATTGTAAAATTGAGACTGATTCTCACCCAAGAATATCATCACCTAATTCTCACATGGTATGATCTGTATGATATTCATTTTGGCCAATAGAAACCCATAAGCTCACCCAAAAATCGGCCGTGATAGACATGCTGCGTTTCTGTACCGCGGCGTGCACCGAGAGGGGATCCGACAGTCCAGGATCCCCTCTAAACATCGAGATATGGGGCAGGGGTGGGGGCCATTATTTATTTTCCTCTCTCACACTCTCTCCACGGTGTGTGCACCGCACGGTGCAGTAAACATTTTCCCCCAAAAATATCATCACCTAATTCACCCATAGATCGATCCGTGTGATATTAACATTGGCCAATAGAAACCCATAGCCTATACGAACAAAAAACATCACATGGATCGCCACGTCAGTGTCATTTTTTTTCAATCTCAGCCACAAAAATCAACATGAGCGACAACTGTTAAGCATCTAAGGATGAACTTCTTGGCGGGAGAAGTGGCGCACTTTTACCAAAACCAAGGCAATTTTGAATTTTGGCTCCATATTTTTCCCTCCAATTTCTTTTCTTTTTCCCTCCAATTTCTTTTCTTTCTGATAAATACGTATCTAGAAAGATCCCAAAAGGCCAATTTTTTAATATCACAACCTAATTTCTCTTCACCACCTCTTGCCTTCTCTGTCTAAAAAAAAAACTCACCAAATCTTCACCACTAACACCAGTCCCACAACCTAAATCGATCTAACATACTAATACAAAGCCGAAATTGCATTTATGAAAGGAAGAAATTATTGGGTTTTGCTCGTCTAATTTTGGTTCTTTGTTAGACTTTTACCTAATGTTGGTTCTTTTCATTGCCATTGAAATGAAATGAATGTTTTTGTTATTTTATTTGATTTGCTTAATTTTTGTAAAAGTAATTTTGCAGATAACTTATTAGCTTTTTGATTTCAGTTCAATATCGTCAAAAGCTAGGTTTTTATATGGTATGCAAATTCTCGATTGAATGTTGAATCAGTGATTTTAGTTGTTTTCAGAATAATGGGTGGGATTTTATTTCTTTGTTTTTATATAAACTTGTTGCATTGTTGGAAAATTTCTTCGGCTACCTCCTTTTTACAACATAGCTCTCAACTACCCTGTTCAACAAAATTTTCGGTTATAATGAAAATGAAGTGGAAAACCATGGTGTTTTTATTATGATAGTATTCGGGGTATGAGGTCTCCATATATACATGTATTCCACTAGTGCCATGACCTTTAGTTTTATAGAATTGAGCTCAAGGCCTTATTGTTTTATATTGGTTGTCCTGCTGAAATTTTTGAGGTTCTTCAATCATTAGCAAATGCTTTGTGAATCTTGCATATAATCCACGGAAGAGGTGAAGGCTGATGATGTTGGGGATGCTCGTCATCCAAGGACGAATTTTGATGACATATATGCTCCAACAACGGGAAAAAATGCCTATCAAAATTACATTTCTTGTAGCTGGTGGCAGTCACAGATAATCCTTTGGAATTATGATTTTTCCTCTCAGATTCCTCTCCAACAACAAAACTTGGTATGCTAGTTTATAAGGACATCATTTTGAATTATACCATCTACTTAGTTCTCAGTATTGGTTGTCAACAACTGTGTTCATGACTTTCTGGTGCAGAGATGCACTTTGTTTTGAATATGACCATCTACATGGTTCTGAATATTGATAGGGAACAACAGTTTTTGTCAACTTTGTTGTGCATAGATGTTGCTGAGTTGGGGTGTTATCCCAAGTAAATCACTTTGGAATAAATTATAATTCCAACACTTGCAGACTTGCAGTATAATAATCAAAACCTAAACATGATGCTCAGTTCATATCAGCAGGTTTTGTATGGTTTTTTTTTTTTATTTGCTCTTTTTTATGCATTATTGAGGAGCAAATTACATGCATCTTTTCTTTAATATTGATCCAATTACATTGACGATCATGGAACTCAGATGTTCCACTGCATTTGAGTTTCCGTATTCCAGATTATTGTTTTGTATTCAAAGATGATTTTATGAGTGCCGAATTGAACTGCGGATGCATTTTATTTTATTTATTTGGATGAGTTCATTCTAGGGACATTCTAATTCCAAGAGTTACATAAAACTAAATCAAGCTAAATATCAAAGCAAATCACTCACACTGTCATCACCCATCTAGATGCAACCATTACTGTTAAATGCAGATCTCATTTTGTTAGCCCGACTAGTCCATCTTTGGATGCCATTTACCAATTTGTAAAGTAGGCAGTTGTATACATTGGGATGGTACACTAACAAAGAAACCCCAATTCAACAGCACCTCTCCAAAATAAAGTCAATAAACATTACACAATCAATACTTCTACGATAAGTAGAGAATACAAGGCGAGAGCAAACTCATGTACATACCAAGAAAATGCACTTCTTTTTGTGACAATGTTTCCATAAACTGGGTTACAATTTAATATAAGAGTAGTCGATTGATGTCATAAATTAACATGTTGGTCTCGGATATACACAATTTGTAGATTCATACGAAAGATGTTTATAATCAACACTTGCAGACTTGCAGTATAATAATCAAAAAGAAGTAAACAAGTTGCAATGCTATTTCTATATATTATGATGTTTACATTAAACAGAGAACACTTTGAAGCAAACAAGTTATAAATCAGTAGGACTGACTAACTTTGTGAAAGATTTAACAGAAGATACCAGCTTATTCAACTTCAACGAGAATCCAACCGAAGTTATATTAATAGGTGCACTCTCTTCCTGAATCAGATTTTCTAGTTCTCGGAAGAAGTATTGGAACCAAAATTACATTTATTTTGAGAGAAGATATCATAATGCTATTGAATGAGCCATAATTGTTATTTCCCTTATTGATCTTGAGCTTCTTTCTCAACAAATCTGGAAAGCTGAAAGCTTCTTTGTATCAGAGATCAAGCCTAAGAAGAAGTAGAAAGGCGGCATAAAAACCCTACTCTCTCACCGATTCTTTGGGATGCTGAAATCTGGAATGGTTACTCTCTTTTTATAAACTTTACAAGTTTACTTACACTTTATTTACATCACATTTCTAAGCTAAATATGTACCCAAACAATACTTTGGCCACACCTAGTCCCGCTATGACCTTGACTGGTTTTGACTATCTTTGACCATACGTCGTATTTGATACCAAACAAAAACCCTAGATCTCAATCTTCTTCTTCATTTCCCCTTTCTCTCCCAATCTCTCCTTCAAGAACGCCGCCATAAACCCTAGTAGATCACAAAATCTATCAGAACCTCACTGTCTCATATATCTTCTAGTGGTGATTGTTTCATTCTCCTTCTTTTAATTCTGCTGAAATGGCAACATGTAGATTAGTAATAGCTGGTTTCATATGGGAATCTTGTGATAGAGGACCAACAATTCAATGAGCATTATGATATCTCCTCTCAAAATAGGATTAAGGGTATCAGGGAGAACACAATTTCACTTCCAATTGGATCCAACCATGATTTCCATCTATGAAAGAGAGTGTTCAACCTGCATATCTCTATTCTTATTGTCTTCATTCGTGTTGAAGGCTACCAACATCGGGACAGAAAGAAAGTTCAGTTGGACACGCTTCCAATTTATATGCTGTGGCCTCTCCTTTCCAACCTAAATGTTCTGGTTTTTTAAGGTAGAAAATACTCTTTGAAGATGTGAAACAAAATTATTAGCAGGTGCCTTCCAATAAAGGTACCTGAGCCACGATGGATTTATTATTCTCTATCAATAGCATATTTGCTGCTGCCTCATTCTGAACAATTGATGTGGTTGCTGCTGGCTCAACTCCTGCACCATTATGAACAAGCATGTAAATTATCTAAGCTCCATGAATTTGATCTTCCACTTAAGTCATTTTAAGTACAATTAGTTGGATTAAAAAATAGATATAATTTCTAGATTAACAGTGGAAATAAGGTTATATCTATATGGGGTAGTGGATCTCAGCTAGAAATGGTGAAAGAATGGCCGAGTGATGGTGTTTCGATAGTCATTCAAATCATGTTGCAGAAAATGATTGATTTTACAATAATTCTAACAAATCTAATTGTTGTTATTATATTATTTATTTGTTGGAAAAATGGTTAAACAAAGCTTTTGGTTGGTAACCTAGCGCTGGGCTCCAACTCCTCTTTGAATCAAACTAAGGTAATTCATTTTTATATCCCTGCAATCATCATCCAAGAAATGTATGAATCAAACTTATTGCATTTGAATTACTTAGTGATTTTGTAATTTACTTTCATAAAATTGAGCTCAGATTTTTGATTGGAGCTTCCAATAGCAAGTTATTCGGTTTTTGACTTTATGCTTCGTTCAAAAAACCCCAGGCGACGATGTCACCTAGCTATTCAAGAATTTATTGGTTTGTTTTGATTTTTATTTTGTCAAAGTGATTTCAAGAGTAATTGAAACATATTATACGATTTATTTAGTTATTTTACATATTCAGTATACTTGGAATCAATTGGACGACTGATTTTTGATGCCTCTAAAAAATCCCTTTTGGAAATAACTGCTAGTCAAAAGATTTGGGTGTTTGCAATGCAGGTATAGATAGCCGCATCTGATGGAAAATAACTATTTAACTCTCTCTCCCTCAAGAACGCCGCCTTAACCAGAAAATCTCATGTAGATCAGTGGTAGCATCAGCTGGTTTCGTATGGGAATCCGGTGGAAGAACACTTTCTTTGAATTGATCTCACCAAGCATTATGATATCTCCTATCAATTAAATTACATAGCAGGAGATTAACACATGGTACGTCCCTAAGTTGTTGTGTGTGGATTCACTAACAACATCTGCCACATGGAGGTCTGGTGGTATGTTTTGAAGAATTCACAGCTCCAGGGTTTCTTTTTTCTTACTTGAGTTTGGAGATCCCTAACTACGATTTCAGCCTCCGAAGTGCTCTCCTTCAACTGAGTCACGGCGGCGCCCTCGGGACGATGAATCTCCATGTCCAAGTTTCTAGCCGGCACAGTTCCCGCAGTAGAGGGTACGGCTACATCCTTATTTCAACGTGCTCGAATGAAGCACATTGAAATCTACTATCACTTCGTTCGTGAAAGGGTGTCTAGTAAGAAACTCAATGTTCGTTTCGTTAGCACAAAGGACCAGATAGCGGATATATTCACCAAGGGTTTGTCATCGGCAAGATTTCAACAGCTCAGAGACAAGTTGAACATTCATAAACTCAAGTACAACTTGAAGGTGGGTGTTAAGGCAAGTAGTGTGGTGTACCCTGGAATCTCTCAATCAACTAAGTCAAGTAACAAATCTGAAGACTCTCAATAATCTGAAGACTCAACAACCAAGTCTGGTCAGTCAGCAACAATAAGATCAGACTAATAACATGGGAAAGTTATCTTTTACTTTGAATATCTTGTTATCTCAACGTACTCATCTCTAATATAAATAGAAGTGTTTTATCTCCACAAGTTCTGTGGAAGATATTCTACCCAAAACCTAAATATCAAGTTCTAACTTATACCCTTTCTAATTATTCAGTAATCCTATGAGTCAAAGCTGTCTCATTTCAATTACGTAGGTACTAACTCGAAGATTGGAGACTGGGGGGAACATTGGGGACATATCTTTTGGGCATATCTAATTTATTTAATCCTTGGCTTGGGTATATATTTTGGGGATGGGGATTGGGGCGCACATTGGAGACATATTACTGTACGTCCGGGGAAATCTCTAATGGCTACCTAGCTGCAATCTCCTAGTCGAGATAAGTCCTATCATCTTGTGTAACTTCGTGACCTCCACCGCCGCCACCATTTCAAGGCTATGTATATGTCTAACAAATCATTGCCTGAAAACTGAAACCACTGCTATCCACCCTATATTTCACCTCCACTAGGGAAAGTCGACTTCAATGACAAAGAAGTAAAGTCATGGTAATTGGTAAGAAATCAGATTGATTAGCCGAGTTAGAAAAATAAAAGAATGACCTGCCAACTGATTCGAGCCGAGAAAGACCCAAACAACACAAGGCGTTACTATGGATACCTAGGATTTGGAGTCCCATGACATCAATTGCGCACCCAATACGAGTCTGGTATAAAATAATCAGGTTTATGAGCCGAATCACAAAACACAAAAATGAAAAACGTTGCATGTGCCATCTGATTCGGGAGGAGACAGACCCAAACGGACTGACTAATGCCCCCTTAGATGAGCAAGTTTTCTTAATTGAGGATTTTAATGCTTTATTAGGAACTGTGGATAAGAATGGTGGCCTAGAGGTTGATGATTCTGATTTTCTAAACCTTAAAAAAATTGTACTGTGTTTAATTTGCATGATCCTGGTTTTTATGGCCCTAAGGTGTTACTATGGGCTGGATACCTAGGGTTTTTGAGTCCCTTGCTTGGACCAACTTATTACTATTTAACACCAAACAGAAACCCTAAAACCATATTAGATTCTTCTTTTTTATCGTCTCTCTTCTAAGTCTCTCCCTCAAGAGCACCGTCATAAACTCAAATGGAATGTAAATTGATGATCGGTACTGGTTTCATATGGGAAAGTGGAGGAAGAACAATAACCCCTCTGAATCGATGGCAGCATGATAGTGTTTTCTCTCAAAAACGTTCTATTCAAAAGGTATGCCCCAACAGAAGATATTTTGCTAGTGTACAGATTATAATTTCGGTAAACCTGCTAAACTTAATTTTATTCTTAAACAATACCATGTCTTTCTGAACCAAGAACAACGGGACAATTTCGTAGAGTGGATATTTGGGGTTATTTCGAAGGTTTTTTTTTTTTTTTAGACAAGTAGTCGGTCTCTACAATTAGGGTTTTTCTACATAAGTCCGCTACAAATTTGATCATCACAGAAGCAGATTTCAGAACTTAACTTGAACAAATATTAAGAATGTCTTTTTGGGGTAAAAATCATTTCCAGTTTTCTGATTCCTTTATTTATAAGTATTGCCATGTTTGATGGATCTCTTGTTACTTCTTATTAAAATGAAATGAAACCTGGGAAACCCTTATTGTTATTATAGGTATTGAAATCAAAACTGGGAAACCCTTCGTTCTTCATCGTCATGATACTCCGGGAAAGATTCAAATTACCCTCTCACAATTTTTCTTGTTTTTAAACCGATTCAATTTATTATCAAGTTTTTCTCAAACATGGCTATTTGGTTCCTCGCTTAAAATGTAATAACTTGATTATGCAGGCGACTTTGGGCAGGGGAATATTAACAAAGAGATCTGTAGTTCAGTGCAATAAAGCCGGCAAAAATCCAGTTTTATTATTTGCATGAAATTCGAAATTTCAGACTAGAACTGAACTTTTACTTGAACCCACAACATGCAAGGTAGGTATCTGCAAATAATAACCCAGTTTTATTATTTGCGAAAATCCAGTTTTATTATTTGCATGAAATTCGAAATTTCAGACTAGAACTGAACTGAACTGAACTTTTACTTGAACTTTTACTGTGGAGGAAGGTAGCACAGCTTGTAACACGACTGAAATTACCTAGCTATTTGTTTTGTACTTGAGTAAATGTGATAGATTAACAATTTTAATCCCCAAGTATTTTGTGCAGGATGAGTTTGATAACCAGCTGGAAGGTGGAACTTTGACGGAAAAACCCGGCACTGATTAATCACACTTGTGTTTGGGGAAGAACATGGTGGTTGTGCAGGCAAGGGAGTGACTCTAACAAGAAACTGGAGAAAAAGGAGCGTCAAATGAGCACATTGAACTGAAGAAAAAACTGGATGATGAAAGACACGTAAACCAAATGGAGACAGAGGAAGAATGAAGAAATGAACGCAGCAATGAAAAGAAAAAATGATGATCAACTTAATATCTCAGCTAACATCTATTGAAAAGGAAAAAAACCAACATCAAAAAGACCCGGGTAAGCATATTCCCTATTACTCTTACATCTGATTTGTTTTTATTTGCGCTGAATTTCTATGTTGGTCTGCTATAACAGTATTTTTGATTAGGTATCTTTAACATCATCTGAGTAAGTTTGATTAGGAAATAAAAAAATTAAATTGAAGTATCTAATATTTCTTTGCCCTGTAAAATGCACTCTACAGAAATCTCATATTAGAGAGAAGTTTCTTATTGTTGATGCCCCTATTAGAAGTAATTCTCCGACTCAAAAGAAAGAATCTAATACAAATAGCCAGTTCCCTGAATCTCAACAATCATCTCAGTCGACGGCATCGAAAGACAATTCTGAACTCCAAATGGTACATTCTTTCTGCAGGTATTTAAATATGTAGTGTTTTGAGAGATCGATATGTTGATGTTAGTATAGCATATTTGTTTCCTACCCTACAATGTTGACAAATATGGCTAAACAAAAAAAGTATACCCATGTTTTGTATCAAGTAAAAATCTCCGAAATGTCTCAAATGCTCTTGCCATGTGACTAGGGAGCATATATTGTTAATGAATGACATAAAAGAAATGCATATATGTCTTTCCTTTTTCTTCTGAAGTCAAATATGTTATACAAATTGAATTCATTTTGGTTTTCCTGCTTAAATTCTTGTTTCTTTATTTTCATTTCTTCTTCCTTATCCTCCTCTCCAACTCTGTCCCTGCCGTCATCAACCCTAAAATCATCATATTCGAGCCCTATAGAAATCCAGGATCAACTAAAAGCTTACTTGAATATCTAATTTCTTCCTTCTTTTATTCTGGAAATGGCAATATGCAGATTAGTCGTAAGTCGGGGTTGCATATGGGAGTCTGGTGGAGGAACAATACAACAGTACATCCCCTCTTAATTCAAGTATCATTATGATATCTCCTCTCAAAAACAACTATTGTTAATTGATTTCATGTCTTTCTGTTGATAACCCAAACTGCTTGCTTATTTTTCTTTGAGATCTCAAGTTGAAGACATAAATTTTCAAAGTTGTTTTCTTTAATTTTCAATGGTTCTAGAGTTACTCTTAATCAGTCAATCGCCATTGTTGGACAGTGAGTTTTGATTTTGAAAGTTGATCAAGTCTGGATTTTTTGTGTGTTTTAGTTGACACTATGTAATTATGAGCAATAGACAGTTCTTAGTGCGCTTGGGTCGGTTTTGCCAATTAGTAAGGATGGATTTGGCTGCTTTGAGAAACCACTATCATTTTGATCTTAAGTTGTCAGTTGGGAGTAAACACTACGAGTGATTTAAGATCCTCAGTTATGTTCATTCTACCCTGCACATATATACATGTCTCATTGAAATGATTCCATGAGGATTCTTACAGGTCCAAGCTAATTCAAATGTGTATCCTTGTTTTCATTCCCATGGCATTAACATATAATCATAACCGCTTCACTTTAAATTCATCTTGGTTGTCATGCTTAACTTTGGGATCCAACTCGGCCCTTTGCAACCTATAAATTTTCTACATCTCAACCATCTTGAACTCACCTAAAGCGGCATCATGACATATCATTTCCATCATATGCTATCACTTTCCTGATGATTCAGTTGGGTGTTTGTAAAGAAAGTAAATCCCAATTATAGGGACCAAGAGTATATCAGCTGACAACCTTAATTTGTAATGAGTTGCAAACAAAGATCAGAGCTTTTATCTAAATGGTTAACTGGAAGTGTTTATATTGATGTTATGTGACAGGTACACAAAGTCCAAGAGGGATAACAAGACCTTCACAATTGACTATTAGGGGTGGCAATTTTAACAACGAGAGTGTAATCAACCTTAACAGAAGTAAAGCATCGGGCCATTCATCAGACTCTTAAGTTACCATACAATTTCGGTTGTAGTGAAAAGATATGGGGGTTGGGATGTTCAACCAGTAAATGGTCAATTTTGCACTTACAATCATGGAATTCAAACGTAGCCGAGCAATTAATACTTTGGAATCAATCCGAGGATTGATTTTTAATCAATTACTATAGATGATCTATCTATGGTCAATTGGTCATAGAATGGGAAAGTTGTGGCCTTGTGATGTAATTTTTACCCTTGTAGCACAGAACATTACAACACATTAAATGCTGATCTCAACTATGGTTTCAAGTGGAAATATTTTGGTCGAGCAACCCCTTGCAAATTTATTTGGGCACACGGACCTTGACTTTCTATGACAAGGTTTGACCTATTTAACTCCAACCACAAACCCTAAAACCAATTCTTCTTTCATCCCCATCTTCCTCTCTAACACTCTCTCTCACGCCGCCGTCCTAAACCTAAAACCCAAATGGCAGCTTGTTTTTTCTGGGAATGTGGTGGAAGAACAAGATCCACTATCAATTCAGTAGCATTATGATATCTCCTCTCAAGTATGGTTCATGTTGTGGTTGAACTAACGAACTTTAAATTCTAAATGTGGGATGTGTCCAAGGATGAACTAACAAAATAGAATTTCCATTCGGTTCAAGCTAGCAAATGACACACCTGAAATTCGTATCAAGGTACCGTATATTTACATTTCTGAATATTATACTGATGTAGTTCCTATAACTGCTTGTAATTTCTGTGTTTTATAATTTTAGACATATATGTTAGAACGTTGACCTGCAGATTGAGAGAAACTAATCTAGAAAGGAAAGACAATTATCCTGACTCGAGGGATACTCTTTCCTTAAGACAATATTTGCACTCGCTTATTTTGACTGCAATGAGTTACAACAAATTTGTCTCCCAAGATAAAACAGTTCTTCCTACTTATATCACCTGCAGAAAGATATCCAATTCACATATACCAACCAAGAGAAAGATGTAATCGTTTTTTCATACTAAATAAAGAGTCAGAAATGTTGTATTTATAGTTGTTGAATGTTCAGAAAAAACAGTTGCAATTGTTTTTCCAATTGGCACCATTGATAACTATTTCCGATTTGAAATCCTTTTGTGGCTATCCACTAACAGACACAATGCCTTCTATTGAAATTATCTGACTTAAGTACGGGATTTAAGCCAGCCCTGGCCAATTTATTTGGGCACACCTAACCAGGGCTTATGGCCTTGACTTTCTTTGACTATTTTGACCGAATTTACTGCTATTTAATACCACCAAACGAAAACCTAAAACATATTCTTCTTCTTCTCCATCCCCTCTCTTTCCATGTAAAAATGCACCGTCATGAACCCTGAACCTAGATTTTGTGTTTTCGTAAGGGTTTCCGGTGGAAGAACAAGATCATCATAGCAGCATTATGATATCTCCTCTCAAGTAGATTCCATCATGTGTCCAAGATGATCTTATTTTTCACGTTTTTGTACTTGTGAAAAAGATTGGATCGAGATTGGAAATGCTTAGAAAGGAATCTGGACTCACCATCTATCAACATCTTTAGCAAACTACTTCGAAATCTACAAATTAAAAGCTGCTAATCATTTCTTTAATCAACTGGGTAGTAGCAGATGCGATATGCATCCAAACTCAGCTAGAAAGTGAGAGTAGATTAGTGATAGTGATTTGGTAGTAATTGAAAGCTCCGGCTGATTCAAAATAGCTCTTTTATAATCGTTTTCTGTCATTTTAATCTTCACATCAGCATCTCACTGAAATGATTTCAAGCGATGGTTTTTAAAATAACTTAAGGTAACTCATTTGTAATTATCTTTGTTTTCATTTTCATGAATTTATCAATCAAAGAGGCTTTAGTTATTGTTGATTTCATGCTTTAATTCAGTGGTTATGTACTCATTAGGTCACTAATTTGGCTGGGGCACTCAGGATCCATCATTATTGCAACTATGATTTTTCCTTTCAAAAAGCAAAGCACAAACTACCTCTAGACAGCCAAATTTTTGTTACAATTGTTTAATGCTATACTAAATCAAGAAGCCAGGTAAGTTGCATTCTCTTTAATTTTCTTTTGTTTCTATCTTAGGATTGGTCATGATGTGAAAACATGCTTGCAACTGATAAATTGCTAAATCCCAACCATTTTGAATCAGACCCATTTGACAACGCATTGCCATCGTAATAATTCAGGACTTTAAGATAGTTTAAGCTCTCGCATTCCAAATGGTCAGTTGGGGTGTATGTAAAGGCCATGTTATGGTAGACATAAATATATCAGATAAGATGACCTTTGTAATGTGTTGGAAATGGAAACTAATAATTTCAGAGCTTTTATCTGGATGTTAATGTAATTACACAATAGAATATTTTTTTGGTATGTAGAGCGGAATGTTTCATGACCTTGAATAATTAATATTGCTTTCAGTGTTACATGTTAATTGTTTCTTGGTTTTACGAGGAAGTGTTGTTATTTATGAGCCAGATTGCATAGGCCTAGGATGTTGTTGGCACCTTTTTTATTTATTCTGTGACTTAGATTTACTTCTTTCATTCGGAAACTAATGCAACGAGTTCCAGAAACTCAAGCAAAGTATTCCTTGATGTCTTCAGAGAAAGACCATGAGAATCTAGAGGAGGACAGGGAGGATGAGGATGGGAGTACATTTTTGCATGGCATGTGGTGAGCATGGTCAAAATGAGTATCGGTCTCCTATGAAAAAATGGTTCCACAAGAAATTTATGAAGATAACTCCAGCTAGGTATGAATATATGAAGCAATACAAGAACTGCATCAAGGGAGCAAGTGTGCGAGTATCCGAAACCCAGGATAAGTACTCCAAACCAATGTCTCTGATTGAAGATGTAATGGTTATATAGGAGAAAGACAGAATGCATACTTTGAGCGGGGCATGAGGTGAGAAACCAGAATTTTATTTGGGTGCATTTCTGGATCTGTTGTGATATTTGTGAGAAATGTTTCTAGGGAAAATGTTTGGAGATAGCCCTAGCTAGGGATGAACATATCAAGCTATTTAGGTGTCTAGATTGTACCTACAAGAGAGCTCGTCATTGGGACATTTTTGGGCTGTTAGACATAGCCTGATTTTGTATTACTTTTTTAAAATTCAGAGCTTTTATTCATTAACCAGAAATGTGATATTATGTGACAGGTACACCAGCTTCAAGAGGGAGAACAAGGCCACCACATTGTTATTTGAGGTCGTAATCTAAACAACAGAACTTTAATGAGCCCTATCAGGTGTAAAGCATCAGGCGATTCTTTCGTCATCAAATATTAAGCTACTTAAGGATTTTCTTTGTCAGTTTTGTAGTTGGTTTAAAGACAAGTTACATGGGGAACTGTCTTGGGTTTTCCTACTCAGGAAGGATTTGATCCAACTTACACTGACATTCTTGGAATTCAGACGTTTCCGAGCCAGTAACCTATTCAATATTGTAAATTAGTCAGTTTTTTCCGCTATGTTTTTAGAAAGATTTTACATACAAGTATATAATTAGTTATGGCCTTGTAGGGTTTATTTTTTGATGTCTCTTCACAACTGCCCCTTCCAGGGGTGTATATATATGATCATAGACCATCAAGCATTGGTGCCCCCATAAGATTATTGCTGATGTTTGAAGGAGGGACAATCCATGAGTGAGTGAATACATTATGGAGATGAACATCTGACTTCACGTATGGGATCCAAGCTTTATTTGCACACCTAGGCTTATGACCATGACTTACTTTGACTATTTTGACCTTGACTTACTGCTCTCTTTAAAACCACCAAACGAAAACCCTAAAACATAATCCTCATCTCCTCCTCTTTAAACTCTGTCACTGTAGAAAACCGCCTCCATGAACCCTGAATCTAGATTGATAATGATAGATGGTGTTTTCCTTTGGGATTGTGGTGGAAGAACAAACAAGAGTACCCCTTCTTTGAATTTATTGCAGCGGAATTATGATATCTCCGCTCAAGTAATTTAATCCAGATTGAAATAGTTTATCACAGAGTCTGGAGCTGGAAGATTCATTAGTTGCTAATCCAGAGATAGGTATTTCTTCAATCATCTGTTGAATAACAGAGGTCATACGCCTCATCGAAAATCAGCTACAAAGTGAAAGAATAGCCTAGTGACGGTGTTTTGAGGTGTTTTGATAGTAATTGAAAGCTCCAACAGATTTAGAATAGCTCTTTTATCATGGATTATGTGATTTAAATCTTCACATGAGCATCTCACTGAAATGATTTCAGGATGGTTTTTCCAAAGGTAATTCAATTGTAAGTATCTCACCGAAATGATTTATGGATTGAATTCATTTTGGTTTTGTGCTTCAATTTTATGGGTTCTTTACACATTAGGTCACTGATTTAGCGGGGCACTAAGAATCCATCATTACTGCTACTTAAAAATCAAATCAAATATTACCTCTGGACAGCCAAATTTTGTATGGTAAACTCAAGGACATTGATTTTTTATTGTTTTGATACATTTGTTTTATGTTTCACTTTGTTTTGAATGGACCGTTTATTTGATTCTCAGAATCTTAGGATTGATTGTGAACAACTCTATTTGTTCGGCTTCCTTGTGCAGAGTAATATTGCTGCTATTTTGGTGACAAAGCATTTCCAATTTGCCATCATACTGATTCAGGACTTTACAATAATTTAAGCCTTAATTAAATCAGCTGACTTTCATGATGTGTTGCGAACTAACAATTTCAGATCTTTTATCTAGATCGTAATTTAATTACATAATAGAGTTTTCTCTTGTATATAGAGAAGAATGTTTCATGACCATGAATAATATTGCTTTCAGTGTGTTACATGTGAACTTTATGTGCCGGATGGTGCAGGCTTAGGATGTCTGTAAAATTCCAACTTTGTTGGCAACTTTTTTTTTTATTATATCACTTAAATTTACTTATTTTATTTGTAAACAAATGCAGGGATTGCCAGAAACTTAGGAAAGTAATCCGGATTTTTTTCAAAATAAGACCAAAATAATCTAGAGGAGGGCATGTTGTTAGCCTGGTTAAGATGATTTTTGGATCTACTGTGATAAATGGTTCCACGGGAAATTCATGAAGATAACCACAGCTAGGTCTGAGTATATGAAGCAACAATACAAATGGCCAGTTTTCTCCAAAAAGAGAGCGATTCCGAAAGCACCTGAAACTCAGGCAAAGCACCCCAAAGCAATGTCCCCGACTGCAGATGAAGAGGGTTTAGATAAGAAGGAGAGAATATGGATGGGCGTATTTTGTGTGGCTCATGTGGTGAGAAGCTTTTCTTAGATTCGGCGCTGCGACATTTGAGAGAAACGGTTCTACAGAAAATATATGGAGATAACCCTAACTACGGCAAATGTATGGAGATAACTCTAACCACGTATGAACATACCAAATTTCCAGCTTGCACCGAACAAGAGAGCACGTTGTTAAGATGGCATGCTAGTTCTTTTGGTCTCTCTTTCTCCCGTATCATTTTGTAATTTTCTTAAGGGTGACATTTTTTTAACCGCATTTCTTGGGCCTTGGTTAAACTAATGATAGGTATATCAAACCTTTTTTTTCCTTGGTCCGGTGTGTGCTATGATAGGTATATTAATTCACACTTTATTTTGAATCTCTAATGGAGAACAAATAAGAAGAAGGCAATACGGATATTTCAGAGAAACAAAAAGAAGTTTTAGAATCGAAGAGGAATAATAAACTTGAGAAGAAAGTTAAGAAACTGAAAGCAATGAGCTTGATAATAATAATCTTGATAAGTTGTGTGTTCCATCAATGAAAGGCTCATGTTTATATAGGCTCTAACAACCGACTAAAGTTCTAAAATAAGAAGTTAACTAAGAATAGAACTACTAAACAAAGAAATAAACCAAATAGAGTTGTAATAAAACTAGGAAACTAGAAAAAGTCTAGAAGCTTCTGAGCTCAGTTGGAGATTGATAAGGGATGTCATGCATCAGTCCCCCCTTCTTGAAATAAACTCGAATCTGAGTTAAGTAAAAGATCATTATCACCATGAAAAGTGAATATCTCATGGACATTGAAAACATTAAAAATGTTCCAGTCTTTAGGAAGGTCAATGACATAAGCATTGTCACTGATTTTCTTCAGAATTTTGAAGGGACCATACTTTTTCATCTTAGTCTTGTTGTAAGTTCCAACAGGAAATCGTTCCTTACGTAGATGAATCATAACTAGTTCACCTTCTTTAAATGTCTTTAATCTCTTATGCAAATCTGCATCATTCTTGTACTTAGCATTAGACTCAGCTAGTTTAGCTTTGACTTCATGATGTAGTTGAGAAGCTTGTTCCAAAAGAGTATCAGCCTTGACATTCGAACTATGCAACTTAGGAAGAACAACCAGGTCCAAAACATGATTAGGTACCTTAGAATAAACAATTTCGAATGGAGTCTTACTAGTGGAACGATTTACTGAAGTGTTGAAATCAAATTCCATATGAGAGTAAGATATCCCATTGCTTGCAGTTATCCATGCATTTAGCTCTAATGAGATTGCCCAAAGATCTGTTTACCACCTCAGTTTGTCCATCAGTCTGTGGATGAGAAGTATTACTCAATTGTAATGTAGTACCTAGACGTATCCATAATGTCTTCCAGAAGTAGCTCAAAAATTTCGTATCCCTATCAGAAGTGATGGATTTAGGAACACCATGTAAACGAACTATCTCTTTAAAGAATAGAGATGCAATATTTGACGCATCAGTAGACTTTTTGCAAGCAATAAAGTGTGCCATTTTGGAATATCTGTCTACAACCACCATCACAGAATCATTGCCTCTTGCTATACGTGGTAATCCAAGAATAAAATCCATGCTCAGGTCAACTCATGGAGCATCAGGAATAGGTAACGGTGTGTAAAGCCAAGTATTTTAAATTGTGCCTTTAGCTTGCTGACAAACCATGCATCGCATAACATATCTTTGTACATCTCGTTTCAAAGATGGCCAAAAATATCTTTCCTCAACAAGGGAAATAGTCTTGTCTCTTCCAAAATGACCACCAAGACCACTCCCATGCAGTTCACAAATTAAATGTAAACATAAAGAACCATTAGGAATGCAAATACGATTACCTTTGAATAAAAAACCATCTTGGATAAGAAAATCGTCTACTCCATGAGCTGCAGAGGTGCATTGTTCCCATATTATCTTGAAATCTGCATCATCAGCATAAATATCTTTTATGTAATCAAAATCGAAGCTTTCATTACTAATAGTAGCCAACATATGACTTCTTCTGCTTAATGCATCTGCAACTTGATTCAGTTTTCCACTTTTGTGCTTAATTGAGAAAGTATACTTATTAATTGTTGAAATCCATCTATCATGCATACGGTTGACTTTGGCTGAAGTCTAAAGATATTTTAGAGCATGATTATCAGTATTGATGACAAATTCACGATGCACTAAATAAGTATGCCATTGTTTGAGTGCCTGAACAAGAGCAAGCAACTCCAACTCATATGTAGACCACTTCTTTTGTGTATCTGAATTTGTTTCACTATGATAAGCAACATGATGACCATCTTGAGATAAAACGACTCCAATTCCAATAATAGAAGCATCACAATCCACTTGAAATGGTTTAGAAAAATCAGGCATGACAAGTATAGGAGCTGAACAAAGTTTGTCTTTGAGAGTGTTAAAACTTCTGTCAGCTTCTTCAGTCCAAATAAACTGTTCCTTTTTTAAACAATCAGTAAGAGGAGCAGCAATGGTGCTGAAATTCTTCACAAATCGCCTATAAAAGGAAGCTAAACCATGAAAACTTCTTATCTCCTTGATAGAAGTGGGAACAGGTCATTCTACAATAGCTTTGACCTTAGAAGGATCCACATGAATACCTTTGTGAGAAATTACATAACCCAAAAATGTAACTTCAGGTGACATGAAAGTGCACTTCTTTAGATTAACAAACAAAGAATGATCAGAGAGAGCTGTAAAGACTTGAGAAAGATGAATGATATGTTCCTTGAGAGAGTGACTAAAAATTAAGATGTCATCAAAGTAGACAATGACAAACTTACTCAAAAATTGTTGTAAAACTTGATTCATAAGCCGCATAAAGGTACTTGGAGCATTAGATAACCCAAATGGCATGACAAGCCATTCATATAAACCCTCTCTTGCCTTGAAAGCAGTCTTCCACTCATCTCCTTCTCTTATTCTAATCTGATGATAACCACTTCTAAGATCGAGTTTTGTGAAAATAATTGATCCAGAAAGCAAATCAATCATATCTTCAATTCGAGGTATAGGAAATCTATAAGGAATGGTGATGCGATTCAAGGCTCTGCAGTCTATACACATTCTCCAACCATTATCCTTTTTGGGAACTAAAAATGCAGGACAAGCACAAGGACTGTTGCTAGGTCTAATCATACCTTTATTCAATAAATCCGTGACTTGCCCTTGTAAAATTTCATTTTCAGTTGGACTTAACCTGTAATGAGCTTGATTAGGTATAGAGGCTCCAAGTATGAAGTCTATGCAATGTTTAATATCTCTAAAAGTTGGTAAAGTCACAGGCAACTCGTCAGGAAATAACTCAGAAAATTTGGATAACAAAGGTTATACCTGAACTGGAACGACTACCATTGGCTTGTTGTCTTCATGAGAACTCAAAGTATGCGTTGAAAGTAAACATCATGAAATTGTAGCTACAAAAGCACTTGTCTTATCATCACCATGTTCCTTGATCACAGAAGAAGACTTTGATGGATGGAGAACTTTCTTTTGACCATCCTTGAAAAATGTATATGTGTTTTCAAAACAATTATGCACAGCATGGACATCATATTGCCATGGTATTCCAAGAAGAATATGTGTTGCATTCATGTCTATCACATCACATAAAACAGAATCTTCAAAACCAACAAAAGAGAAATTGACCAAACACTGATGTGTAATTTGCTGAGTAGTAGAACTTGTTACCCAGCCTACATAATAAGGATGAGGGTGTAGAGTAACAGGTAAGCCCAACTTCTCGACCACCATAGAGGAGATGTAATTATCGACACTGCCACTGTCAATAATCATATCACAAACTTTCCCTCCAATGAAACACTTTGTTTTAAATATGCTATGTCTTTGAGAGTAACAAGGTTGATTAAGCAGAAGTGAATGAATCATACCCACTAAATGGTCACCATAGACTTCATGTGCATCTGAGTAATCTTCTACTTCATCCTCATCATCATCGACTTGTTATTTTTCTTTATTTTTAGAGACAGAAGTGTCTCCAATAAATCCATTGAAACGTCTACAATCAACAGAGGAATGACCAACTTGATGACACTTATTGCACTTATCCCCTCTAAATTTAGAATATAAATTTGTGGGTTTGTTAGGAGGAGGAAATTATTGTTGATTCCTATTCGAAAATCTAATTGCACGAGATTTTGATAGATGTTGTTGGACAGTATAAGTCTCAGCCGGACTAGGTAAAATTGGTAAATTATTAGAAAGAAGTGGCGTCTGAGAGAAACTGAAATTCACAGGTGGATGTGAAAGACGTTGAGGTTGAGATGGAGGAGAAAACTCGTCTTGATACGTATAACTCGAAGGAGATGAAACAAAAGCATCTTGAGAAATATTACATGAATACTGCAGTGGTTTATAATTTGAATTAAACCGCAGAGGATGAAATTGAGAAGTTTTGGAAGCTTTAAAAAGTCGTTTTTCGACCTTAATAGCGTGTTGAATAGCTTCAACCATCGTGAAAACAGACTGAGTCATGTTGTTTTGAATCAATCTATTCAATCCTTGAATAAAACGTGCCACCAATTGTTCTTCATATTCATTAATTTCATTCCGGGAAAGTAAGTTATAGAACTCTGTAACATAATCTTCCACAAGTCGAGTGCCTTTTTGAAAATTCTGCAGTTTAACAAAGAATTGTTGTCTGTAATCACGCGGTAAAAACTTAGCTCGTATCATCTTACGCATTCGTGTCCACGTACAAATAGGGTTTTTATGAGAATTGCGTCTATCTTCACAAATCTTCTCCCACCAGGAAGCAACTCCTCCCTTAAGTTTATAAGCTACAAGTTTAACTTAGAATCCTCAGGAACGTCCATGTACTCAAAAAAAGCCTCAGCTTCATAAAGCCAATCCAATACTCTTCAATCTTAAAACTTCCATTAAAATAAGGTATGTCAGCTTTTAACTTGAATTCTGGCAAAGAACTGTATGGAGTCTGTCTCGTACGGATACTTTTTTCTTCAGCCCAACGCCTTCGTATTTCCTCTTCTCTAGTGTCTTCAGCATCACTGTCTTCTTGTAACTCGAAATATTTCTTTTTTGGATTGAGAATATAAGCTGGATGTTGTTTAGGTTTTCCCATTCCCTCTAAAATATTATCAGGAATACTACCATTAGAATTATCACCATTAGATTTAACTTCTTCGTCATCAACGTGCTTTGTAGAAGACTCTGGTATATCTGCTGGTTTATACCCAAGGAACTTCATAAGATTAGCCATCTGAGTAGGTAAATCTTCAAGTTTTTTTAATTTATCATTGAATTCCTTTTGTAAATTCTCAATACTAACAAACCTAGTTTCTAAAGCATCTGCCATGACCAGTTTAGATTTAGTGTTGATAAAAGGGGTTGCGGAAACATTGCTAGGATCTGTTTCTAGATAAAAATCTAAAAACTATTTCGGATGACACCAACTAATGGAGAACAAATAAGAAGAAGGCAATACGAAGATTGAAGAGAAACGAAAAGAAGTTTTAGAATCGAAGAGGAATAATAAACTTGAGAAGAAAGTTAAGAAACTGAAAGCAATGTGCTTGATAATAATAATCTTGATAAGTTGTGTGTTCCATCAATGAAAGGCGCCTGTTTATATAGGCTCTAACAACCGACTAAAGTTCTAAAATAAGAAGTTAACTAAGAATAGAACTACTAAACAAAGAAATAAACCAAATAGAGCTGTAATAAAACTAGGAAACTAGACAAAGTCTAAAAGCTTCTGAGCTCAGTTGGAGATTGATAAGGGATGTCCTGCATCAATCTCGGTAAAGTTATCTCATGTGTTGCTGATGATATATATTTATGCTTATAAAATAAACAGTGAGTCCTTTGAGCTTGTCTCTACAAGGGCAGTTGCAGGCCTATCAATTTCGCAATTTATCCCTGTATAGCACAGAACATTACTACACACATGACCATCTTTTTTTGCTTGGCATGTGTCTGGTGACTCTGTTTTTGTTAAACTGCCTTATGTGAAAATATGGGGCAAGTGAATGTAGAGTTATTTGGTAAAAGGGTCGCATGTTTAGCACCTAATTAGGGTCTGGGTCGTAAAACATGCAGTTGATGCGTTAGGGTCGTAGACTAACCAAAGACCGTTAAATATTAAGCCAAATTCGTTTGACCATTAGTTGACTAGCGTTAAACGGTTAAAAAGTCTTTCTTGTACGTCTCTATTCTTATTTTTCTCGAGTAAAAATTTTCTTCTCTCCGGAAGGGGATCGCCATTTTGAAGTTGTTTTCCCAGTGATTGTGAGGAAGAGCTTTTCTATCAAAAAGTGGATATGGTTATATCTTAATAATGAATGGAAACCCCATGGATCCAGGTAAAATAAATTCCTACCGGTTATCACAGATTCAATAATAGGAATAGAGTATGTAGCATGGAGCTAGGTGAAAAACGAGATAGAAGAAAATGTCTTCTTGGTTTGAGAAATCCGTAATTTTCAAGTAGGTCTGCATACACTTACTGTTATAATTCAAATGTTCCCGATTAAACCTTCAAACAGGGAGAACAATGGTTGAACTTGAATTTAGTTCACTATACTTCATTACTTCTGTAATTTTCATTATGATTTCATGCACTTTCATATGAAACTTGAGGCATAAAACTTAGGAAGTTGTTCTCTTGGATCACAACACCGAGTATTATGATCAATTGAAAAAGAGTTCGAATATGCACTTGATATGTTCGACCAAGTGCCCCTGTAAACCAGATTATTTTCAACAATTCGAATAGTCAATGACCCTAATGCATTAAGTACATGTTTTACGCCCAAGACCCGAATTAGGTGCTAAACATGCGACCCTTTTACAAAATATATCGTGAATGTAACTGTTGGAAGGAAGATATTGAGAGAGCCCCTGAAAATGGTAGCTGGTCGGATATGGAAACTGGGAAACTATACATACGCAAGCAACCATGCATATTAGTAGTGGTTTCATTTCCCGTCTGAAATAATTTGATTCTGGCCAACTTATTGCATCATACCTAGAGAGAGACTTTGAGTCCCATGACCTAAACTTTGTTTGAATATATTTTCCCAAACTTACACACTAAACAAAAACCCTGGATCTGATTCATTCCTCTTCTTTCTTTTATTTCTTCCTTTCTCCATCTCTCCTTCAAGAACGCCGTCATAAGCCCTAAAATCTATCACATCCGAGATCTATAGAAAACCAAACCAGGATCAAACGAAATCCTTACTTGTCATATATCTTCATCTTATTCTGGTAATACTCTCCAATTCTACAAATGGCATACTTCAGATTAACCAGCGGTTTCAAATTGGAATGTGGTGGAACGACACCACAATTAATTAAATCCAATGAGCATTATGATATCTCCTTTCAGAAACATTACGGGAGTAGGTGATGATTCCATATAATACGGGATGCAATGCCTTTATTCTACTGGTCTTTCATGGAACCCTAGTCTCACAATTATGAAAGATAAAAATGCATTTAATATATCATAAAATCCTTCCTCAATTGATTTCTAAAGACCTTCTTAGATATGATAATTCACCTTAATGGAGCTTTTAATTCTTAACTTTAGAGGATAAAAAGTACTAACAGAATTCTATCATGGATTCTATTTTGAGAACAACAATCAAATTAGGGATTAAAAAAGCTTGATTTTTCAATGGTAATGCTTTCTTTTTTAATGAGGATGATTTATAATTTTAAGTTCTATATTTGTGTATGTTTTATTTTGATGATTTCACTGATATATTCTTATGGAATAATCAGTTTGCTTCATAATTAGTAAGTTTGAGATTCCTGTCTTGGTTGTGGTTTGAAGAGAAAAGATGGTGGAGCAAATTAATGGCATTTTTTATTCCACATGGATCCATTACGGAAGTATATGTGAACAAGGTTAACTGGGGAGTACTTTGAGAATGGAAAACACTCTAAGGAACTTCAAATTATGAATCATCCCGTGGCAATAAAATAAAGAGCGCTTGTTAAGGTGATGATAATTTGATGACAAGAGTTTATTATGCCCTTGGGATAAATATCTCACAGAAATGATTTCAGGGAAGATCAAGGTAATTCAAATGTGCATCTTCATTCCCATTAACATATAAATTTATTTTAAACTACCGCTCCTGAATTTATTTTAGGTTGTAATGTTCAAATTTTTTATGGTTTTTTACTCTTTAGCTAGGTCAAGAATTCAGTGGAGGAGCTGTATGAGGCACTAAGGATCACGACATGTATGATCACTGAAATGATTTCAATGAATTGAATGTCTTGGAATGAGACAATTTACCTAGTTCTAATTATTGATTGTGTAATATTTTATTCGTGACTTTCTTGTGCAGTGATGTTGCTAAATTGGGTGTTTTAAGCTTGGAAGTTTAATCCACTGTATTTTTCTTTTTCTGCATCTTTAGATTGTCTAGGTAATTATTTGGGGTAAGAAATTACTCTATGATGTAGTTATATATGTTTGCTGAATGAAGAGGAAGGGATCAGCCTGGGATTGTCCATATGTCGACATTGCTTAATTTTACACTAACACTGGCGATCATGGAAATCAGATCTGACAGTGCATTTGTGGTTGCTTTGGTTCTAGTGTCTTCCCATGAATTCAAGAGGTTTAGTTTAGGAATCTTAAATGACTATCTGGGTTTGTAATAGAAACAACGAAAGTGTAATCAGCCCTAAAAGAACTAAAGAATCGGGAAACTAATCATTAAATCTAAGTGATCATTGAATTATCATGTAATGACCCTTTTTGTCCTATTACAGTGCATCTCTAATAAACCATGCCGCCCCTATAATAGGCTTGCTTACAAAATGACCATCTTTAATATTGTGACACGTGTCATATCCTCCTCGCCGTCTTCGCCGCCACCACACCATTGCCGACAACTACCACCACCGTCACTGACAAGCACCACCGCCTACAACCATCACCACCGCCACTGCCACCACCACAACTACCACCACCACCACCACCGACGCCAGCACAACCACCGCCGCCACAACCACCACCGCCACAACCACCACCATCGTTGTCTTCATCGTCATCATCATCATCGTCGCCTCCACAACCACCTTCGCCGCCAAAACCACCACCACCACCCCTGAACCCTAAACATTGAACACTAAACCCTTAACCCTTAATCACTACCGCCATCGTCGCCTCCACCACCACCACCGCTGAACCCTAAACCCTGAATCTTAAAACCCTGAACCATGAAACCCTTAACCCTAATGGGTTATCATCGTCTTTGTCTCACATATATGAAGTAACATTTGTGCCAAATTTACCATTTAGCTATCTTGGATGCAAAAGTTAACAGACTGGGGCATTTTAACTTTGTTTGAAAATCCGGGGCATTTCCGCAACCATGCCTCTCAAATTGGGGCATTTTGGCTATTTTTCCAAGATATTTAGGTGTTAGAGTTCTAATTAGGGCTGCCAACGGGTACTCGATTACCCGAAACCGAAACGGAACCGGTTGAATCGGGTCCAATTCCGGGTCCCTATATTAGACCCGTTAGTGCTTTTAATACCCGACGGGTAGACCCGATAAGGAACCAGTTAATTTTGGGTTCTTAAAGGTTATACCCTTCAGGTACCTGCGGTTCCGGGTACCCATTTATAAAACCTAAAATAAGATAATTCGGCCTATGATATATATCCCTCTCTGTAAAGTTGTTCTAATCTCTTAATATTTTTGTGTTGTCCAGTACCATTTTGTGTTGTTCAGTACCATGGATTCGTTGTTTCCTGTAATCAACTCATGATGATATGGTTTGAGACTCTTTGAATTCCTCATTATTTGTCAGTTTAGTTATGTAATTTCTAATAATGTAAGAAAGATTTCTAGGTCATCACGGATTAGATCTGAAATTTATTCCAATAATCGAAACAAGAGAGACAGTAGATATTGGTTGTCATAATCTGGGATCTAAATGAAGTTTCTGACATCAAACGAGTCATCGGAATCATGGATGATGTTCCGCAAGTATACTCAAATTTTTCGGCACTATGTCTGATGCTATCTATTTCATTGATATGTATCTAATTTAGTAATTTTTCAAGCTCAACCACTGTTTACTAATGGTGAGGTCTTGTTGGTAATGTTTTTTTTCTAGTGTTGGAAAAAGGTAACCTTGAATAAGATATTGGGAGCAAGGATCTGGATTAAGTGGTTCTAATAGTGGTCATGGGTGATGGCAGAAATTTAATAAAAGCTATGGGTTCACTTTCATTGTTTTAGGAATGAAATTCAGACATTCAGTTAGAATCTTAATGTGAGTTCGATCTTCTGATCTTACCCATAAGATCTTCTTAAACTACTTCCTGTTTCCATACCATAGAATATGATGATAATAGTACAGTTACCAACTTATACCATAGAAATTTTCACCGATGTATGTGTATTTTTAAGAATCGTGAAATGCCCGTTTAATACCCGGAACCGATTGGTACCCAGATGTTTTATCGGGTTCGGTTCCGGGTCCATTAATTCAGGAACCGGACCCGGAACCGTTAGGATCCAGACCCGACTAATATAAACGGTTCTGGTTCGGGGTAGTATACTACCCGGACCCGTTGGCAGCCCAAGTTCTAATGTTGTAGGCAAAACAGCAGCCACGGTCAACAATGATGACAACATTTCGATCCGTCGGATTTAAATAGATATACAAAATGATCAAGTGATGCTGTCGAGTATTTTGCACAGCTATGACCCTGACCTTGTTTGACTAGAGATGACCTACTATTTAACACCAAACGAAAACCCTAGAACCTATTGGTGTGGGAGCTTTTTCACTTCGCCGTCATAAACAACCCTAAACCAGAAATGGCATTTAGATCTGGTTCCATGCTGATAGATGGTGATTTCGTATCAACTCCTTTGAATTCCAATGAGCATTATGATATCTCCTTTCAAAAACTTTGATTCATATTTCAATTTGAGCCGGATGGAAATCTTCGTTACAGGCATAATTAATATTTATAACCGGGTAATATGAAGAATGAATCCCATCTTAGTTGCACTTACATCAATATGTAGCTTGGTAGTTCTGAAATCTAGAGATTATCAGTGGAAATGAGGTTCCTAAAAATTGGTCAAGTGATGGTGTTTAGATAGTAAATGAAAGCTCCAGCACATTCATATCTCACTGAACTGATTTCACCATGATTTCTCTGATCACATTTCCAAGGTAATTGAACTGATCTACTTGTATACTATAGCTTTCCTCTCAAAACCTAATTTCAAACTTCGATTTAAATTCTATTTGACTGTTATATCTTCCTATCTAATCATTGAACCTTTCCCTATGGTCATCAAATCTCACTTCCTGGTAAAGGCAAAGGTAACGAGGATTGTTCTTTCGACAAGGAAAGATCTTTCTTTATCAACTTTTTTTTTTTTACCGATGTTGGTCAAAAGGTTATATGTCTTATTTGAACTCAGCCACCAATTGGACGAATCATAAAGTAATGATGTTTGATAATAATTGAAAGCTGCAAGTACGTTCAGATCTCACGATGGTTTTTTCACAAACCCATTTTTTGTATGATTAGTTTATGAGTTTTTTATTATTTGATCATCTCAATTTAGTAAAAATTGTTTCTTTTTTTTAGTAAGATGTGGTACTTTTTGAGCACATTAGGTGGGTTCTTATGGGAATATGGTGGAAGAACAATACGAACTCCTTTGAATTCATCAGCATTATGATATCTCCTCTCAACTAAATTTCATGGCCTGACTCCATCCGCGTTGTATGGAGAACAACTCATATGTATAGTTATGAAAAAGATCAGATCGAAACTCTGAAATCCAAATTTAATACGATGTGCTGCAAAAAATTCGTCTCCAAGTTTCAGGCTTAATGCTGATAAGAAAAATGATGGTAATAGCCCTGACAGTGGTACTCAACCTGAAAATGGCAAGAATAATGGGTTAATAATCAACCCGGCCATCTGGAATGTGAAAAAAATTGGTTATAGCTCTAAGGTAAATCAAATGTGTATCCGTGATTTTATTCCCATTGGTATTCATACTTCAATTTTAAAATTGTTCTCATCTAATTGCTTTTGAAGTATATCGCCACCCAATTTCGTTTAAAATTGATAATCTCAAATATTCATATATTGATTCCACTGGGTTTTCTAACAGAAGGCACTAGGAAAGTGTGAAGAGTCGTGCGGCGTTAAAGAAATCGTGCTTCAATGATAAAGTCCACGCGACATTGATGCACGTCAGATCCAAAATTAGGGGATTTATTGGCTGTCCTCTACTATGTGAGCGACCCTTTATTGAGGGGAGAACTTTTTAAGAGTTTAGATAAAATATTTAGGAGAGAGAAAGATTATTTGCTTCCGAAGCCAGGGCTTTCTCACAACTTTGTATTTGATCTAACTATTTTAATAAAAGTTCTTATGATTCTTATGATGATTACTTAAATTGTTCATAGATTTTACTAAGGGTGTGGTTGTAGGATTTCCTGCAACTATAAAACCAGAAAATGGCTTGTAGATTAGTAGTAGGAGCAGATGGTTTCGTATGGGAATGTGCTGGAGGAACCCTTTGTTTGAATTGATCTCGGCAGCATTATGATATCTACTCTCAAGTAAATTCCATGGAAGGAGATCAACACATGGCTAAGTCTCTGTTTACTGTATCGCCCACATTAACAACAACGATCAAATGGAGATATGTTGACATGTTTTGAAGAATTCCTTTCGAAGAATTCACATCTCGTGGGTTTCTCTTTCTACCGCGAGTTAAGAAGATCTTTGGAAAGAATGGGTACAGATCCAAGGTCATTTGAATAAAATAAATAGGTTACTTCTGATGTGGGAATTCAATGGTGGAGGTCTTTGACATGTATGAGGCACTGAGAATTCGTCATTAGCACAATTATGATTTTATCTCGTAAAAATCAAAGAAAATATTCCTCATGACAGCGAATGAAATTTGGTAAGAAATCACAAATTTGAGTTTATATGGTTTTGCAATTTGATTTTAGTGTGAAAATTTGCTTAGTTCTAAGTATTGATTGTGAATAACTGTATTTGTGGACTTTCTTGTGCAGAGAAGCTGCCGAGTATACTGATGGAAATGGGTTAATAAGATGTGCACATGATTGTTGAGTGAGGATATCTTCATGGTCACAATTGGTTTTAACTTTTGGGTGATCACAAATTGGTTGCTTGCAATGGTTTGTTTGTACACCTTCTGAAGAAATACATTGAGAGCTCTCAGCCTTCTTCCTCTGTTTAACTTAGCTACAGAGAGTGTGTTAGCAAAATATTGGTTGTTAACCTTTAGTTCCAGTCCTCCGTGATGTGTTTACCAGGATGTTTACCAAGATGTGTTTACAAGGATGGCTATTTGTTAGCTATGTGTTTACCAGGATGTGTTTGTTAATATATAGTTCTTGAATGATTTGTTTTCTTGTTGATAGTAAGTTGGAGGAGCCTGAAATGGCATCAGTCCAACTTTTTATAGCCGTAACTTAATGCTGGATTACATTACTATCTTAGCGGTGAATGCCACATCATGGCCTTCTATTGATTGTATTGTAATACAGTTTCTCTATGTTAGTCTCAATTTCAGAGTATCCACTAAGCCCATGCTGGTGTTGAAAATCATACCCATATGAATTGTCATAGGATTTTTTTGCCTACCTAATAAATGGAAATTTCCTGCCATTTTGTATTTGGTTCATACGAACTTGTTCAAGTCAAGTCATTGTATTATCGTTTTCTTCATCTTTGGGACTACTTGGGTACTTCCTAGGTTTCTATTTGAGGTGAGGAATCTTGATTTTTTTTTTTGTCTAAGACGTAGATATGTCATATGTTTACAGAACGGACATATCTCAAGTACGAATTCAGCCAATTTATTTAATTGGGCCTGCAGACACCTAGTCCCGCTATGACCTTGACTTTGACTATGTTTGTCCACACTTACTATTTGATAGTACCAAACAAGAAACCCTAGGTCTAATTCTTATTCTTCATTTTCCCCTTCCCTCCTCTCTAACTCTTTCCAGTGCCGTCATAAACCATAAGACCATCAAATTCGAGATCGATAGAAAAAAAGGATCAACCAAAAATCTTATTTCTCATGTATCATCTTCTTCTACTAATTTAAGTTCTATTCTTCTTTACATTTTACATTTTACAAATGGTGGTTTTCAGATTATTAGAAAGTGTTTTCATTTGGGAAGGTGGTGGGGGAACAACAATAACATTACTTCATCTGATTCAATGAGCATTATGGTATCTCCTCTCAAAATAGTTATAGGATCAGCGGTGACAATGTATAGGGGTGCTAGTGAAGGATGATTTAGTTGGTGTGTGCTCAAGGTTATTGTTTGTACCCAAAATTACTTTTGGGCACGAAACACGATGGATGGGTTGTTTGGTGTGTTTTTAGGGTTAGTGGACGAATCGATGAACAAAAAATGAGACACAAGTTTTAATGTGGTTCAGCATGGTTTGCCTACGTCCACGGATGAATCCCCTTGGGGAGAAATGTTTACTGATTTTTGTATTACAAAGTTTTACTCCTATTGGCCTCCCATTTCTGACATATGCTCCTCCCTATTTATATCCTTTTACATCTAATTTTCAATATTCATTTAAATGGCATGAAACTTCCCATTTATGCTCTCATCATGAATTCTGCATGAAACCACCCAATTATACCCCCCATCATGAATTCTGTATGAAACCGCCCATTTATGCTCCCATCATGAATTCTGCATGAAACTGCCCCTTTATGCCTTCATCATAAATTCTGCATGAAACTTCCCATTTATGTTTCTATGATAAATTTTGCATGGATGAATCTGCTGGAATTTAATGGCTGAAACTGCTGGAATTCAATGGCTGAAACTGCACATTTATGCTTTCATGATAAATTCTGCATAAATGATGGCTGGTAGTATTGGTGGACATTTGCTGGCGGAACAACTGACTGCACGAGTAGGGACTGGCTCGACGGTTGACATGTATGATGGATGGTAGTGTGGACGGAAGCTGGTTGGCAGACTGGTTTGGATTCATGGCTAGTAAACTGGCTGGCAGTATGGGTGGAGGCTGGTTGCATGGGTAGATGCTGGCTGGCAGTGCGGATGAGTTTACGACTGAGAATTGGTTAGCAGCATTGCCGGTTACAAGACTGAAAATTGGCTGGGGAGCGACTGACTTCGATAGTTAACCGATGGTTGACTTTGACCATTGATCGTCCGTTGACTTTGACCATTGACCTTGACCGTATGTTGACTTTGAGAGTTAACCGACTTTGACCATTGACCGACTTTGACCATTCACCGGTCTGTGCAGACTAGTGGGCTGCCTTGGTTGACTGGTTAGCGGGCTTGGATGAGGACTAAAAGATGATTCAAGTGTCGATTCGGCCCATTAAGTGGTATTTTTACTTATGGTACAAACAGTTATCAGAGTGTTTTGCAATGGGTTATTAGCTCAGCAAGTGGAAGTCTAGGGTAAATCTTTATTTCCGAATCTGGTTTTAAATGATCCAAATTGCTTTTGCTTTTACGGGTTTGTTAGTATACAATGGGGAGGTGGAGAGTATGCCTTCTGAAGATATATAAAGACTGCATTAACCTACCCAGGGATGGTGTGCAAGAAAACATACTGTGACTACATGTTATTTATGTGTTGACGAGATGACTTCACTGATAGATAGTTCTAGAATTATCTGTTTGCTTCTTCTTGGTAACTTTGAGGAGCCTGAATTGACATCTAGTTTAACTTGTTTTTGCTTGAAGTTAATTGTCATCTAGTTTAACTTGTTTTAGCACCGGGAAGAGGATTTTTGTATCTGTTGTGTTACATGCGTGAAATGATTGGACGGAAAATATATGAAGCCAACCCATCTAGGGCTGAATAAATTAAGCTATACAAGTGTCCAGCTTGCTCCAACAAGAGAGCACGCCATTGAGACTACTGCTGATATTTTACTAGTTGAGGTACGAGAGTTTTGGAATAAACTGGAAGGAAAGTAACTCCGGTACGAACAATTGTTGAACCTCTTGTTTGGATCAGTTTCTTCATGGAAGAAATTGGTGTATGATGTAGTTATGGTCGTGGAATGAAGTTTGAACTTGTTGAAGTGAAGAATGGAGAACAATTAGATTTGAATATGGGTGAAACAAAATGATGTAGATATATACATCCTGAAACTTCCCATATTTCTCTATCTAAATTTTAATTTTAATTCCTGATAGCGTTCGAAGGTACTACCCAGATTTGAAATTTGAAGCATAAGATTTGAACCAGTCTAAAATGTCAAAGTGTTTTGAACTGATCAGCTAGTGTTTATTTTTCTATTTCAGTAGTCCACTTGATTGAATCCATTCGATGCCTATTTTGGATGATGTCTCATGTTGGCCAAGAATGCCTAGTTATGTCTTAAATTTTTTATTTTCAGCCCACCTTGTATATCCAATTAACATCATCTCCTGTTGCTATGGGAGGAGCAACCGACGTAAGTTAATCAGAGCTTTGATCGCAAGCTCCTTCATTGACGGCAGGGCACCATTATAGATGCATTCTAGCTTGGAGAGTTATGGTATTGCTTTACATAGATTGGAACCCAGCAAATCATTTGATTTTAAGCCCAGAGCAGTTAATGAACCCTATACCGTCATAGGTTACATGTTTAATTTTGAACGGGTTGATGGTTCTGATCATAATAGGAGATATTTTGACGTCTTTTTCTAATGAAATGCATCTCATTTTCACGATGAGCCATAAATATAAAGACACTCTGGAAATACTAGGGCCTTCATATCCGCAAATGGTATAGCATTTTCGCCTAGCACAGCACCAGACGATCATTTTCCGATAACAAACATACCGGCAGTCCGGCCGGAGACATAAAAAGCTCCGATTCACAATAGACGAGATGTCACCCTATAGTAGAGAATTGAAATCTAGAAAATCCTTTTTATCTCATCTCATCTATCATTATTATTGACGATGGCGACCAAACAGTATCATGGATGCTGCTCAGCACCAATAAATTATTTATTTCGGCATTATAATTTTTCCTCTCAAATATCTCAAATCTCGGTCTTCCTTATGCTTATCTTGGTAAACTATGCTTCGATAAAAACTTGTTAAACTTTTTTTTTTTTTTTTTTGATAAAAAAGGGTAGAATTTAATAAAAAGAATAGTATCTACAACTTGATTGATGTCCCAAGCCCAATCCAGAATCTACCTGATTGATGGCACAAGCCCAACCAGAAGCAGATTGAGTGATGGCAAAAAGCCCAAAAAGCCAGAAACTACATATGAAAAATGTTACACTCCATTACATAGTCCTAGTGGGAAATTAACTCCCTAAAGTAGTGAAATTTGAACCAATTCTGAAGCTCCCCCCATTGAAATATCCTTCGCTTGATCTCTACTATGACCTATTCTTTATCCCTGCCACGCTTATTTGCCATCACTCTTCTATTTCTCTCGGACCAGATTGACCAAATCACGGCAAACGGAAGTAAGGGCCATACTTTACTGCCAATTTTGTTTCCTCTCCTGCACTGCCAATTCTTCAGTTGATCTTTTATTGTGTCTCTATGAGTCCACTGCTGGACCATTCTTGCCAAAAAGTAGTCCCATATGGCCTTTGAGAAAGGACAGCAAAGGAGAATGTGATCCACTGATTCCAGATCATTGTTGCAAAGACTACAGCTCATGTCTGAAATGTTGCATCCTCTATGATTCAAATTATCGATTGTAGGAATGGAATTTTGAACTGCTAACCAAGCTAGCACCTGAGCTTTGGGTGGAACATGTTTTCTCCAGACATATCCAAAATCCTGCGGTTGTGGTAGCAATTGTTTCATAATGAGCTGATAACCTTCTTTTGCTGTGTAATTCCCATTCTGAAAGATGTTCTGATCAATTTATGTTGACAGAGTTGGAGGGTTTCCAATTATCACAATAAGATTAGAAAGTTGTCGCCTGGATTTCGTAGAAGCTGTCTGTTTTAGAAGAATGCACCAGCTCCCATTTTGAATAAGATCAGCAATTTTTGCTCTCTTGTTTACAACAGCTTTAAAAGCTAATGTGAAGGTTTGACACAGAGGTGGTTGATCAGTCCATGGATCAATCCAAAACTTCACCGAGTTTCCATCCCCTATAGAGAAATGAGAGTTTGATTGTATGAGGTTCCCTCCATGTTGAATTCCTTTCCACATACCTCTATCATGAGGAAGATTTGATTCCAGAGGGCATAAATCTTCAGCATCTGATTTAGATTTCAGCTGCACCACTCTTCTTCATAGATCCTCTTTCTCTTTTGCATATCTCTAACTCCACTTAGATAAAAGAGCTCTATTTGTGGCTCTCAAATTTCTAATCCCAAGCCCTCCTAAATTTTTTTGGAGGTTTAATCTGTCCCATGCTACCCAGTGAATTTTTTTTCTATCTGTATTAGCTCCCCACAAGAAACTCCTCATTATTTTCACCATCTTTTTTTCCACTGCCACAGGAATTTGCAATAAAGACATGAAGTACACTGGAAGACTTGCCAAAGCACTGTTAATTAAGATGATTCTTCGAGATTTAGAAAGAAATATCCTCCTCCATTTTGCTAGTTTTTTCTGGAATTTCTCCAAAATGGAATCCCAAACTGACACTTGCTTCAAAGTAGCTCCTAGAGGCATTCCCAGATACTTTAAAGGAAGTTTTTCTACCTTGCAGTGCAAGATTCTTGCAATATCATCAATTTTTTGGTCTGCCCCAATGCTGATGATTTGCTTTTTTTCCAAGTTAACTCTTAAACCTGTAATTGCTTCATAAACTTGAAGAATGAGCACAAGGTTTTCCACCATCTCTTCCTTGGCATCTAAGAAAATCAGTGTGTCATCAAAAAATTGCAAATGAGACACACTGATTTGGTTATGAATGTTGAAGCCGGTGATCATGTTTAGCTGTTCTGCCTTTTTTAAAAGATTTGTTAAAATTTCAGCAACCAATATGAATAAAAATGGGGAAAGTGCATCACCTTGTCTTAACCCTTTCTGGTGTTTAAACTGAGAAGTGGCTCTTCCATTTATCAGAATTGAAGAACGTGCAGAAGCTAGACACCAGTGTATCCACTTTCGCCATTTTTCCCCAAAACCAGAACCTTCCAAAATTGAATCCAAACAGTGCCAATTCACATTGTCAAACGCTTTTTCAATGTCCAGTTTGCATAAGATTCCCGGAATTTTTGATTTGATTCTTGCATCCAGAAGTTCACTTGCCACTAAAATACCATCTTGAATTTGTTGACCCTTAATGAAGGCTCCCTGATGTTCCGAAATTAGCTTATGGATTACCGTCTTGAACCTGTTTGCTAAAGTTTTAGAGATTATCTTGTAAATACTCCCTACTAAGCTGATTGGCCTGAACATGTTTGGTCTTGATGAGTCTTCCTTCTTTGGTATTAGACTGATAAAAGAGCAATTCAATCTCCAGTCAAGTCTTTCCTCTTCTTGGAATTCTTTGACCACTGCCAAGATGTCTTCTTTCAGAATTGGCCACGCCACTTTAAAGAACTCCATCGGATATCCATCTGGTCCCGGGGACTTGAAATTTCCACATCTTTTGATGGTTTTCCATATTTTTTCTTCTTCAATTGGTCTTTCCAACCACTCCTTCTCAGCTTTTGAAATTTTGGGAAAATCAGAAGAGTCCAGTTGTGGCCTCCATTCAAACTGTTCTTTGAATAAATTAGATAAATAGTCTGTGAATTATTTTTTTATCTCTGTTTGATTGAAGTTGTCCTCTCCATCTATTACCAGTTTGTGCACTGTGTTTCGTCTTCTCCTTCCATTTTCCAACTGATGTAAGTATCTTGTGTTGCTCTCCCCTTCCTTGAAAGATTTTGTTTTAGCTCTGCTTTGCCACTTCCTGAATTCATCAAATCTTATTTGTTTAAGTGTCGTTTTCCATTGTGCCCTGCTAATAAATTCTTCACTTGTGAGCTTTGTCTCTTCCTCCTTCATGTTTAGATCATGAATCTTTTTACCCAGATCCTCTTTAGTTTTTTCCCTCTGACCATATTGTTCTCTGCTCCACTTCTTTAGAAAGAATTTCAGATTTTGGAGTTTCTTTGCTAGCACAAAGCTTGGAGTCCCTGCGAAAAGCATTGTTCTCCACCAAATAGCCAAATTGCTCAAGAAAGTCTTGTTAGTATGCCAATAAATCTCCAATCTGAAAGGGGAATTAGTGACAACCATGTTACCTGTTGTAAGAATTATTGGAGAGTGATCTGATGTTTCTCTAGATAACACAATTTGCGCTATAGCAGGATAATTCTGTTCTATAGTTGGTGATATTAGTACTCTGTCCAATCTGCATAAGATCGGGTCTTGTTGCATGTTGGACCAAGTATATAGCCCTCCCCCAGCAGGCAGATCAATCAACTCAGCTTGCGCCATGAAATTGTTGAAGAGAGTCTTACCAAGATTGGAGCCACCCCTTTTGTTTCTTTCCCAACTTCTTCTCACAGCATTAAAGTCCCCCGCAATAATCCAAGCATCCGAAGCCCAACCTGTTGTGTTTTCTAACTCTATCCAAAACTCCTTCCTTTCTTCATTTTCACACGGAGAATAAGCATTCGTCAGGGTCCATTCCAGATTGCCATTCATAAACTTGAATTTATTGCTTATTGTGCTTGGGGAGAATTCCTCATCAATGCAGTCCAACTTTTCATCATCCCAAATTGTTAGCATTCCTCTGCTTAAACCCTGAGAAGGTATCCAGCTCCATTTATTTATATCATTTCCCCAAATATGATTAACAAAACAAGAGGTGATTTTCATCATTTTTGTTTCCTGCACTACCACTGCCATGGGCTTATATTTTTCGATTAGATATTTTAAATTGTCTATCTTATCGACCGCATTTAGCCCTCTTGCATTCCAATAAAGTACCAGTGTACTCATTGATTCACTAGCTCAGCCCCATCCATGATTTCCAACATTCTCCCATGAGTTTCATTTTTGTCTTTTGGTTTGGTCAATTACTCGTTACTATGATAAAAAATCTTTAGTTATCTTCACCGATGAAGGAAAATTGGTGCTTCAATCGTTGCCAGATAACAAAGAGGAGCCCTTAATACCCACCATACAAGAACCAATTTCATATGCAATGATGCTAGATAATGGAAACTTTGTCTTATATGGCAAAGTTTTGATCACCCTACTGATACCATTCTCGGTGGTCAAAGTTTAAGATCTGGAGTTGATCTTATCTCTGGTGGTAGAAGATTATCAATCTAGGATTTCAACTGTGCAGTGGAAATATATACAAAAACTTCAGAGAGTGTAATATCAGATGCGCTTGAAGGTTCACTGAGGATACCAGTAATCCTTGAGAAATGCATAATTGCAGTGGTGGCATTTTCTTATTTTGTTGTGCTGCTGATAGTGTGTTTTGCTTGTTGCTTATTCTGTTGCGCTTTGCTTATTGCTGGATTTGTTGCACATTATCCTTCAGAACATACATGTATTATGATTTAGATCGTATAATATCAATCTATGTTTTTTCATGGAGAGGTCTTATCAATCTTTGGGGGCTTTTAATTCATCAATCTATTATGATATTTACAACAATTTATTGTTGTTTCGTATGCATCAATCCAGTTGAGCTAGTTGATGATTGGACTCAGCCTGTTATTTTCTTGTAACAGGGGATGAGAATCAATCTTTCCAAGGTTATGGCAAATGGCATTCGCCAGCAAAAATCCTAGAAACTTTAAAAATAGAGGTAACATCCTGTGAAACATTTTACATCCAATGAGCTCTTACCATTTGAAAGTAAAGTGACTCATGACGGTCTTATATGCACGTAATGAAGAGTAACAAAATATCAGCATTAAGCAAGTACATTCATTTCCAATTTTTTTCTTACTTTTGTTGTTTTTTCATATTTTGCCCACTCTAAATTAAAACAATAATTAACATAAGCCATAAAAACCTTGAAAGAAAAACGAAGAACACAAAAGGAAGTCATTTAACAATTCGGTAAACTTTTTGTGGCATGATCTTTCCGATCGCCACCACTACAGAAAGTAGAAAGTACTCACAAGTTGTTGTCAAGGAACTGCTGCTGCCTCTATTGAGGAGCTAACTATTCAAAAGAGTCATCCGCATAGCCTCAAACTTATAACCGTCTTTAACAGATCTTCAATTGGAATATCACCCACAGGATAGAAAGTCACCAAGAGGTTTTGCACCACTGCAATTCTGATTAGGATGATATATTCTCTGCTCGGATTTCGCAGTTGATGTGGTTTTCCTGGTAATGCACACTAACTGGGCTCAAAATAAGGATGCTGCAGAGCCTCCAGAGCTGTTGGTCTCTTTTTTGGATCAATATATCAGACGAAACCACCAAGGTATCCTCATTCAATGCATGATCAAGATGTACTCCTAATTTAACTTAGGGTATTGATTTTGACGACTGATTAAGAGATTTCTTTGAATTTGTACCCAGAAGAAGATATGAGCACGCAATGAAATGTAAGAAAGTAAAATTGGGGTCTGATATTTATAGACATGGTAACAAAGACACATGCGAAGATGTTGAGACTATCTGATCCTTGCAATGCAGATGAAACAAGAGAAGCGAATTAGTAAGAGTCGGTAAGTCTGGTAAACTATGAATTTCTAATTAAGAGGAGTAAGTTTGATATAAGTTTCATGCATATATTTAGTGTCTCTTATTACATAACTCTATATTAAACTATAAATAAACAAGATAAAATTTATAATTTACCTTTGGCCTCAGAACTTTAATAATATAGAGATACCAAATACTTTGGCCGCACACCACAACCAACATACTAGATCCCATAACAAAAATCTTTGTAGCATTTTCTTCGTATGAATTTACCTTGCTAAGACTCTGTCTTTTCTCAGGTGTGTCACATTGAAGAGTTAGATAACTCAATCCATCGGCCATGAAATACATCCCAACTTTATTTAACATGGCAATAAAAGTTGTTTTCTTACGTTTGAGAGAAGATATCATCATGTTGTTTTCTTATTGATGTTGTTTGATGATCATTGACATCTGAAGCCATGATGGAATCGAGATCTGTGGTGGTTTTTGTTCTCGAGGCGGCACGTAATAGAGAACAAAAAAGAGGGAGAGGCGGTAGAAACAAAAAATGATGCCCCAGAAAGCACAGACGATTAAATAGTAGGCCAAGTACTTAAAAGTTAATTACACTCTGGTTACACCTCTATAATATTCAAGATACCGAGCATAGTTTCGGATCAAGGAGAAAAACAAGAATAATAAATTCGTAAATTTTAGATCACGAGGCACATTTTGGTTCATGGAGGGGAGATTTTGAAATATTTGATGTCATGATGTAGATTTAAGTCACAATGTTCTTAGCGAACTTCAATTCTCCTAATGTTATTATTATACCAAGATTACCTCCTTTCTGCAACATGCATTCAGATTTTTATCCTTCGTAGCCTTTAGCAATAACATAGTTGGCTTTGGTGGGTTTTAGCCATCTTGTTATATAGGTGTTGAATCCTTAATCAAATCAGTTGCAACATTTTTTTCATTTTCACGGAATTCGAAATCAAAATTCAGGTGCAACCAATAAAAATTGGATTCTACGTATAGCAATATTGATCGACAAATTAAAATATACAACAAAAGGTTGTCACTTCTCAAACAACTACTCTTTGGGATACCAACTGGCTGCCCAACCCCAACTAATGCTTGTGATGGGTGTACTGGTAGGATTGTGTCGGCGAGGAGGAATGAAGGAATAGAGAAATAGAGATTTCGGGGCAGAAAAACAAATAGAGATGGGGAAAATGAAGTAAGTATTTTTTTTAAGTGTAAGCTTATTTCGGGATTTTCAAGTCCCAAATACTACCACCAAAATCAATAGGAGAATATGAACAAAAATGAAGTAAGTATTAATGGTGTGGATGACTAACCCAGAATCTATAGAACATTCTAAATTAAAATTAATAGGAGAATATGAACAAAAATGAAAGATCCAGCAAGAAGCTTCAAAGAGCTACTTATGAAGTCCCATCACGGATGATACTAACCTCAGACAATGTTAATCCAAACTGAAAAGCGTTTTTACTTACCTGCCAATTTCTTTTATGTAAAGATCTTCACAAAATAAACTAGGTGGAGACCTAACACAACAAAAATATCTTTTGAATCACTAAAGAGAAATTAAGGATTGACCTAATTACTATTGTTAATTGTTGGTGAGATAAACTGCGTCCAATCGTTAACTAAAATCAAAAAGATGATGCCAATCAGAGGATACATCTCCTCTCTGTGTTGAAAAGTAAAGAAACCTATATTGAAATCTCCGGTTAGATCATCAAGGTCATAAATAACTATAGTATAAAGAGATAGCCGGTCGGTGATTTCTTCCTCAATTCCTAACTCTTCCATGAAAAACAATAAAAAAAATAAGGAAATAGATCCCAGATCCCAATATCGAGACATATCGATGAAAGACTTCAGTTTTTCTGTTCCGGATATTTGATCAAGAGCATTACTGTCCGACTCACCCAAATAGTTTGAACCAGTCCTATTTAATGAGTTGAGTACGATTTTTGCGCTCCTCAAATCCCATTTTGCTCTCCCTCTAACAAAAATCGCAGCACATAGTTTGTAAAGGACTTTGAAGGGCCGGAGATAGTGGAACTATGAGATCTAGGTTTTCTTTGTTTATAAAAAAAAATTCTAAGAGAAACAATAATTTTATGTACCTACAGGAATAAAACCGCACATGTACCTGCATCTAAATTTGAAGGTCCACAATTACCACATATTTTGTGAAGTTTTTAACTTCACAGTTGAGTTGAGTTGTTTACCAGTTGCTGTAAATATTGGTTTGGCCAATAATGCCTTTCCAGAAAGAAATTCATAACGACTTGGCTTTGTCTTAATACTCTTTACACCATGGTTCACCCAAAATTTTGATTTTGTTCGTCTTTGGCAAAAGCACAGTTTTTCATTTAGACTGCCGTGCAGAATGGTATGACTTTATTTTCTTCTAAGAAATTTTTATTCTTTCTCCTCAAAAAAGAAAAAATACACAAAAAAGGTTGTCATTTCTCTCATGCTGCTGTGCGGCGGAATCTTGCAAATCACATACACAACAGCTTCAAACATAACCTCAAAGGCAAAACACCTTGAACTTTGACGCTTTGTATAATGACCAAGATTAGCTGTGTTCTCTCCATTAGGTTGTGAACTTGAAGCTTCTCAACTTCCCCAAGGTCGATTACAAATTTCATTTTGATCTCTCATATGTTCCCTTCTTTCTTGGATTTTCTTGGTCACCTCACCTGCCATATATCCTTAACAAATGAATATGGTACTTTTGTTAGCATCTAAAATTTCTCAAACACTAAATATTTATCAACACATGTTAGCAGCACGAAACCATGTTTATCAATGCATAGGCAAATGGATTAAAACAGTTTCACAAATTTCTAACACAATATATAACAGCCTATTAGCTCTTAGTTTTCGTTAACACTTTCTTTCCATAAGGAAATCTTGGATTTGGTGTGGTGCCAACATCTAATCATAGCAGATGAACGCCATAGCATAGCTACATCTGATAAACAACATGCTAGTAAGAGTGCTCACAACGCAAATAATTCCACTCCTTCTTAGCCTTTTAGTTAACATAGAGCTGATGATCCCCATGAAGTTCAGCATGCTAGCTAGAAAGTTCTGACCCATAAAAATCCTGCTGCCAGTCGGATAATCAATCTTTGCCTCCTTATATGTAAAAGAAACAGCAAAACTGGCTGTAGAGATGGCTACCAATCCAAGGTTGATCGCAAGGATTTTGGTACCGAAGTCCAAATCATTTTCCCTTGTATCTCCAACTATCTAGAGTAAAAGATCCAATACTATTTACGTTTTGAGAGGAAAAATCATTATGTTGCGATCTTTTTATTGGTGTTGTTGATGATTAAGAAATCAAAAGCCATGATCAATCGAGATCTGGGGTGGTTTTTATTTTTGAGGCGGCGGAGAGAGAGATAGAAAGAAAACTAAGAATGATAAGGATGCCCTAACTCAACTCAAGACATATGTACAAGTAGTTGGGTGAAAGTTGTTAGAAAAAACAATGTTTTGTTTTAATCAAAAAATGCATGGACCATGTTTTGATCCCAAGACCTATTACTCCCTAGATGTTTTTTCATGTGAATGAATAAAACATTAGTCCCATATAGACTAAAACACTTAGAGTTTTAGACTTAAATAGCATTGGTTTAGCCTTAAGGGTATGGCCCTTTGGGTCTTTAGACCTTTGTTTATGGGGAAAGCCCTAGACTATGGCAAGGTTGCCTAAACCTTATTGCATTTCTTATAGCCTTTCCCGTTCACGCGGTGCTTCGCACAGAAGCATGCTCGGCTCGGGCGCGGGCGAGGGCGAGGGTTTATCCGACCCTATCTTTTTACTGAAATTTTCCACACGCTTCTCCCACACATGCAAAGAATTTTAATTCTTTGCCTTCTCGGTTTTGGATTTCCGACAGCCTCGAGAATCATCTTCATTCACGCGTGTCACACGTGTAGACACGACTTGATTGACACTGTGCACTTAGATTCTCCTCGAAGAGAATCTCGAATTTTTGAATTCGTGTACACTGTGCTTTTCACCTCTGCTTTTACTTAAACTTTTGTAACGTTCGAGACGCGTGTTTTACGGATCTTGTCTTTACTTTGGATTCTCTTGAAACGTTCGAACGAATTTTTGCTATAAATACGAGAGAAGAATTTCATTTCAATATATACCTTTTAGAACTCTTCTCTCTGAAATTCTTCTTCTTCTTTTATTCTTTCAGAAATTTTATTTAAGTTTACAGAAACATAACAAAAGAGTTGTAGTTTACAGAAACATAATTTTGTAACACTACTTCTCTGTTTACATAAACATAGTTGGTTTACAGAAACATAAATTAGTTTTTACATTTCTCTGAAACAGGTTGTAGTTTCCATTTATGTTTTTGTTTTCATTATTTGCTGCCAAGTTCTAAGGGTTCTCTCTGTGTATGCTACACATAGAGGAGAACTAACGATAGTTGTATCCTGGAGGTAATTTGTTAATTGCTATAGCATCTCGGAGGAGTAGCAGCAATATTACCTTTAGCTCAAATAATATCTCATACGTGCCTCTACTAATTTTTTGATACTATCATCAGTTCATCTCCGGTATAACAGTAACACATCAGTGAGTGTTAAATATTTTTCTCATGTTTCTTGAGTTGTTTGTGTAATATAAGTATTACTTCTTAGTTGCATACGAAAATTTGTAACTTAATTCCAACAAAAGTTAATTACACTTCTGTTACACTATATTATCTATTGGGCGACAAACTATGAACTGCTCACTGCTGTGAGTGCAAATCTTATATCATGATTCATGAAGAAATTTTAAATTACAATGAGAGATTTGATGCAAATTCGGGTATTTCAAGTTTCTTCCAGTGGAAATCATACTAGACATTTTAAGCAAGTTTACTTGTCGAAGTCTTGTTCCTCATTCATCACTCTTTATCATGCATTTCCGTCATCTCTCAAATCCTGATTCTGATTCTGGTAAGTTATTGCTGAAACTTAAATACTCTGAATACAATGAGAATCACAGTTTAATCTTCAATTTTTGGTAATTTATCCTACGAAGAACATACAGAACTGCAAAAAATAAAAATGAAATTTCACTCATGTATATTACAAAGAGAAACATCAAAAGAACTTATTACATTTTCATAAGCGAAAGCACGAATTTGTATCGTATAGGATACAGATATATAGATAAGGAATTTGGAAAACAAGAATATGAGGACTATTACGTTAGTCCGCCTAAATAAGGGCTCTCTCAGGCTGGAAGACATCCATCACTCTCTTTTCAACAAAGCCAATCCCTACCTACTGGAATAGCCGTAGCCACTACGACAGCCATCATCGTCAATTATTCCCCAGCGTTGATGACTTCGTCTACAGTAAGCACATCAATGTGAAATTGAAGGTTCCCCATCACTATATTCATAGAATTTCCCTGTTGTCCGTCAATTTGTGGGACTTACTGTACTAAAAGACAGAAAATATGCACTCTTGGTAAGCTTATATCACTTTCATTGTTGGCAAAACTTCAGCGAACATCGAAAGAAGCAGAAAAATTCCTCCGTTCCACTACAAAGTTAAAACTATTTAGATGTAAGAAAATTGAGATAAAGTTCAAGCACAAAAAGTCAAAGAAGCAGAGGATAAGGCAATGAATACAAAAAGGAATCACGAGTTCAAGACTACACTTAAAACAGGAAAGCATTGATCTCCCAACACAAGGGTACTAACACAAAAACACATGACATACAGACAGGTATGCGTACTAACCTAGCATACAGACAAAGTGCAGAAACATATTTGGGAAACTGAGAGGGGAGAATTCATATATAGCTGAACTGACAACATTTGTTCAATATTATTTGGAGCACTAAGAATCTAATGTATAACAATGTTTCCCTACTTACTCAATTTATCTATTTACAAGAAAACAGATGATGTAGACAACTCTTATTTTCTACTAAACTGTGATATCACCTGCCATTTCCTTGGTCAAATTTATGACCTTTCTGTCCTATTTAGGTCCAACTGAGCTAGTGTAAATTCCCACATACTAACTTTACAGGTTGCATACCAAATGCATCAACATTTCTTCACCGATAAGAATTTGAAATATAATGCCATGCAAACACAACAAAACAAATACCGTGCTTCTTGATAATGCTGATTGCAACATAGCTGGCACACAATAAATAAGCTTACATACGGTCTACAGCGAATCGGTAAAACCCTTGCGAATTCAATTCACCTAGTACTTGATATCTCTTCATTTAAATCCAAGTTATTAAAACAACAAGATAGCAGGCAATAAACATATTCCAAAAGAAAATATAATCAGCATACCCCAACTTGAGCTTGATAATATCTGACATTAGAATATAAGTGATAAACAACCACCAAATGATATTGATAAACTATGTAATCAAGTCAAAATTCAGAACATGATACAAATTGAATGGCTCAGGTTGTGTATTCAAGAGTGAGCTCTCTCTTCACATGGATCAGAACACGCAAACTTATTAGCAGAAATGACGAGATGATTTCAATGGCTATATTAAAGCATAAATGTCAAAATAGCAGTGAAATTAAGATTACAGCCAGTTACTACTAATTCATATTCCAGCGTATACATCACCATTTCTGATATTTCACAGTCATCCATAAATTGAGATTAGTACATGATACCCTTGTTTAATTATTTGTGAGTGACCTAATGGTTGTAATGGTTGTTATTAAGGATCTCTTAACTGTGCCACAGCTTAACTAAGAAAGGGATGTGCAAATCTATGTTAACTAAGCTTATGAACTGGAACTTGGTGAAGTCTTTTAAATTAATATCAAACTCCGTATTTCAACAATTTCCCTCAATAAGTACGTTTTACATCAAATGGTCCAACAGAACTATGGAATAGATTTTCCGTAACATAGAACTGCATCTTATCTTATATATTCACCAGCAAGCATGAGAGAATGAAGAGGGAGATCCCATAATATGAAACATACAAATTCGAAGACAAGAACCTGATTATTAGTGTTTATTAATCCGAAATGAAACAAGCGGCACCATTATGAAATGAAATCAATTATTTGGTTTTTATTAATCCAAAGCTAGTCAGAATTAAAATGGGAAGACGTTGCCGTTAAACTAGTCTGACGGTCTAATGGTCATTAACAAACACTTGATAGGTACCCAAATAATTACTAGAAAGTTTCATCCATAATGGTGTCATCCAGTCCGTAGCTACGACAAACAGTCAGAACGAGAAAAAATAAAGCACACGGAATTACCTAAATCATTATTATGATGTTCATATGAACTCGGTATACTATAGAGAAATCAGATGACACATTTATGAGCTAGGATACTCCTACATTTACCTATACCAACTTGACTGCCAACTATAGTGTAACATTAGCAAGTTCGCACCATGGCTCACAACCATTGAGTGGTAGTAAATTTTAATGAAAGAATTAAAGTTGTCTTACATACAATTATTGATCCAAAGTTACTCCCCTGTGCACTTCCACTTTAATTAATGCAATAGTTCACAGTCCAACTTATCAAATCAAATGAAACATATAAGGGATAATATAATCACTCGAGTATTAATTAGTAACCAGCACAAGACAACATTTATCCAAAACCACACATTTTTCAAAGAACTATTATCAATAAGACTTGAAAGCATTACTGAGTCTGCACCCATTAAAGATCAAATTCCATCCAACATAGATCTAAATCTCCATTCATTACCCATACCAAATGTATTTTAAACGACTCGGTTAGAACTTAAAGAGACCTTAAAGTAGCTTAAGTACACAATTAGACCATAAAAAACCAAGCATGTTCACACCCTTATAAAAAACGTACCATTGTTGCATAAGAACCAATCAGAATTACAAATCACTATCATTATTGCATATTATAATAACATTCACGGAGTTGAAGTTCAATATTGTCACCTTAATGTGTTGAAATGCCAGGACTAAGCTAAATGGGAATGTTTTAAGCGGCTCGTCAAGGATTATTAAGGGTTGAATGTCCACTCTCAGCTGGAGGATTTAGTGGGAAGTAGATATCCGACATAATGACCCAGACTAGTTGTTCTGTGAATAGATTAACATGCACATAATTAAAGTTTAATATTGTTACCGAAATGTCTTGAAGTGCCAGAACATAGCTAAACTGCTTGTTAAGGATTATTTCGACGCTCTACAAGGGTGAATGTCCATTCTCCGATGGAGGATAAGTGGTAGCTAAGATAGCTTTGCTGTCTCCATTTGGTTGTGAGCTTGAATCTTCTCAACCTCGCAAAGAGGAGTGGAATTTTCATTCGTTTCTTTTGGTATATGACCCAGTTCTTTGTATCAGAGTCCCTGCTTTTAAAAGAGGAAGACTCTTTCATCAGCCAAGAAATCACATCTATAATAGGATTAGTAGGTTTGAATCCACATTTTTTACCTCAACATCTTCTACAGGGTGCTTAGCCGCTGCAACCCATTTTCCAAAATACTCTAGTTTCCTGTTTACTTGCTAGAATCCATTCTCAATTTTCCAAAAAGTAGTAACAACCAGAAAACCTTAGGTTAAGCAAAAGAGAATCTCAGTTGATGTAACCCATATTATCTTATAAAAGGGATAGCTCAACCTACACGAGAAATACAAACATAAATAGGAACAACATCAATTGATGACCCTTCTAAAAAATATATCAACACATCAACATTAATCGAAATTTAACAACGTACAAAAGAATGTCACTTACATTTTTGGGCGTCAAAGAACAGCAGCGCTTGGTTTTTCAAAACATTTTTGTAGTATGCGTCTGGGGGAGGATAGACCAATTCTCTTTAGATCTCAATAGGATCTCAATAGACCATCTGGTATGTTTCAAAGGGCACTACAAAATTGTTTACAAAGAAAATCAAACCAAATGAATTTACAAAGAAGTTTCCATCTAAACAAAACCCTTGAAATTACCACCAAACATCACAACAAATTCTTCCTAAACAAAAACTATCGAATACAACTACAAAAGAATTCCCCATATCTATATGATTTCAGCGAAAATCCATTTCCCAAAATCTGAAAAAAAATATCAGTAATTAAAAATGACCATAACACTTTTAGAACTATAGTTATCTATCAAGCAACTCTCTTGATATAAGAAGCACTCAACAGATCCAAACTTCAACTGAATCAAGGTAAGATTTTACTTGTGATTCGCCAGTATTTCGCAAAAAAAAAAAAAAGATCAGCCACTCTACTTATGTTTGAGAGAAAGATATCATCATGCTAGTGTGTTGTTCTTCTTGTCAAAAATTTCGAATATCCAGATGATTTCCGAAAAATCCATTTCCTAAATTACGTAAAAAATAATAATTAAAAATGACAGTATTACTTTCAACAAAAGCTTAAAATAAAAACCCTAGCAAAGATCAAAATTCAATATATCCAAACTTTAAGTGAATCAAGGTAAGAATTTACATATGATCGGCCTCAGTTGGAGAAGGAAGAAATGGACATATTTCAGTCACACTACTTATGTTTGAGAGAAGATATCATCATGCTGAGTGTGTTGTTGTTGTTGATGATCAACATCATCACAAGCCATGAGTGATCTGTATTGGTGGTGGGTTTTGAGAGAGGCGGCGTAAAACAGAGAGGAGGAGAGGGAGAGATAAATAAGAGTGATGAAAGTGAAACCCTAAAACTTTGACGACTAAATAGTAAGGAAAATAAGATAGAAAGTTAATTACACTTTGTTTACATTACTCACTAGTAGATTTACAAAAGTGGTTGTTTTGGAGTGGAGCATTTCTCGTACAATTTGTGGGGCTTTTATTAGTAGATTTTGAGCTGCGGAGCACATTTTTGAAATTTGACGCATGATGGCCGGCGTCACTATTACGGATCTTTTGCATGCAAGGAAAATGGTGACATCCGGCCTTTGCACACACAACCAAACACAACCAGAATCAGCAATACACCCTGAATAACATGGACCAAATTCTTTACACATCTGAGTAGGGATCCAGAACCGTTGCGTCTTACTTCCCTCCGTGGAGTATCAGGTTGGCAAGAAATGCCGCAATTTTCAAGTAATCAAGTAATCATTTCCTATCACCTACTCAAATTGTTACGGCATCAATATCTTTGGCTCAAGAATTAGTTAAAGAAAGGCATGTGCAAGAATACTGTTATGTTACATGCATAACAGACAACAATAACAAAACTTACATAACTTCTGTAGGCTAGTATTTTCCACCTGTGATGTAGGTCAATGAAACCTAGGATTTGTAAGGTCGGGTTTCATTATTTAGGACCACCAAGGTATCCTCCTTTAAAGCTGGATCAATTCCATTAGGAATCACCGCCTCTTTTACCGAGGAAACAAATGCAATGTAACTGCACTGGCGACAACAAAGGACATCGGATACTCAGGAATCCTCTTTGTTGAAGAATAAACCAAGATACTATAAAGACAACAGTAAGGATCAACATTAGTTGTTGATCCATTGTGAAGAAGTCAATATGGATCAACTATGAGAGTTGATCCAGTATGGCCGAGTCAACTGGGATAGTTGACATGAAGTGAATGGATCAACAAGAGTTGTTGATCCATAGTACGGTTTATGGAAGTTTTCTTGGGTTACAAGTATTTCGTATTTCAAGAGTTTCTTTACGTAAGAATTGTCTAGAACTTTCTAGTTAGATTTTTATTAAGTTAGGAAAGTGTTTATTACTTGAGATTGTCAAGTTTGTAAACATATAAATAGGATGCTAAGCCGTGAGTTTTATATACATCAATTTAGAGAAGCTTGTTGAAGCTTGTTTGAGTTTTTAGTTCTGTGTTCTTTTCATAAGTCTTTGATATCAGATTTTCTACATCTGGTATCAGAGCACTGGTATCAGGTTCTAGGGCTGTGGGTATGAGAAGTTAAGTTGAAGAAGATGACGAGTTTAAGTTCAATCAAGGTGCCTGTGTTTGAAGGTAAAAACTTTGAACACTGGGAGGTTGCAGATGGAGAATATTTTCATATTCCAAGAGGTGTGGGATATCGTGAAAGATGGTTATGCGGAACCGTGCAGAAGGAACGTAGTTGAAGGAGCTGCGCTAACTCATTAACGATAACAGAAAGAAGAATTCTAAAGCTACCTATATTCTTCATCAAGGTATTCATGAATCACTCATGGATAGAGTTATTTACATCAAGGATGTGAAAAGAGCATGGGATGGTTTGATAAGCTACTATACGAGGTTAAGAAAAAGTTAATAAGGTTAGATTACAAACTTTGAAAAGAAAATATGAACTCCTACTGAGATGGAGACAAGCTGAAACAATTTCAGAATTTTTCTCAAAGACACTCGAATATTGTCAATGAGATGAAGGCCAATGGTGATACTATAGAGGATTCAACGGTAGTTGAAAAGATTTTAAGAAGCTTGCACGAAGTTTGAATCAAAGGTTACTTCTATTGAAGAATGCAACACAATTGCAACCATGACTCTTAATGAGTTGTTGGGATCATTACAAGCTTATGAACAAAGATTGTTGGAGAAAACAGCAGCTGCAAAACAAGTTGAAGAAGCACTTCAAAGTCAAGTTAGTTGGAGAAATAATCAAGGAAAGTCTAATGATGGAAGTTCTCAAGGAGGGTATAATAATGGAGGAAGATCAAATAATGGAAATTACAGGAAGCCATATGATAAATCAAAGATACAGTGTTATAACTGTGGAGACTTTGGACATATTGCTACTGAGTGTTCAAAACCAAGAAAGACTGTTGCTAATAACTACAAAGCAAATTTCAGAGCTAAATTTGCTGAGAGTCAAGAAGAAGAAGAAGCAAAAGAGCAGAAAGCTGAAAATATGTTACTAGCTTGTCATACAGCTGAAGAACCACCTCAACTAAAGTGGTACTTGGATACAGGTTGCAGCAATCATATGTGTGGCATAAAAGATTTATTTGAAAGCTTGGATGAGTCTGTAAAATCCACAGTGAAGTTTGGAAATATTTCAACAATTCCAGTTATGGGAAAAGGAAGAATAGTAATTGTTCTCAAGAATGGTTCTAAAGCATACATCATGGATGTGTTTTATGTTCCAGGTTTACATCAAAATTTGCTAAGTATGGGTCAATTATCTGAAAGAGGTTATTCTATGAATATTTACAATGGCTTATGCTTAATCAGAGATAGAAGAAGAAGATTGATATCAAGAGTAGAGATGACTAGAAACAGACTGTTTCCATTGAATATTCAACATCAAAAGGAAAGATGTTATAGTAGCAGTGTTTATAATGATACTTGGTTGTGGCATAAGAGAATGGGGCATGTGAATTTTAATAGTTTGCAAGTTTTAGCTAAGAAGGAGATGGTGTCTGGTTTACCTTTTATTGAGGTACCAGAATCAAGATGTGAAAATTGCATTTTTGGCAAGCAGCACAGAGATTCTTTTCCAGTTAACAAAGCTAGAAGAACTGAGCAACAGTTGGAGATCATTCATAGTGACTTGTGTGGTCCTATAGAAGTTACATCACATGGAGTTAATAACTATTTCATAACTTTCATTGATGATTATAGTAGGAAAGCATGGGTATATTTGCTTAAACAAAAGAGTGATGCATTTCATGCTTTCAGAAGTTTCAAAGCTTATCTTTGAGAAACAAATTGGTAAGAGTATCAAGATTTTGAGAATCGAGAGAGGAACCGAGTACACTGTTGTTGATAAGTTTATGGAAGAACATGGCATTTAACATCAGCTAACAAAGAAGATATACACCACAACGAGAATGGAGTTGCGGAAAGGAAGAATAGAACCATTATGGAGATGGCAAGAACAATAAGAAGAACAAAAAATTTACCAAAAGGTTTTTGGGGATATCACGATTGACACAAATTGTGTATTTACTCAACAGATGTCCAACAAATATTTTGAACAACAAAACACCGAAGAAGCATGGAGAGGAGTAAGACCAAGTGTAAGACATCTGAGAATTTTTGGTTGCATTGCATATGTACATGTTCCAAAAGAATTGAGAAAGAAGCTAGATGATAAGAGTGAAAAATGTATCCTTGTTGGTTACAAATCTGTGACAAAAGGATACAAGTTATATAACCCGAAACGAGAAAGATAGTTATAAGTAGAGATGTGATTTTTGATGAAGATTCACAATGGAATTGGAGTAATGGATCAACAATCATTGTTGATCAAGTTACTGGATCAACTAAGGATGTTGATCCACATAATATTGGATCAACTAGAAATGTTGATCCACACTCTCTGTGAGAGAACAGGTTCCAGTTATAGTTGAGGAAGAAGTGCAAGATCAAGACAATGGGGAAGAACAACATGAAGAAGCAAGAACTGAAGCAGTAACACAACAAGAAAATACAAGACCAAGAAGAAAATATATCATACCTGCTAGGTTGAATGATTATGTTTTAACAAGAGATGATGAAGATGATGATGATGTGGTGAACTTTGCATTGTTTGGAGATTGTGATCCTGTAGCTTATGAAGAAGCTTCCAAACAAGAAGGTTGGATTCAAGCCATGAATGAAGAACTGAAGTCAATTGAGAAGAATGACACATGGGAATTAACAGAACTTCCACCAGGAAAGAAACCCATTGGTGTTAAGTGGGTTTATAAGACAAAGTATAAGGCAAATGGAGAAATAGAGAGAAAGAAAGAAAGGTTAGTTGCTAAGGGATATAGACAAAGAAGAGGAGTAGATTATTCAGAAGTCTTTGCACCAGTTGCAAGACTTGATACAGTAAGAATAATAATAGCTTTAGCTGCACAAAAGAAATGGAAGATATTTCAGATGGATGTGAAGTCAGCAATCTTGAATGGAGTATTGGAAGAAGAAGTTTATGTAGAGCAACCAGATGGATACATTATGGAGGGGAAGGAGAATGAAGTATACAAGCTAAACAAAGCTTTGTATGGTTTGAAACAAGCTCCAAGAGCTTGGTATATAAGAATAGATTCATATTTTCTAAAGAAGGGTTTTACAAGATGTCCACATGAGCATACTTTGTATCTGAAAGATGATGGTATGGATCATATTATTGTATGTTTGTATGTGGATGATCTCATATTTACAAAACAATAATGAGATGATTAATAAATTCGGGGAGGATATGGTGAAGGAGTTTGAAATGACAGATCTTGGTTTGATGTCATATTTTCTTGGTATTGAAGTACACAGCAGACTGAAGAGGAATTTTTATTAATCAACAAAGGTATGCTGAAGGAATTTTTAAGCGTTTCAAGATGGATAATTGTAATCCAATCTTAACACCAATAGAAGAAAGAATGAAGTTGACAAAAGATGGTTCAGGAGAACTTGTGAATTCAACAGATTTTAAAGGTCTTGTTGGATACTTGAGGTATTTGACTGCTACAAGACCTGACATCATGTATGCAGTTGGTATGGTTAGTAGGTTCATGGAAGCTCCTAGACAATCACATTCTAAAGTGCAAAAACGTATTCGAGGTATGTAAAAGGAACAACAAATATGGGAATATTTTATACTATCTCGGAAGATCCAAAGTTGGTTGGTTTCTGAGATAGTGATTGGGCTGGAGATCTGAAAGGAAGAAAAAGTACATCAGGTTATGGATTTTAGTTGGGAACTGGTTTTTCTCTTGGTCATCTAAGAAGCAACAAGTTGTTGCATTGTCTACAACAGAAGCTGAGTATATAGCTGCTAGCAAATGTGCTACACAAGCCGTATGGTTAAGAATGATCTTGAAGTCTTTGTTTGAAGAAAAAAAGACACCAACAACAATAGTTTGTGATAATAAGTCGACAATATCACTAACTAAGAACCCTGTGTTTCATGGGAGAAGCAAACACATCGATATTAAGTATCATTACATTAGAGAGCTAGTCAGTAACAAAGAGGTTGATGTTGAGTTTGTTGAAAGCAAAGAACAGGTTGCAGATATTTTCACCAAGTCCTTGAAGTCTAACACTTTCATTTACTTGCGTGGAAAGCTTGGTATGATTAGCAAAGAGTATCTTGGTTTAAGGGAGGATGTTGAAGAATAAACCAAGATACTATAAAGACAACAGTAAGGATCAACATTAGTTGTTGATCCATTGTGAAGAAGTCAATATGGATCAACTATGAGAGTTGATCCAAGATATGTTAGTCAATCGGGATAGTTGACATGAAGTGAATGGATCAAAAAGAGTTGTTGATCCATAGTACGGTTTATGGAAGTTTGCTTGGGTTACAAGTATTTCGTATTTCAAGAGTCTCTTTACGTAAGAATTGTCTAGAACTTTCTTGTTAGAGTTTGATTAAGTTAGGAAAGTGTTTATTACTTGAGAGTCAAGTTTGTAAACATATAAATAGGCTGCTAAGCCGTGAGGTTTATATACATCAATTTAGAGAAGCTTGTTGAAGCTTGTTTGAGTTTTTAGTTCTGTGTTCTTTTCATAAGTCTTTGATATCAGATTTTCTACACTCTTGATATCTGACTCGAAGAAACCGGTGCATATCCTAAAACTCAAAACACCTTGAAGTCCCAGATTTAAGCTAAATAGGAAAATTAGTAGTAGCTTGGTGAATGACCCAGATTGGTTTTTTTCCCTCCCTTAGATTTTAAGCTTGAAGCTTCTCAACTTCGCAGAGGTCAATGACAAATTGCATTTCCATCTCTCACCAGTGACCTATTTTCCACTTGGCTTCTCTTGGTCACCTTCCGTATAACCTAGAAACATGAAAATAATACTTTTGTTAGCAACAAAAAACCATATTTATGAAACCATTGGCAAACATGTAGTATAGGATCAAATGTTACAAAGTCCACTTGATCTATCTTTGCTTTGAGAAAGCATTCCAAGAAACATTAAATCAATTTATGCATCAGGCCTTCAGTTTGATTCAAGTTAAAACTCATGTCATTTCCGTCTTACATACCCATCTTATATCTACCAATTTCAAAATAAGTTGAATTTGGTTATTAGATATTCATACCCATCATACTAGGTATTCACAACCACAACTGCCATGCTCCTTCATTGGGATTCCAAATGATTTTGACAAATAAAGGACCCAGATGGCCACCATTTTCCGAGCAAAGTTGATTCATAAATACTAGGGCTGTCAACGGGTCCGGGTCCTCCCGGATAGTACATGGCCCAGAACCGTACCCGGCATATCATCATCGGTTCCGGGTCCTAACGGTTCCGGGTCCGGGTCCTAACGGTTCCGGGTCCATATACAAACAACTTAAAAAGTTAATAACTACACCCCTGTTATCACTACAACAAGATATACAAAAGTTAAAGCATTTCTGATTTCTCATTCATTTTGTGTTAAGAGAGCACATCTAGATTTTGACCCACCAAACGTATTTTTTTAGGTCACACAATTGCGTGACAAGTTCTGAACTACTATGATTGAAGTTGCAAATTTTAGATCATGAGGCATGTTTTAGTTTATGAAGCGAATTTTGAAACACACGGATAACAAGTTTTGTGTCACAACGCAGTTTTGGGTTAGAATGGTACATTTTGAACTAATTGCCGAACATGTGTGCATATTTCAAGTTAGTCATCTTCTTACTTTAGCTATTTGAGTAAGCATATGAACCTTACAACTTATAGAGCACCATACTACCGAAGAGAAAGGACAACTTGTGCATCTATAGTGTACAATTCATGTATTAGAGTGTCAATGAGATTCTCAGGATATAACTAAGGATCAAGAAGCAAATTACGAATCACGTGACAGAAAAAGAATAAATTTTCAAATTTAAGATCAACGGACATATGTTCATGTCTATGTTATAAAAGGCGAGCGCCTTTGGCGCTTAAGCTCCAAAGGTTCTTTAAGCGTTGGGCCTACGCCTGGGAAAAAAAGGCTCTCAGGGGCCAATATGAAGTGTACTGTGTTTTTTTCTAAATCACGTGCCCTCTAGGCGCTCACCTTAGGCGCCCTAGGCGCTAGCCGCTGGGCTTGGCGCCTCACCTCACACAGCGCCTTTTACAACATAGGTTCATGAATACACGTGAGGAGAGAGAGAGTGTGAGGTGGTGCGATTTGAGGCGAATTTTCTTTTGTTGAGTTTTGAGGTTACTTTTCTCTTTTATCCGTCGCGGACGGAGGAATGTCGACGGTGTCTGGTGGTTTTCGACCTCTGCAGAATGGATACGATGCTGTAGAGAATGGCCCTTCAGGAGCTCTTCCTAATACGTTGCTTCCTGGCAACGAATCGGGTTTTGTTGGTCAACCTAAGATGGTTTCTAAACCCTCTTCGTCTGACGAAACGTTGAAGTTTGGATCTATCACTTGGTCGGATTTTTTTGCTGAGAAGAAAGCTCAACCTAAGGAAGAAGAATTGAGGTTTAGAAACCCTGCTATTGTGAATGGGAAGAAAGTTGTATCTCATTCGTTGGCTGATTTTGATGATGATATTCAAAAATGCCAAGATTTGGTGGTAGGAGCCTTTGTAGGTAAGAGATCTGCATACCTAGCGGTGAAATATGTTGTTGACAAAGAATGGAAACTTAAGGGTGACTTCAATATGACTTTACATGGTGAATCTATCTTTGTTTTTGATTTTGCTCTTAAAGAAGACCGAATTGATGTTTTGGAGAGGGGTTCTTTTTACATCTCTAGTAAACTATTTGTTATCCATCCTTGGATCAGAAGCCTTGAGAAGGATTTAGAAGAACTGCTAACTATTCCAATTTGGATAAACATTAGGAAAGTTTCATGCATATATTTAGTGTCTCTTATTACATAATTCTATATTAAACTTTAAATAAACAAGATAAAATTTATAATTTACCTTTGGCCTCAGAACTTTAATAATATAGAGATACCAAATACTCTGGCCGCACACCACAACCAACATACTAGATCCCATAACAAAAATCTTTGTAGCATTTTCTTCGTATGAATTTACCTTGCTAAGACTCTGTCTTTTCTCAGGTGTGTCACATTGAAGAGTTAGATAACTCAATCCATCGGCCATGAAATACATCCCAACTTTATTTAACATGGCAATAAAAGTTGTTTTCTTACGTTTGAGAGAAGATATCATCATGTTGTTTTCTTATTGATGTTGTTTGATGATCATTGACATCTGTAGCCATGATGGAATCGAGATCTGTGGTGGTTTTTTGTTCTCGAGGCGACGTAATAGAGAACAAAAAAGAGGGAGAGGCGGTAGACACAAAAAATGATGCCCCGAGAAAGCACAGAGACGATTAAATAGTAGGCCAAGTACTTAAAAGTTAATTACACTCTGGTTACACCTCTATAATATTCAAGATACTAGAGCATAGTTTCGGATCAAGGAGAAAAACAAGAATAATAAATTAAGTAAATTTTAGATCAAGAGGCACATTTTGGTTCATGGAGGAGATTTTGAAATATTTGATGTCATGATGTAGATTTAAGTCACAATGTTCTTAGCGAACTTCAATTCTCCTAATGTTATTATTATACCAAGATTACCTCCTTTCTGCAACATGCATTCAGATTTTTATCCTTCGTAGCCTTTAGCAATAACATAGTTGGCTTTGGTGGGTTTTAGCCATCTTGTTATATAGGTGTTGAATCCTTAATCAAATCGGTTGCAACATTTTTTTCATTTTCACGAATTCGAAATCAAAATTCAGGTGCAACCAATAAAAATTGGATTCTACGTATAGCAATATTGATCGACAAATTAAAATATACAACAAAAGGTTGTCACTTCTCAAACAACTACTCTTTGGGATACCAACTGGCTGCCCAACCCCAACTAATGCTTGTGATGGGTGTACTGGTAGGATTGTGTCGGCGAGGAGGAATGAAGGAATAGAGAAATAGAGATTTCGGGCGAGAAAAACAAATAGAGATGGGGAAAATGAAGTAAGTATTTTTTTAAGTGTAAGCTTATTTCGGGATTTTCAAGTCCCAAATACTACCACCAAAATCAATAGGAGAATATGAACAAAAATGAAGTAAGTATTAATGGTGTGGATGACTAACCCAGAATCTATAGAACATTCTAAATTAAAATTAATAGGAGAATATGAACAAAAATGAAAGATCCAGCAAGAAGCTTCAAAGAGCTACTTATGAAGTCCCATCACGGATGATACTAACCTCAGACAATGTTAATCCAAACAGAAAAGCGATTTTACTTACCTGCCAATTTCTTTTATGTAAAGATCTTCACAAAATAAACTAGGTGGAGACCTAACACAACAAAAATATCTTTTGAATCACTAAAGAGAAATTAAGGATTGACCTAATTACTATTGTTAATTGTTGGTGAGATAAAGCTGCGTCAATCGTTAACTAAAATCAAAAAGATGATGCCAATCAGAGGATACATCTCCTCTCTGTGTTGAAAAGTAAAGAAACCTATATTGAAATCTCCGGTTAGATCATCAAGGTCATAAATAACTATAGTATAAAGAGATAGCCGGTCGGTGATTTCTTCCTCAATTCCTAACTCTTCCATGAAAAACAATAAAAAAAATAAGGAAATAGATCCCAGATCCCGATGTCGAGACATATCGATGAAAGACTTGATTTTATGTTAGGATATTTGATCAAGAGCATTCTTTATCCGACTCACCCAAATAGTTTGAACCAGTCCTATTTAATGAGTTGAGTACGATTTTTGCGCTCCTCAAATCCCATTTTGCTCTCCCTCTAACAAAAATCGCAGCACATAGTTTGTAAAGGACTTTGAAGGGCCGGAGATAGTGGAACTATGAGATCTAGGTTTTCTTTGTTTATAAAAAAAAATTCTAAGAGAAACAATAATTTTATGTACCTACAGGAATCAAACCGCACATGTACCTGCATCTAAATTTGAAGGTCCACAATTGTTGAATATTCAACACCAACTTAGTCAAGTGTTCACACCTATCTAGATTAACCTAGAAATATCTAGGATGTCTAGAGTCAATGTTAGACAATTAACATGTGTAAAATGAGTGTTCTAGAGTTAGACAAATCAAACAAGAATACTAGATTGTCTAGTAGTTGGTTTGGTAAGCCTCCATAGGCATAGTTGTTAGCCTCCAATGCAATAGTTGTTAGCCTCCATATGAATAGTTGTTAGCCTCCAAAGGCATAGTTGTTAGCCTCCATAGGCATAGTTCTCTTCTTCTTTTGTAGCCTATAAATAGGCATGTTGTTTTCATTTGTAAGTAAGTAAGAAAGAAAGAATCAATAAATCAAAAATATCAAATAGATTGTATTCCACCAAGATTAATATCAATGTAGTCTTTACGCTTCCGCGTTTATGTTCTCCTCTCTCTTGTTCGATCTTTAAGATGGTATCAGAGCAAGGTGAGAGGGAGAGAGGAGAGGAAGAGAAGTTATATGTTTTCTAAAAGAGTTTCTAAAGTTGCAATAAGAAGGAGAAAGAAAACTAAAAAAAAAAAAAAATAAATAAAAAATAGTTGCGCAATATTAATGGTTATTGTGACAAGTTTGAAGCTAGAAGTCGAGGTGAAGGAGAAGTTTGATGTCGTTTGAATTCACGGTGAAAATCAAGCTTAGGGCATGTTCTTGATCCGAGAAAACATGGCGATCGAGATACTAGTGCTTAAAAAAAAATGTTACCGATGTTTTTGATGAGAAGAATCAAAGATGGTCATAAAGTCCAAGCTTGAGCTGTTTAGGGTTTGTTTGTGACGGCGTCATTTGCTCCAAAGAAATCGAAAAAAAAAAATGGTTTATGCTTAGCTGGTGAAGGCGTAAGGATTATTGCTATCTTGCAGCTCCGTCGCTTGTGGTTTTAAAGCCATGCTCGTGATCTTGAAGAAGAAGAAGAAGAAGAAGAAGAAGAAAAAAAAAAAAAAAAATTCAAAACAAAGAAGAAGTTGAAGGTGATTTAGATGGGCTGAAAGCCTCAAAGAAAATAGAGAAGATGCAGACAAGATGTTTGTTTAAATGCAAGGATGATCATGGAAACATAAGTGTGACAATAATTGTCACAAATTGCAAATCTGTTACGAATTCAGAAATGTGGCAAATCTGGATAGCGTGACAAAATTGTAACAGCAATATAACAAAAATAAGAATAGTCAGAGCTTGTGGCAGAAGCTTGACGAAATGAAAGATTGTGAGAGAATCTGGATAACCAAAGAAGTGTTACAGTTTTCGAACAAAAGCGTGACTGGAACAAAGATGAATAGAAGAAGAAACAACAAAAATGTTGTGAAGAAACGGAAGCAATCACCAAGTGGTGATGAGATAGAGAACAACAAAAGTGGGTGAAAATCCTATGAGTTGTCTAAAGAATACAAGAAGTATTTTACTGATACGAAGAGGACCGCAATGTCCCTAAACTACGATGGAACCCGTATGTTCTAAAACTACAAAGAGGACCGCAATGTCCCTAAACTACGATGGAACCCGTATGTTCTAAAACTACAAAGAGGACCGAAATGTCCCTAAACTAAGAAGGGGACCATAATGTCCTTAAACTTCCGAAGAGGACCGAAATGTCCCTAAACTTCCGAAGAGGACTGAAACGTCCTTAAACTATGAAGAGGACCGAAACATCCTTAAACTCCGAAGAGGACTGAAACTTCCTTAAACTATGAAGAGGACCGAAGCATCCTTAAACTATGAAGGGGACCGAAACGTCTAAGATAAAGAGAAGTTGGAAAGTAGGTGTTGAGGGGGAGTGTTGAATATTCAACACCAACTTAGTCAAGTGTTCACACCTATCTAGATTAACCTAGAAATATCTAGGATGTCTAGAGTCAATGTTAGACAATTAACATGTGTAAAATGAGTGTTCTAGAGTTAGACAAATCAAACAAGAATACTAGATTGTCTAGTAGTTGGTTTGGTAAGCCTCCATAGGCATAGTTGTTAGCCTCCAAAGGCATAGTTGTTAGCCTCCATAAGCATAGTTGTTAGCCTCCAAAGGCATAGTTGTTAGCCTCCATAGGCATAGTTCTCTTCTTCTTTTGTAGCCTATAAATAGGCATGTTGTTTTCATTTGTAAGTAAGTAAGAAAGAAAGAATCAATAAATCAAAAATATCAAATAGATTGTATTCCACCAAGATTAATATCAATGTAGTCTTTACGCTTCCGCGTTTATGTTCTCCTCTCTCTTGTTCGATCTTTAAGAACAATTACCACATATTTTGTGAAGTTTTTAACTTCACAGTTGAGTTGAGTTGTTTACCAGTTGCTGTAAATATTGGTTTGTCCAATAATGCCTTTCCAGAAAGAAATTCATAACGACTTGGCTTTGTCTTAATACTCTTTACACCATGGTTCACCCAAAATTTTGATTTTGTTCGTCTTTGGCAAAAGCACAGTTTTTCATTTAGACTGCCGTGCAGAATGGTATGACTTTATTTTTCTTCTAAGAAATTTTTATTCTTTCTCCTCAAAAAAAAAAAATACACAAAAAGGTTGTCATTTCTCTCATGCTGCTGTGCGGCGGAATCTTGCAAATCACATACACAACAGCTTCAAACATAACCTCAAAGGCAAAACACCTTGAACTTTGACGCTTTGTATAATGACCAAGATTAGTTGTGTTCTCTCCATTAGGTTGTGAACTTGATGCTTCTCAACTTCCCCAAGGTCGATTACAAATTTCATTTTGATCTCTCATATGTTCCCTTCTTTCTTGGATTTTCTTGGTCACCTCACCTGCCATATATCCTTAACAAATGAATATGGTACTTTTGTTAGCATCTAAAATTTCTCAAACACTAAATATTTATCAACACATGTTAGCAGCACGAAACCATGTTTATCAATGCATAGGCAAATGGATTAAAACAGTTTCACAAATTTCTAACACAATATATAACAGCCTATTAGCTCTTAGTTTTCGTTAACACTTTCTTTCCATAAGGAAATCTTGGATTTGGTGTGGTGCCAACATCTAATCATAGCAGATGAACGCCATAGCATAGCTACATCTGATAAACAACATGCTAGTAAGAGTGCTCACAACGCAAATAATTCCACTCCTTCTTAGCCTTTTAGTTAACATAGAGCTGATGATCCCCATGAAGTTCAGCATGCTAGCTAGAAAGTTCTGACCCATAAAAATCCTGCTGCCAGTCGGATAATCAATCTTTGCCTCCTTATTTGTAAAAGAAACAGCAAAACTGGCTGTAGAGATGGCTACCAATCCAAGGTTGATCGCAAGGATTTTGGTACCGAAGTCCAAATCATTTTCCCTTGTATCTCCAACTATCTAGAGTAAAAGATCCAATACTATTTACGTTTTGAGAGGAAAAATCATTATGTTGCGATCTTTTTATTGGTGTTGTTGATGATTAAGAAATCAAAAGCCATGATCAATCGAGATCTGGGGTGGTTTTTGTTTTTGAGGCGGCGGAGAGAGAGATAGAAAGAAAACTAAGAATGATAAGATGCCCTAACTCAACTCAAGACATATGTACAAGTAGTGTAAATGCCCACATACTATGTGAGCAGGATGCATACCAAATGCATAGAAATATAATTCCATGCAAACACAACAAAACAAATATCGTGCTTCTTGATACCACTAATTGCGACATAGCTGGCACACAATAAATAAGTTGTCATATGCTGGAACTGTAGCACGGTCTACTGCGAACCTGTTAAACCCTTGCGAATTCAATTCACCTAGCACTTGATATCTTGCCATTTAAATCCAAGTTATTAAAACAACAAGCGAGCAGGCAATAAACATATTCCAAAAGAAAATATAATCGGCATACCCCAACCTGAGCTTGATAGTATTTGACAGTAGAATAAAAATGATAAACAACCACCAAATGATATTGATAAACTCTGTAATCCAGTCATTATTCATAACATGATACAAATTGAATGGCTCAGGTTGTGTATTCAAGAGTGAGCTCTCTTTTCACATGGATCCGAACACGCAAACTTATTAGCAGAAATGAAGAGATGATTTCAATGGCTATATTAAAGCATAAATGTCAAAACAACACTGAAATTAAGGACTCAATGATCACAGCTAGTTACTTAAATTAAGATTAGTGCACTAATATTGTACATGATACCCTTGTTTAATTAATTGTGAGTGACCTAAAATAATCAACAATTCAACATGGTACCAGTAATGGTTGAAATTACGGATCTCTTAAATGTGCCACAGCTTGACTAAGAAAGGGATGTGCAATGCTAAGTTAACTATGCTTATGAACTGGAACTTGGTGATGTCTTTTAAATTAATCAAACTCCGTATTTCAACAATTTCCCTCAACAATTACCTTTTATTTCAAATGGTCCAACAGAACTATGGAATAGATTTTCCGTAACATAACTGCATCTTCACTTATATTCAGCAGCAAGCATGAGAGAATGAAGAGGGAGATCCCATAATATGAAACATACATATTCGAAGACAAGAACCTGATTATTAGTGTTTATTAATCCGAACTGAAACAACAAGCGTCACCATTTCGAAATCAAATCAATTATTTAGTTTTTATTAATCAAAAGCTAGTCGGACCTTAAAATGGGAAGACGTTTCCTTTAAACTAGTCTGACGGTCTAATGGTCATCAACAAACACTTGTAGGTACCCAAATAATTACTAGAAAATTTCATCCATAATTGTGTCATCTAGTCCGTAACTACGACAAACAGTCAGAACAAGAAAAAAAAATTCACACGGAATTACCTAAATCATTAGGATGTTCATGGGTCCATTAATATGAACAACCCTGAAGTTGTTGACGATGAATTACTTGCGCTTCCAGGTTATGAAGTATTGATTGCCGATTTAGTGACAGTGGCGGAAATCCCAATTGAGTCTCGGATGGTGGAACCCGAATCGAAAATAGTAGAACATACTTCGACTGAAGTTGACTGTATCTTGTGAGATTTAACGGTAAAGGGATCCCGTGTATATGATCAGTCCTCCAGTATGGTTTACATGCTTCCATGATGTAGTAGCTATTGTGGTGAAGTCCCGAATGAGAGGCAACGATTCTTGGTAGGAGATGTAATCAAAAGAGATTATGTTGTCGCGGTAACAAAGTGGGTTGGCGTGCTTCTTGTAGAAAATGTTGTGCCTATGTACCCGAAGAAAATACTGCACACATGATTTTGAACCCGAAAAATATACTGCGCATATAATTTTAAACCCGAAGAAGAATTCTGTATATGCACCTGAACCCAGAAAATACTGCATGCGAATCTCAAAGAAGAATAATATATGTGTTTTATGTAACCCTAAAGACGTGTTGTATATGAATCCCGAAGAAGAATACTGTGTATAATTTTGAACCCAAAGAAGTATATTGTCATGCACATGAAAATCTGCGCATATAACCTTGAATCTTGAAGAAATGCGATATATGCGCTCTTGAATCCATAGGGAAATCTTGTATACACAATTTTGATCCCGAAGAAGGATATTGCATATGTATTTCAAAAACCGTAGAAAGTACTATTCTTCCATGTCTCGGGAATCTTCTCTTGTCGGGCGCGATTATGTATCGGGAAATAATTTCATATTTCTCTGTTTCGTTTTGTCTTTGATATCTTGTTGCTAAATGAAGAAAACCGGCAAGATGTTACACGAACCAAGCCTCATTTTTTCGAAAGATGTTGATGGTTGAATAAGCATTGATGATGAGTTCTTTACAAAGCCTTTGTTCCATACGATTTTGTATTCACAAAGGGTGTATTCTCCTTTCAATATCACCGATGATGATGGAGAACGTTTCCCACTGGTGCGATCGGCTGAGGTCTTGCGAATATCCCTTGACGTTGTGAAGAAATACAGTTTTCCACACAAATGCTTCATAACGGACCGCACAGTTTTGTGGACGAAGTCCCCAGAAATCGTGCGTCTCTTGTAAGGAAGAGAGTCTTCGTGAAACCAGGGGGTTTGATGATTTTCCTCGATATTGGGGAAGTCGTTCGTCTTTACATGTGATGAAATTATGATTGTTGATCCCATCCGAGGCGTTTAAGTTCCACGGTAGAAGGATGTGGGCTTCTAGTGTTGTGGAGATGCAATCTAGCAAGTGTGACGCAGGATGTCAGTGCTGGGAAAGATGCAAGCTGCCGTGGCCGGAAGACGCAAATTGCCGATGCTAGCCATTGAGCAGAGAATCTAGCATTGGAGAGACACCATCTGCTGGTATTGTCCAGATTGTGGATGGTCATGTGCGTCTGTATGTGTGGCCCGACATGTCGTCGGCAAGTCGTCCCCAATAGCGCGTCTGGTGTTGTCTTGGACGCGGACCGTTGGCACTGGAACTTTGGATATCAAGCCGTGACGATAGCGCGGGAGGCTTCTTTCCGTGGGATGGTGGGATCGATACTTGGAAGGCGTATAGGGCGGATCATGAGATGTTGGTGCTAGCAGCATCGTGGTAGCAATCAAAGAGTTGGAGATGAAACAGATGGTCCTCCAAATGTCGAAGGACGTCTTCTTCGAGAAAATTAAACCACTCTTGAATGACTTATTTTGTGTTTATGTCTTCTGAATTTCTTCTGTGTTTTCCTTTTCGAAAGGCAAAAGAAACACTTACTTTGTGGTTTTGATTTTTTCTGGATTTCTGGGTTGATAGGCAAGTGTTACTTATGAGGGTTTTGGGTTATTATTCGGGATGAACTGTCTTAGGATATGGAAGATATAAAAAGATGAATATTTGTCTTTTATGAAAGACATACTAGATATCAGGTTTAAAGCTCAGCCGGTTTTGCTAGACAACTGGTAGCTTTTGAGGATATTGGATTATTTCTAGGATGAATGGTTTTGATAAGATGACTCTGATTATGTCTTGGGAAAGGAATATTGCCTTTTTGTAAGTGTGTTCTAGCAATAGGCACAAGACGCAGTAGTATGACGGTTTTATTAAGAACCTAAAAACAGATCGTTTATCTTGCCCAATCTACATTTACTCACTTGCAAACACGTCTCTCTCAAAGTAAAAGGCGGCTTTGCTGGTAGCATCGCCAGTTAGTCCCCAATTGCTGGTGGCTTCTTCAGCGAGTCTCCAGTTTTATGGTGTAATTTTGACAATCTGATAACCAGGTCGTCTGGCAGTTGAGTCGGACTGAGTCGCAAGTCCCCAATGGTAGCATCTTCAATGAGTCCCCAGTTTTCAGGTGTAGTTTTATAACTGGTAACCGGGTCGTCTGGTAGTTGAGGCGGATTGAGTCTCCTTCCCCTACCATCTTGACATCTGGGTCGAAGAACGAGATTGACAGTATGACATTGTAGCCGATAGATCAATCCTCCCGCTGTGGTCGCCAATTGTTTATGGGTAAAAATCATTTCTGCCGATTTCGGTAATGAGTGAGAAACTGGTTCAAACCCTAAACAAATGTGCTTCACGTGAGCACTTTATAGATTCGAGAGATCAATCTGTACAAGTCCGGCCTAAACCAAGAAATGGCCGTTCCAGACTTGCTTCGGTCACAAAGTGGAGGAGAAGGGTTGATTTGGGGAGGATATCAATGAAGGGTGATGATACCATAGTGTTTCGGGTTGGGTTTTATCTCAACTTGTATCAGAATGGAAGATTGATAAAGCTTGCTAGCAATGGAAGCTTTATGAGAAAGAGAGAAAGCTTGCCAAATTGCTATCTGATAGTGTATTGTATTTTCCTTGCTAGAACTTGTGTGTTTTGGCACGATAGGTGAGTACTTATTTATACAAGTGAGAATAAAACGGCCCTGGCCTCATATGGAAGTGTGTAATTGGGTCAATTAAGTTTGAGGAGGTGAAAACCGCCTAGTTTATGATGGAAAACGTTTTTCCATTACTGCCTTACTTAATTGCCTGCAATAACTCCCTTGCACGCCTGCTTCAATGCCGTGACCGCCAAACCAAAACCCAAAAAGCATCCCCAGGTTTGTGTTGATATCTCGAGTGTTAGTTGCACCTTGAGTGCAAGTGGCAATGCTAGAGATGCTAGTGGCGTGCGTGGCATGTGCGGAATTCCTTGGTGGTACGTTGTACGTTGAGTGTAAGTGGCAATGCCAGAGTTGCTAGTGGCGTGTGTGGCATGTGCGGAATACCTTGTTGCGAGTTGTACTTCGAGCGCAAGTGGCAATGCCAGAGCTGCTAGTGGCGTGCGTGGCATGTGCCAATGGCATGTGCGGAATGCCTTGGTGGTAGGTTGCACGGTTTGCAAGTTAGGCTACCAGCGCGTGGGTTTGGCATGTGCCAATGGCATGCGTGGCCGTTAGGGCCGTGGCCTTGGTAAGAAAAGCTACCAGCGAGCATGTTGGCATGTGTGGCCGTTAGGGCCGTGGCTTTGGTAAGAAAAGCTACCAGCGAGCATGTTGGCATGTTCCAATGGCATGCGTGGCCGTTAGGGCCTTGGCCTTGGTAAGAAAAGCTACCAGCGAGCATGTTGGCATGTGCCAATGGCATGCGTGGCCGTCAGGGCCGTGGCCTTGGTAAGAAAAGCTACCAGCGAGCATGTTGGCATGTGCCAATGGCATGCGTGGCTGACTTGGCATGGGTTGCATGGTTTGTAAGCCTAGGGCGCTATATTTGTCATGCGCCAATGGCATAGCGGCTTGGAAATATGGCTTGTGGTACGTGTTGGCATGTGCCAATGGCACGTACGGCCATGTTGACCTAGTTGCACGTTTTTCAAGCCTAGGGCGCTATATTTGGCATGTGCCAATGGCATAGTGGCTTAGTTTGGCATGGTTGCCAATGATTGCGATATGTAGTTTGGTTTTGGCATCGCTGCCATGGTGCAAAGTGTGCGTCTTGGTTTTGGCGTTGTTGCCATGGTGCGCAGTGTGCGTCTTGGCTTGGCATTGTTGCCATGATGCGCAGTGTGTAGCTTGGTTTGGCATTGTTGCCATGGTGAGCAGTGTGCAGCTTGGTTTGGCATTGTTTCCATGGTGCGCAGTTTACGTCTTGGCTTGGCATTGTTGCCATGGTGCGCAGTGTGCGTCTTGGCTTGGCATTGTTGCCATGGTGCGCAGTGTGCGGCTTGGTTTGGCATTGTTTCCATGGTGTGCAGTGTGCGGCTTGGTTTGACATTGTTGCCATGGTGCGCAGTATGCGTATTGGTTTGGCATTGTTGCCATGGTGCGCAGTGTGCGGCTTGGTTTGGCATTGTTGCCATGGTGCGCAGTGTGCGGCTTGGTTTGTCATTGTTGCCATGGTGCGCAGTGTGCGGCTTGGTTTGGCATTGTTGCCATAGTGCGCGGTGTGCGGCTTGGTTTGGCATTGTTGCCATGGTGCGCAGTGTGCGGCTTGGTTTTGGAATTAGGGTTCTGTGTCGAAAACCCTAATCTGGTATTTTGAAAAAATACCCCTATTAATTATTTACACCTGAGTTAAATGCTCTTAGTTAATGTGTTGCGGGTAACACTAGGTCATGGGGTTTTACGATTTTACCCCTTGTTTAGAAACCACCATCAACACTCGTTCATGACCGTTTGATTGACCTCGTCTCATCCTTCATCTCTCATGCGCTTTTTCTTTTTTCTATATATTTCTTCTTCCTCTCCCCTCTTCCTCATGTCTCCTTCTCTGTTCTCGATATATTTCTTCTTCCTCTTCCACGTATCTTCTCGCTTCCTCTTGCCATTGTTGTTCACGACGTCTTTGTTCCTCACGAGATCTTTCATATCTTCATATTCTTTCTTTATCTCTTTGTCTTTCCTCCTCACGAAGCCTTTCCGCCTCCCGAGTTCTTTCTTCCTCAAATCGCCGCCTTTGATCTTCCCACCTAGTTTCCTCCAAAGCTCTTCTCAACAACCTTTCTTCGCTGCTTTCTCTTCGACGTCTCCTCCTCCGTTCTCCTCTTTCTTCTCCTTGTTCATCCTGCAGTATTCCTCCTCCTTGAGTTGCTTTTTCTCCCGCACCAGCTTCACCTCGTAAATCGCGAACAGTTCTCTCCTCGTTGAGTTGGTTGTTTTGCTGTGTCAGGACTACATTCTGCTTCATTAGTGTTGCACTTTGTTCCATTAGAGCTCTCTCTCTTTCTCTTTCTAAACGTAACACTTCTCTGATTTTCTCTAACATCATATTTTCTTCATTGAGATTCTCTTCTCCGCTTCCTTGTGAAGGTTCTTCTTCCTCCTCCATTCCGGCGTTAGCGTATGAATCGATCCTTCTCGATAACGATCTCCTTCTCCCTGTTGGACTCTATTTTGTGTTCCCCCTTTGTTTGACGTTTCGCCTCTATCCATCCTTCTTCATTCTCTTCCTGTCAGGAGAAAACTCCTTCTCGATGCAATGATGTGTTGTGCTCGCTGCGGTACTCTTGCCATGGATGACCTGTTAACCGATTAGCTTTCGTTCTCCGACTCACCAGCTCTTTTCACTAGACCTAACTTGTTTACCTTCAAAATAGCAGATCTTAGATCTACTTTTCCTCTTCCAACACTGTCGTAATTTCTTAGTCACTATCCTCTGGCTTTTATGAAGTAACAACTCACTTAATGATTTAGAAGAAGGACTCTCAAATAATAACAAATCTCTAAAACTATATCAAGTGAGATCGAAATCTCAACATGAGATCCCTGTTTCTCGGCGCCAAAATTTAACTACGGAAAATCCATAGTAACACCCACTTACTAATTTTGGGAACACGAAAATAAATACAAACCTGATTGAACTCCAATCATCTATTCCAACTGATTTTAGAATATTAAGTTACAAGTCGCTCAAGAACACTCTAGATCTAAACTCTTCACTCACAAGAACTCTCTTGATTATTTCAGATGTTCCAACCCCTTTTACAAATGGCTAAGTCCTCCTTTTATAGGAGAAAGTTACATAATAGGTTACAGCCCGATTAATCTCGGGGATGCACTTTATACTTCGCTCAGATCAACTTTCCGCTTCCTTTTCGCCTTAAAGTTCGGTTGTTGTCGGGGACAGCTGTCCCATTTCTTGCACAACAATCCACATCTCGCTCATTTTATATCGGGAATTTTACTATTTCTTGCACATCAAGTCCAGACTTCGTGCAGTTGACTTCCTATGCTTTCCCTTTTCTTGCACAACAATCCTCATCTCGCTCTTCTTATTTCGGGGATCTTATTATTTCTTGCTCAGCAAGCCACACTTCGCATTTCCAATTTTCTTCGTGAAGCATCTTCCCATGCAGGTCAGTGTTATCTCGTAAATTGATACCTCGCGGTCTGAATTTTGATAAAGCGAGTCTGACACATGATTTGACTCTTCAATGACATTCACTTAGGAATTGGTGAATAATATCTTTCTCGAAGATTTATTTCGTTTGCCTCGTTCAATCTACCTCAGACACGTGGCAGGCAGATTTTCTGTACCTACAAGAATCACTTACTATCTTGATAAAACTTCATCGAACACCCAAAACAGCATACTGCAAAGTTATAAGCATCTAGATGTAAGCAGATGGAGATAAATTTCAACAGGAAATATAACCATACTAGATGTTCCCTTTGGTTGTGAACTTGAAGCTTTTCAACTTTGCGGAGGTCATGTACAAGATACAGTAGATCTCATTTTCACTTGTGCCCTTATTTCTACTTGGTTTCTCTTGGTGAGCTGCCATAAATTCTAGAACACATGAAAACAACAATGATGTTATCAGTATATAGAAGACATAAAATACTGAATGACAACCACAAAAGTGATTTATCAAGTTCGCCTAATTTATTTTTCAAATGTTAATTCATTGCTTTGAGAAATCGTTCTAAGAAAAATTAAAACATTTTTTTGCATGAGACTTCATTTTATAACCATGGAAATATCACCTTACAAAAAAAAAAAAAAAAAAAAACTAATTACTGATAATAAACAAGGAAATCAAACTTACATCTAAAACAAAAGGGATCTCCCAACAGAGATAGGAAAAAGTTAGAATTCCAGGCCAACCAAACCAAATGAAATTACAAACAAGCTTCCATATAAATTAAAATAAGATAAATTCTTCCTAAACAAAAAACCATTTTCTAAAATCCGAACAAACAAAGAAAACCTTACAAAAAAGAAAATTAAGATCAGCAGCATTCGAAAGATCCAAATTTAAACTGAATCAATATAAGATTTTACCTGAGATCTGACTGGCGAGTAAAAAGGAAAACTTTATGAGACAATGAAACACTACTTATTTTTGAGAGGAGATATCATCATACTGAGTGTTTTGTTATTGATGATCCACTATCAACATCACAAGCCATAATCGATCGATCTAGATCTGTGGTTGATTATGTTTTTGAGGCGGCGTGAAACAGAGAAGAAGGGACAGATGGTAGGAAGAACCTAAAGAATGATGTCCTAGAAAACACTGACAAGTGACGACCCAACAAGTTGTAGGGTTAAATTAAATAGTCAAAAGAAATGAAAAGTTAATTACACTTTGCTTACACCGTTTGGATATATACACCAGTGGAGAGCATTTTCTTCTGTTATTTCCGTGGGTTTACTTCTAGATTTTGAACCACCAACCGTATCAGAGACACCCATTTCGCAATGCGATTTAGGGTTCAAGTCAAGCAACATATAAGGAGATATTTTGGATTGAGAAGCAAATTGCCACACAATGAGAGATTCCATGTCATGCTGCAGATTTAGGTTATAATTGTGCACATTAATTACAGAATTTATGCAGCAACGCGTATTTTTAGTCACCCAGCTTCGTATTGTCCTTCAGTTGATAGACGAGTTCCATATTTAAAGGTCAAGTACTCAGATTTTTAAGCCATAGAGCGCCGTACCGCCAAAAAAGTATACAAAAGTGGAGCATTTCTCATACATTATGAGTCTACTAAAGATTGAATTCCCGTTGAGTGGTTCGTTATCACTGGGATATACAAAAGTGGAGGAAGTTCTGTTGAAGAGTCTATGTAGCTAGAGACTTTCTCATCAGCTACAGAGTATTCTGTGCATGGGTGAAAAGTTGTGTTTTGTAACCTTTAAATTAAAAGTTAAATTACATTTGTTGGTGAAATAATTTTTGACATGAGTTTTCTTCCGGTAGTTGCAAACTGATACTATTGGGGATCAAATTAAACCATTCCCTAGTGATTCTTTCTACTCTTGCCTGTTTCGAAAGTAAATAAGCTAGTATTTTATTTTTCTCATTAGGTACGTAATAACATGACCACGATTCAAACTCTCTAAAGACTAGCCTAATATGTGAAGTCTCCAACCAAGCTATGAACTGACGTGCTTCGATCAAACAAGAAGATTTTGTTCTATGTGTATCAAATGATAGTTCACTTTTGATACCCTATTTACAGGCTTAGATTGCCAAAACAGTGATTAAATATTGAAACTGAGATAATTAAACTCAATCGGTGCTTGACCTTTATCATTTTTACTACCCATAAAACTACATAAAGCCAGCATGCATTGAAAACTATTTATCTATTCACCTAAAGAAATTAATTGAGCTGTACTAAGAATATGGAGGTGACGGATACAGACATCAATAACGTTCTTAGAGTTGAGCATAACTAGAATCAAATGACTATAATCATTTTTGTGCTTTCTATGTTTCTCATTTTTTATCTTTTCACTAAAAACCCACAGATCTATCTCATGATGAGAGACATGTGGCTAAAATAAAACTCAGCTACATACGAGAGCTCGTCACTACTTGAACTTAAGGTAGCTTCAGTACACAATTAAGCCTTACAAAGTAATATTGTTGCATAAGAACCAATCAGAATTACAGATCACTATTATTATACATAAAATATAATAATAAATAAATAAAAATATATTGTTACCTTAAAGTTAACTGCCAGGACTGAGCTAAATGGGAAAGTTATAACCGGTTCATCAAGGATTATTAAGGGTTAAATGTCCACTCTCAGCTGGAGGATTTAGTGGAAACTAGATAGCCAACATAATGACCCAGACTAGTTGTCATGTCTCCGTTTCTCTGTTGTGAACTTGAAGCTTCAACTTCTGTGGAGGTCCTTTACCAATTGCATTCAATCTATTTTCACTTTTAATTCTATTCTGCAAGATCGAGCTTTCTAATCTTAGGATCCCTCGAAGGCCCCAAAACCATTAGGGAACACTGCCTCCTTTTGTGGCGAAAACCAAAGCAATGCAACTGGAACTGGAACAATAAAGGACATCGATACCCATGAATTAACTGGTGCATATACTTAAAGGTAACACAATCACCATGGTACATCATCACATTGATCGACATGAGACAACACCAGGTGATCCATCAAATATAGAGATGGAAACCAGCCTGCTGATGAGTGAGCAACCAAACCTGCATCAGACACAAGACAGTTCCTTAGATATTCAGCGCCTAAATCATTATAACTTAACCATAACTATGACTAGGTATCACCGAGGCCTACGGCCTCGGCTCAACCTCTCAAGCCTCATAATCTATTTCATTTTACAACTGTTCAATAGTAGTTTCATTCAAAGTTCCCATATATAGATGAGCACCTTTGAACTTTGTCTGTAGCATCTCTTTATTCTCTATGTATCCTAGATTGGTAAATTCGACGATGCAGTATACTCTGGAATACGTTTTGAGAATAATGCTTGATGGTCATCATTAGAGCTTATCGAATGGAATATATGTGAAGATAATTGTCTAAGTCCACGTAGGATAAACATTCATTTTTCCTAATATGCTTCTCCAACCCCAGTTTCTTAAATGAATATGAAGATGACATGGCTTAATTTTTGTTAGACATTGTCAAGGTGAATGTCGAGTTTTAAACATTCACCTTGACAATGTCAAGCTATCCTAGAAAGCTTTTGCTTACCTAAATTAATTTCAATATACAAAATGACCATTTTTAATCCTAATAAAATCTAAAAATTACTAAAAATAAAATTTATATTTAATCCATAAAAAATCACAAACAACAAAGTTGGAATGAGGGTGTCTTGTTTGTGTCGCCACCTAGAAAATACACATAAGTACATAACCACCATTGGAGAAGCTCTAAGTGTTATTCAAATCTCTCATAGTCTCAACGAAATACAAACATCCTCGTGTAACGTAAAAATTTCATTAGTAATTAATATGTATTCAAGAAAAAAAAATCGTGCAATTGTCTTTAGCACATGTGGATACGAAATAAAATGTCAAAACATACGAAAATTTGAAATAAATTGTTCACCAGTGAAGTGCAGTGTTTCACAAATCAACATGCATCCAATTGTACCTCCATGCCTTACAAAGCAAGCAATCTTACACTTCATATTATATTGAGTGTATTTGTTGTTGAGTTCCCCCTCGACACACTCCCAAGATCACAACTCATGTTGATCCTTATAATTTAAAAATTAGAATTAGGAATTGAGATTATAGTTAAGAATTCACTGATAACAACGTACAAACTATTTTGGTGTAATTGAAATTCACATTTTGGTGATTGCTGGTCTGCCAATCCTTGAATGTTACTCCAGGATCAATGTGTTTATTCTCAGTATATCCATTTTAAAAAGAATTGCATGATGTTTATAATTTTCCTGATCTTAATCCTTCAGAAAGTCCGTTACCCATATTTGCACAGAGGGTGAGTAATAAGTAATCATGCTAATGGGGAAATTATTCTTTACCGCTAATAATTATTCTTTTCCCCACCATGTTCCCCACCTTTATCAAGCAAGGCATGTATGGTCATCCTTTTAGTCCACATATGTCAAGCAAGTAATGGTTGAGGACCAAGAGTGGAGTAGGGTCATATTTAAGCTGGCAGTATATGCCAATGGAGGTTCATGCACATAGTCTAGTCATTAGAACTTTAGGAAACCCCAAGCGGGCGAGTCACAGTTAGAGCTAGCTATAGACGGGCGTAGCTATGATTAGTTAGGTGAAGGGCGTAGCTATGATTAGTTAGGTGACTTGCAACCGAAGCATGATCGTTGTCCAATTAGGAATTCTAGTTATGTTAGGATTCTGCTCCTTTTTTGGTAGTTAGTGTTCGGTAAAGCTGAGAAAATCTTTCTTCACTTTTTAAAGTTAGCCGGGCCACTTCATAATCTCTACCGTCCAAAAAATTCAGACAATCTCGACCGCTCTTTAGCCCACATACATACACACCACCTTTTCTTAGACTATTGATACAAACACCTATTTGGTAAAATTTATAATTATATAAATTGAAAATGATTGTAATAAAACAAATTTTAACAAGCACCTATTTAGAAATAATTGATTATCTTCGGAATATGAATTAAATTATGGTAAACATCTTTCTCGAAACATATAGTACAAATACAAACAAACACCCTGACACACATGTACACAAACATGGCATATACAAACATAGAGTGCAACAACCATGTGTGGCTAAAGAAACTAAACTTGGAAGCAAAAATAAGTAAAAATATTTGGCTTAACTAGACATATAAACGTGTTTGGTGCTATAGCTCAGCTCAAATATTGTCTGAGACTGCAGAATATGTTAAATATCTGCAATAAATACCGACACGGCGATAGTGACCAAACACATCGATATGACTACCGATAAGAAACTCAGAAGGAAGAATGCACATTGAATGGAACATACACAATTGTTAAAGAGACCCAAGCACAGAGAGCGAGTGGTGCTTATGCAAGTAAGTGTTGGCTGGCTTGCTAAGCATTTTTTTCAGCTAAGATTAAATATTAAAATAAATGATGTTCATACACTAATATAGGCTTAGATTGCCACTTTCCAGCCCATCACATATTAAACTTATAGTAGCATTAACTTTAAAATAAGCCTAAGCACCCAACCAGTCCTTGAATTAATCCTGATTTTCCACTATGCCATATAACATGCACGGAGTGAAAGTTTAATATTGTTACCTCAACATCTTCAAGTGCCAGAAAGAGCAGCTCCTCAAGGATCATTTCGACGCTGTGAATATTCTCGGCCAGAGGATTATGTGGTAGCTACACAGAAAATATAATGACCTAGATTAGCTGTGCTACCTCTGTTAGGTTATGAACTTGAAGCTTCTCAACTTCCCTGAAGTCCTTCACAAATTGCATTGTATGTTTCACCTGTACCCTTTTTTCCACTTGGCTTTACTTGGTCACCTGTCATATATCCAAAATAAAAAAATTGATGGAAAGGTTAGTCTTATAAAAATAGTACTGAAACCATAAATGTACAACCAGAAATGTCATTAGACCTTTTATCAATATTTATGAGTGTACTACGGTAATATTTATCAGTTTACTACGGCAAACATGAATTATAGCATATCATCACATGTACAAAGTTCACCTAATCTATCTTCCAATTGTTTATTGATTGTTGTGAAAAAGCATTCTAGGAAAAATGTGCATCCTTAATATAAAAGCTACAACATTTTGAGCCAAACTACATATAGACTTTTGACTCCTACTCCCAAATCTCACTTAGAGAGAGATAGGTAAATCCAAGCTTAAAGAATTCAAACAAAAAAAGTGAAGAATAATATCTTTAACAATTATCAGGATTAGCATTAAAAATGCAATTAGCATTAAAAATGTTGACGATTAGAAAAGTTCAAAGATGCAATTAGCATTAAAAATGTTGACTACCTGAAAAGCATAATTGGAAGTAGTCTCCCAATTAACAAGATGAGGATCGGAGTCTACTGACAAATTCTCATATCTCCAATGTCAATTCCAAAACTGTTATCACACAACAAACCATCAGTCATCCATAAACAAACAAATAAAGAAGAAACCGAGAGTAAATTGACCAATAAACTGAGAATAAAAGGAAAGATTAAACCTGTCGATTCGAGATCTGTATCTCTGAAGTAACTTTTCATGATCTTCTTCAATTATCATTTCCTTTCTGATTATGTACTCCTAAATTAGCTTAGGGTATTGATTTTGCCGGCTGATTAAGGGTTTGAGTGATCTGCTTCAGAATCAGCTTGCCCTTTGAATAAATCTTGAGATTCTCAAGTTTATTTTCGTGATATTGAAAAGTCGCAAGAACTTTTATAATTTCACGAGAATATCATAATAAACTTGTGGGCAAACTTTGATCGGAAGAAATACCTCTATGAAGACACCATTATGCTGAGAGGAGATATCATTATGTTGCTGTCATCTTGGATGTTGTTGATTATCGATTATCAACATCAAAAGCCATGATCGATTGATTGAGATATGTGGTGGTCTTTTGAGGCGGCGTGAAACAGAGAAGGAGAGCGAGTAAGAAACTAAATAATGATGCCCTAGAAAACACCGACTGACGACCCCAATAAGAGTTGTAAGGGTAAATAGTCAAAACAAAAAGTTAATTACACCTTGCGTACACCGTTTGGAGGTGAGCAAAATTGGAGTATTTTCTCCTGCTATTTGAGTATATGTTGAATTAAAAAGCAAATCTCGTCACAAATTAATGTGACACGATAATGATAGATTGAAATTTTTAGATCAGAAGGCATGTAATCATTGCTAGCTCAACTGCGAATTCAATTCCAACATTCACCTTGGAGATTCAAAGATTTTCAGTAGGGGATTGTTGATTTGATATGACAGCATTTGCAGGACACAAATGAACACGATTTAACTTATATATCAAAATACACATAAATGCAGTCATCAAATCACTCAAACAATCATCCCGGAGTTTTCTTAGCACTTTAGTTCGCAAATCATAACAAAGACAGTTCCATCATATTGACATTAGAACTTATTGCTCTTTGTAAGTTAGGCAAACGGAGTATATGTTGCATCCATGTGGGATGGTATACTAAATTTCTTTCTCCATCACCAGAAGTCGGTTGAACTCATGTCCTCTAAGAAAATCAAAATCTTCAATTGAAAACAATCCAATCAAAATGTCCAAGATTTGCACTCGGATGGCACAATCGATCCTACCGTTTAACTTTCACCTGTACGGATTACATATGAGAGCCGTTTATAAGACATATTACGGTCAGTCTAAAACATGGGTGAGCCGTTAGATGAAATAAGAAAATTAAAATCAAGGGTAATAAGTAAACCCTAGACTAAGGGGGAAAATTTTAAGCATTATATAAGCATTATAGTTCTCTCCCACCAGAGTAGATCCAATCTGTGTAGAGAAAGAAAGAAATCAAACCCTAATCCTAAACAAACAACAACTCTCTGATCTCATCTCATCTATGATTGATTGTAACCTCAACCAAACAATATTATGGCAGATCGATGCCTCAATAGGAATATAGGATGCTACTATGTTGGCAAGATGAAGTTCTCTGCTTAATCTTTGCTCAGCAAGAAATTAGTTATTAAAAGTTGCGATAAGAAGTTGGGATATTATTCTGTTACAAGATCGAGTTTCTGCTTAATCTCGAGTTTCTGCTTTAATCTCGCCTCACAGCATGAAATTAGTTATTAGAAGTTTTGATACATACATTCAAGAAAATATCCATTTATTATTTGTTTTGTTTTGCTTTATTTTTTTATTATCGTAATGAGATCTACTACCTTGCTAAGAGAGATTCTAAGTTAATTACGGTCAATCAAGTTAGCAAACCAAATAAAAGAATTTTACTTGCTAAGAGAGATTCTAAGTTAAATTTTTTAAAGAATAAATCACTATGCTAAAGCATTGTTGTTGCTGATGATGATGCTTCTATTAAACAATCAGCCGCTATGATTATCAAGTGATGTAGTAGATGGAGATGAGGGGAAGTTGAAAGTACGTACAGCATGATGGCCTCATAACTTTGGTTCTTTTACATGCAATGCAAAATAGCCACATCCAACCAGAATCAGCAACACACAATACTATTTGGGATCGCAGCCTCCTTTGTGGCGGAAACGAAGGCAATGGAAGTGGCATTGGCAACAGCAAAGACATCGGATACCCAAGATTACCCATGTTGTGCTGTGTAATGTACTCCAAAGCCCAGGCTTAATAATACCCAAGGGAAGATTAGAGTAAAAAGGACATTTTGGTAAATGACAATTCTGTTGTTATATATAAAATGAAAAATAACCCTAGAATTTCATTTTGGAGTTGCAGAAAGAGTCAGGAGTGAAGCCGGCGGCGTGGAAATCAAAAACAGAAAAATCCTTTGAAAAATCTCTCTGATAAGAAAATGGGTTGTTGTTATGAATGTAATTTAGGATTTGTATGAGAAGCCTTACACATACCTTGGCGGAATTTGAGATCTGATCATTGCACAATGATTTCTCCTCTCATGCTTTTAATTTTCCGGGTCTGAGATATCCAACAGCAGTTGATGTATGTTTTCTATATACATTATTATTTTTTTACGATACTCTTTTGAGTGTTACTTAAACTCACTTGTGATGAATTTACAGATTTCCATTGTGCTCGGCATTTGTTTCTGCTGTCTTTGAAGTTTGATCGCGGCAGCCTGATCAATTAGTGGGAGATGTCGTTCTACTGAAGTGGTCGATGAAGCAACGAGTATGATTTGTGAACAACATCAAAACAAATCTCAGTGGTTCAGATTAGCCTAATAGATCCAGAGTCAACAGGGTACGAAAATCCAAAAGGTATCAATCGGAGAATGGAGTACTGAGTTTCCAACCAATTTAAGTTATTGGCACTAACTAGAAGGGCTGTTCAAAATGCAAATGCAAATGCAAAATCAAGATTATATTATGTTCAAACTGTTAAACTTAAGGTTCAACTCAAAAATAATTGTTGTTATTTATCTCCAAAATGGGAGGTATTTATAACCAACATTACAAGAATTAAATAATTACATTAATTAAATATTGGAGTAGGTAAATGAAGAAAACAAGGAAGTCCATGTTAGGTGAAGGTTGGTGGAGTAGGTGTAGAATACAAGGAAGTCCATGTTAGGTAAAGGTTGGTGGTGTAATTGGAGGAGTGATTGGTGGAATTGGTGGAAGGTGGAAGGTTGATTCAACACTCTCCCTCAAGGTGGTGCATATATGTCACAGATGCCCAACTTGACAAGTGAATCGTTAAATATATTATTTTGATACGGCCTTAGTCAGAATATCTGCCAGCTGTTGTGTTGTTCGGACATATGGTACTTCAATAATTTTTTCTTCAAGTTTCTCATAAATGAAGTTCCTATCAATTTCCACGTGCTTCGTTCGATCATGTTGCACCGGATTCTCTGCAATTTTGATTGCTGACTGATTATCACAAAACAACTTCATAGGTTTTTCAGATGGGAAACCAAGCTCTCCCATAAGCCTTTTCAACCATAACAATTCACAAATGCCTTTTACCATTTCTCTATATTCTTCTTCAGCACTGGATAAGGAAACAACATGTTGTTTCTTAGATTTCCATGTCACTAAATTTCCTCCAACAAAGGTAACATACCCAAATGTTGATCTTCTCCTGTCACCTTTACCTCCCCAGTCTGAGTCAGTGTAACCTGATACATCAAGATGTCCATGTTTTGAAAACATCAAACCTCTGCCTGGTGCGGACTTCAAATATCTTAGTATCCTGGTTACTGCATCCATGTGTTGTTGACCCGGATTATGCATAAATCTGCTTACAACACTTACAACATAAGCAATATCTGGCCTTGTATGAGAAAGATAAATCAAGCGACCAACTAACCTCTGATATTTTCCTTTGTCTGTTGGTATTTGATCAGAACATTCTTCAAGACCATGATTTTGTTCCATAGGAGACCCAATTGGCGTACAACCAGTCATACCAGTTTCCTTCAACAAATCAATCACATATTTTCGCTGACACAAGAAAATTCCCTTTCTGGATCGATTAACTTCAATACCCAAGAAGTACTTAAGTCCACCCAAATCTTTCATATCAAACTCAGAATACAAGCAATTTTTTCGATTACTCATCTCTTCAGGGTCATTTCCTGTTACCACCATATCATCTACATAGATAATAAGAGCAGTGACCTTGTCACCTACTCTTTTAAGGAACAAGGTATGATTAGCATTACTCTGTATATACCCAAACTTCTTCATTGCAATGCGAAATCTACCAAACCATGCTCTGGGAGATTGTTTCAAACCATATAAATCCTTCTTTAACTTACACACAACATTAGCATTGTTTGGAGCATTATAACCTGGAGGTAGTGTCATGTAGACTTCTTCTTGCAAGTCACCATGTAAAAAAGCATTTTTTACATCATACTGTTGTAGAGGCCAGCCTAGATTTGCTGCCAAAGACAATAATACTCGAATAGTGTTGATTTTTGCAACAGGAGCAAACGTCTCCTGATAATCAATACCATAAGTCTGGGTAAACCCTTTAGCCACAAGTCTTGCTTTATACCTGTCAATAGAGCCATCTGGATTATGCTTGATAGTATATACCCACCTGCAGCCAACTGGTTTCTTTCCTTTTGGTAGTGAGACTATATCCCATGTACCATTTTCTTCATGTGCCACCATCTCCACTTTCATAGGAACAGCCCATTTCGGATTAGATAGTGCTTCTTCTACTGTTTTGGGAATAGTAACATCTGCCATTTGACTGACAAACGCTTTTCCCTCCTTTGATAATCTATGAGTTGACAGGTTATTCGCAATAGGGTATTTCACCTTCCTTAATGCTTCAGGTGAAAAACGATCTGGTGGAACTCCACGATTACTCCTTGGTGGCAACTGGTACCTGTCGGTGTCAGGTAGTTCACAAGTATCATTAGTATTAATCGAACAATCTATGCTTACCTCAGGGACATCGGCACCTACTGGAGGACAATTAGATGTAGGTACTTGTTGATGAAGAGAGATGGGATCTTCAAGAGAAGGGGTGTCAATTTCTTCGAAAACAGAATATCGAACTCTTGAACCGGCTCCATGACTTGTATGTCATCAATTCTTGAACTACTTGATGAGTTGGATGTGTACTTATGCTTGTTTCATTTTCTTTCATATTTATTTCACTATTAGTCGGAAACAAATCCATCCAATTCAACTCTTCAATAACACTCTCTCCCTGAAGAGGAGAATCAGATACATCGGATGAGTAAAACATTTCGTGCTCAGAAAAGGTGACATCCATAGTAACATAAAATTTATGACTTTGAGGATGATAACACCTATAACCCTTCTGGAATGGATGATAACCAGTAAAAACACATTTGATAGCACAAGGATCTAACTTTGTACGTAGATGTTTCTGCAGATGTACAAAAACAACACAACCGAATACTCGTGGAGGAAGCTTAAGATGAGAAGGTATTGTTACAAACGAAGCCAATTTGTCCAAAGGTGTCTGAAATTTTAAAACACTTGTTGGTTCTCGATTAAGAAGATATACTGCACTAGTAATAGCTTCTTCCTAGAATTTTGGCTTCATATTTGACCCAATCAAGCATGCCCTCGTAATTTCAAGTAACTGGCGATTTTTTCTTTTCGCCACACCATTTTGCTGTGGCGTAGATGGGCAACTAGTTTCATGAATAATTCCATGTTCTCTAAAGTATCATTGTAATACTTCATTAACATACTCACCACCATTATCAGAACGAAGGACCTTTAAGTTAGCCGAAAATTGTGTCTGAATCATTTTATGAAATGCGCGAAAACGATCAGCCACATCACTTTTATTCTTCATTAAATAGAGCCAGGTCATACGAGTACAATCATCGATGAAGATAACAAACCACCGAAATCCGAAATCTGGTAATCGAGAAGGTCCCAGGACATCGAATGAACCAAATCGAATGGGACATATCTTCTATTGAAACTATCTGGGTAAGTAGTACGATGACTCTTCGCAAGAATGCAAGTATCACATTTAAAGTCTGACAGTTTGCAAGACTTAAACAAATCAGGAAACAAGTGCTCCAAATATCCAAAAGAAGCATGTCCTAACCGTCGGTGCCACAGTAAGATCTGATTTTTAGATACATAAGAAGACCTTTTAACTGAAAGAGATCTCCCTTCACAAACATCGTCGATGTAATATAAACCATCTCTCTTAGTACCTCGTCCAATTATCTCTCCGTTGCCGAGATCCTGAAGAAGACAGAAAGTGGGATAGATTAATACTAAAAAATTTAACTGTGCGGTTACTTGTCTTTGACAAGAGATTATTTGAAAGAGAAGGAACCAATAATGTGTGTTCTAAGGACAAGGAAGGTGTTAAATAAACTCTCCCAGCTCCGGTAACCGGATACGGTACACCATTGGCGTTGGAAATAGTTTTATACGCAGGTAGGAACGGATCTTTCAAAATAGAGTCATCGAACGTCATATGACCCGTAGCACCAGAATCGAGAATCCAGCCATGATCTTTTCCAGAATCAGTAGCAAGTAAAGCGATGTCAACCTTACTTGATTGCTTAAACAAGTTCGGATTAACCAAAGAATGAGATTCCACCACGGAAGAATGAGTATCGGTCGTCGTAGTAATCATTGAAGTACATGTATCTACCCCTCTTTGGTCGATCTTTATTTGTATTTTATAGGCGTCCCACCAATGGGGACAGCCAATTTTCTTGAAACATTTCTCCACGAAGTGTGAATTGCCTCCACAGTAAACACAACGTTTAACGGAAGACATTATCACGATTAGAGAAGAAATTATATGAAGTATGAATACAGGTCGCAAGCAGCTTGCGAAAGCTTTTTTTTTTTTTTTTTTTTTTTTTTTTTTTAAATGAGATTAAAAAAGGGACAAATGAAACTGATTGTGTATACAACTGTTTATGGGGGGCGAAAAAAAAACCAGCTAGATACTAGCTAGTAGCTAAAAATTATATGAGTAGTCGAATAAGAGGAACAAGTCCTATAACGGTAAAAACGGTAAGAGTTTAAATTCAAATCAAGTTTTCTCTCTTGCACAGAGAAATTAAGTTTGACAAATCAACCAAATATATGAAAACAAACTTAACAAGGGTTTGCTTATAAGAAAAACAAACTCAATAAAAAAAATCTTGATCAAAGATGATAACTGTTGTACGAAACAAAAAACAGCAGTACAACTTACTTAGTCCAAGATAAATGGATTAACAAGTTTAAGTAGGATTTAAAAAGGACAATCATAAACTCAACATAACAAGTTTATCATAAAATCGGTAGTACAACTTACTTGTTTCAATAAGTGTATAAAGAAAAACAAGAACCTTAAGCCAGCGGAAGAAGGATCAATCGAAGTAACGAAGCACTCACTATTACTAAGAAGCACTCAACTCACCATGGAGCTCTGATACCATGTTAAACTTAAGGTTCAACTCAAAAATAATTGTTGTTATTTATCTCCAAAATGGGAGGTATTTATAACCAACATTACAAGAATTAAATAATTACATTAATTAAATAATGGAGTAGGTAAATGAAGAAAACAAGGAAGTCCATGTTAGGTGAAGGTTGGTGGAGTAGGTGTAGAATACAAGGAAGTCCATGTTAGGTAAAGGTTGGTGGTGTAATTGGAGGAGTGATTGGTGGAATTGGTGGAAGGTGGAAGGTTGATTCAACACAAACGTTTCGTGTTGTTTATTCGTTCAAGCATGTTTACTTTCAGTTTATGCAGCTTGATTTGTGTTTCATAAACCTGAAAAAGATTATTGATTGAATGTAAAATAACAATCCAATTTTTCAGCTTACCAGCATCATTAGTCATTGACCAAAAAAAAAAAAGCATCATTAGTCGATTTATGTTTCGTTGTTTTTTATGTCAAACAGCTCGTTAGTTTTATTGATTCCATGGCAGTCCTAATTGTTTGAATGTGCTGCCAAGTATGTTCTGATGCTTTTCTTTCAATATTCACGGTGGTGAAGAGTCATACTTATTGCTTACTTTTGAAGTATGCGAGTCTTTCGATCCGTGAAAGAGTTATGATAGTTGTTTATTCCACATGGAGGTGTTTCTACTTGTTTTACTGTGCTCAGCATTTTTGTTCTTGTCGCAACCAAGTAATGGGTGTATACGAATTTCATCCCACTCGTTATCTAATTCCTTGTTACAGCTGTTTATGTGGTTTGGTATATCATAGCTCGACAAGATCCACTGCAAGGATAGTGGAAACTCATGCCGTAAATGTTACAACCCAATTTCCAACTGTTGTTCTCGTTGAGGTCGAAAGGTGCAACAGATGGTAAGGCTCAGATCAATGGAGTGCTTACTTGTAATTCTAGTCAGGTTGAGACCTTTGATGGAAAGAAAACAAGACAAGTGATGAAGAGGCTACATCGTACCTTTGTATATGAGGTTATAGCTAACGATGCAAGAGGTGTTTCCATGGGTGTTTACCAAGCTTCGAGTTGTGATGCTATGGTGCTTGTTTAATGTTGGAAGACGAACTCAGGGGAGTTCAGTTCAATGGTTGATATTATGGGAGTAACTACTACCACATATGGTCGTATTACTTTGCAGATAAGTATATCCAGAATCTCAGTGTTATTGCTTGAAATTTGAACTCAGAATTCTTAAGAGTAATTATCAGTACATGAATTGCAATGTCATTTAAGTGTTGCATCAAAAAGTTAAGGTCTAGTGTTGGTTTCTTGGTTTTCTTTTTGTATGAATATCTAACAGTATGCTATATAGCTGAACGGATTCATCATAATTCAACCCGTCATAGTTTTTAACTTGGCACATTTTTACTCATAATGTATCATACGTTCTTACTTTTGTAGTGGGTCTGACATAATTCAATGATCGATCTAATTTCTCCTCTAAGGATCCCTGGAAGGACCCTCATCATCAGTGAACTTTCATCAGCCACAATATCATGATTACAGACCAGTTGGCAACCTACTCATGCAAGTTCCGCACTTCTCTCTATCTCGAACTATAATTGTTGGTCCTGGAAAGCATATTATCAACCAATGTATAAAAACAACTAGCCAAAACTTCTAAACATGCTGCAGTATAGACATATATCTGACGTTTTTTGTTTCAGACTAGGGTCCATCAGTTGTGAGATCTTCTCGTCCAATCATGTTCAGGCGGTGGTTAGATAAACGTGATGGCGCATCTATCTGCATCAGTTGGTAGGTAGTACTGCTATTTAGTATCTATGAACTCATGCATATGCCAACATTCATTTGAAGCAGTATAATACATTAATACCTTGGGAGGCGACTTGTTTTTTTTGGCCTTGAAAATTCTGGATCTTTGAATGTATGGGTTGATGTGTTGTTGATGCAAATTGGAAACAAATGTTCCTTCTCTCGTGCATTTTCCGGTCTGAAAACAAAACCTCCAAATAAGGTAGGTGAGAGGAAAAATAAGCCCTTGAGCTCATGCAGTTAAGTTAAGTGATCTTAGACTACAAGTTTCAAGTACTAGCTTTAGTTGTAACTTACCAAAACAAAAAAGTACTTTGATTCAACATTTTCTAAATCTTCTATGGTATCTGGATTGTTCACCAAAAATGGTAACCTGATGGTATATATCAACTACTAAGTTTAATTACCTCCATCTGATGTGATGCACTTGAAAAAGTAATGCTGGTACCAACCATGTGATGTGATGTACTTGATTACCGATCACACAAACCTAATAATAAAGGACCATCTAATATTTGAGTTGCAACAACCACCAATTCACATGCATAATACGTTTGTGTCTTATCCAATTTCTAATCCCTTCTTTAAGGAAGAAAATAGAACACAGAGATTCTGGAGTGAAAGAAGAAGAAAGAAACTCTAGCTATCATGGCAGCTTCTTCAACAATAACAAACAAGTATTTTATCAAAATCTTCATTCCTACCGTCCCCTATCCCATATTGACATGATGATGACCAAAAGAAGGGATGAATGTGCAAATTTGTACCTAGTTTTTGATCATCCGGATGTCCTTATGGACAAGGGACGTTTGGGATGGAAATTGTTTGTCAAGCAAAAGAACCGCGGCATGCAATTTTTGTACCTGTTGGTGGTGGTTGCCAAATCGCTGAAATTGCCGAAGATGGTTTTTCCCGAGGTTATGTTAAAGATGTATCCTACACTTTGAGGAGGTCTATTACAAATTGTATTTCAGTCTCTTACCAGTGCATGCCCTTCTTTCTGCTTGGCTTCTCTTCGTCACCTGCCATATATCCTACAACACATGAAAACACTAATGACGTTAGTATCCAAAATATATCAAACACTAAATGTACAACAAGAAAATTGACTAGACCTTTTATCAACAAATGTTAGCAGCACAATGTATAACTTGGATTAAGAAATGTTTTGGATAAAGAACCAAATTACAAAACACGTGACGAGTTATGAAACTACAATTGAAAAAAAAGACTAAAAGAGTGAAGTTGCAAATTTTAGATCAAGACGCATATTTGTTTCATGAAACAATTTTTGAAACACAATGGGAGCTTCCATGTCACAGTGTAAATTATATTCATAATTTTTCAATTATCGACACTCGAAAGTTTTAAATCAGTACATGAGATGGGTCGAGAGTCGTAATTTTGACCATTAACTCATTCAAGAAAAGCATCAAACCACTACTCATTGAAATAAATCTAAGCGAGCAGGTAACATACTGCTTGAAAGCTTCCCACTTAAGTCATATCTTTACTGGCTTCTTTGGCTTGAAAATATTATACACAGGAAACTTGGAGACACCAGGCCATCTGACCTCATTGGGAGATCCAAATAATGTCCAACTGCTCTGCCTGCAGCAAATATTATTTATAACTAGTTCAAATTTTACGAAATCCATTATGGAAAGCTTGGGCCAGATTCATCCAGGATGGAACAAATCAGCATGGTTCTCATCAGATCAGGTTGCTTGATTCAAGTAACTGAAGCATAGCTGCAATGTCAGTGATGACACAGTTGTGGATCCTCCTACTGATGCCAAAATGCCAAGTTGCTGAAAATTTGTTGTACGATTGACTAACTGTGCTCTATTTATTGGCAGAGGCGTATTCCATTGAGATTTGCATCAATTATTCCTGCGACGAAATGTTGCCATCACCAGAATTCCGGAGCCATTTCATGAGTAACGATGCGTTCATATAACACAGATGCTTTACACCCCAACCACCTAGCATCCAAAGGATTTGCCATCCCTACGACGTAAATAAGAACAAGTTACAATTCCAAGCAAATCAAGCCAATTAAGAAGTTACAGCGAAACCAAAAAAATCTACACCAAGATAAAAACCCTTGAAATTACGCCCAGCATCGTAACAGATTCTTCTTAAACGAAAACCACCATGGAATATAAATATAAAAAACAATCCACATATCTAAGTGATTTCAGAAAAACCCATTTTTTAAATCCAAAAATAAATTAATTAAAAATGACAGCAATACTTTTCTACAAAACCTAAAGATGCGTAAAAAAATTAAAATCTAAAGAAAAAAAACTTCCAAAAATCTTTAAACATAGTGTTTGTACCGTGTATTTTATACACGGAGAGCCCGTAATCAAGCTTGTTTACCCGGCCCGTGACAGAAGGTTCTAGAAGTTTCCACAAGTCTTGTTGCCCAAGTTGCTTACACATAAAGTTTGTATCATAATTAGGGTTACACGAACTATATAAATACAAGCAACCTGATATACGCCGCATCATTTAGTGACCACCTAAATATCGAGGTTTATTTTGGAACGATTTTTTGGGAACTACTCAAAAATGGAGGGGGACTACTCTTCATTTTTTTGGTGGATATTTGAAGTAATTTTGGGTCACCTCTTATCTAAGTATTTATGTTAATACCAAACTTACCCTTCTTAGTTAAATTAGTTAGGTTAATGATTAGTTAGTGTACGGATTAGTTAAATTTATTATTGATTAGTGAGGTTAGATTAATTAGTCTCGTGTTTTTAGAAGAATAATTTTTGAGAAGAAGAAGAGGTTTTTTTTTTCAGATGGTTGATTTCGAAATGAGGATTTCGGGTACTTTGGTATACTTCAAATTTAGTTAATGTTGCTTGAATTGGACAAAACTTTCGAAAAAATGAAAAATTTATAAACTAATTTCGATCATGGAAATAAAGTTCGGTTACGACATCTGAAGAACAGGTAGCCGAACTCAACTGCAAGTGTAGTTCGGCTAATATTTCTGAAAGTACATGTAGCCGAACTCATCTTAAATGGAGATTTTTCTTTCAGAGAAAAGTTCGCTTAGGAGGAAAAATTGCGACGTAACCCAACTAAAATTTCGGCTAGGGAAAAAATTGAAAAAAAGTTGCGACATAACAGAACTAAAAGTTCGGCTGGGAATTTTTTTTTTGGCTTAACCGAACTCAATGTGTATATTTTCAGAGAAAATTCGGTTAGGAGAAAAAAATTGCGACGTAACCGAACTACAAGTTCGGCTGGGAAAAAAAATGAAAAAACGTTGCGACGTAACCGAACTGAAATGAAAATATAAAAAAAAAATTATAAAATGAAAATATAAAAAAAAAATTCGCTGGGAAAAAAATGAAAAAGTTTGTTTGGGAAAAAAAAATTACGAGGTAACCGAACTTTTTTCTGAAAGAAAAAACTCCATTAAAACTGAGTTCGGTTAGTTCGACAAACTGTTTCACATAATTCCTAGACGAATTTCTCTCTGCAACTTCAATTTTCAACACATTTTGATGATTACTACTCATTTTTTCAACCAAAAACGAATCACAAATAATGGGTTTGTTGAAATTTCTTTGAATCGAGACGATGAAGCGGAAAGAATAGAAGAAAATGAACCCTCTAATAGTAACAGATTTGTGAAAAATTAAAAATAATGGATTTGTTATAATTTTGATTTTGATTTTGTTTTGTTTTGTTTTGTTAATGATTTAGATTAGGTATATGTATATTTATTAGATTACTTTTAATTTTAATTAGGTTAAGGGTAGATTAGTCATTTCCACACTTTAGGACACCCCTTATAAGTATAGGGTAGACATTCTTATCACATAGTAGTCCCCCTCCATTTTTGAGTAGTGCCCAAAAAATTGTTCTTATTTTGGTGGTATTGGATAAATCTTTAAACCCAAACCATAGATCGGGGTGTTGACAAGATAAATTCTGGTTTGGGCTTACCGAAATTCGGTTTGAAGTTTTTGTATGTTTGTTGCAATTCATACGTAGGAGATTAGTGTCGAATAAATTTCAGATTTAGAAGGTTCAATGAAGACTTGACGAGTCTATTACCTTGCTGTAAGAAACTCAAGCATGGACTCCAATAAGAAATTTCAATGAAGACTTGGAAGAGTCTTTCCCGGTGTTTTTTTATATTTTTCTTTTGAGCATAATTTTGATCCCTTCATTCATAGTACAAGATTACAAAATAGATCAACGCCTTCAAACATATCAGTATCAATAAACATTTTTTTCAATGCCGTATAAAATGGTTTGATAGCTAGTGTTAGTCAGTTAGTGAGGGAGTTGATAGTCAAAGTCTTCTTTAAAGTAAGCCTATATTACTTTCCCTCCACAAACACCAACTCATATGATAAGCTTCAAAAATCACTAACATGAGCACCACAAAGCATGTTCATCATGGTACTTACTCTCTTTACTTTTCATCTCTTTTGTTCTTCAATTTCATTTTTCTTGTTATTTCTCAACTCTCTGCCAATCAAAGAGATATCATGATTAAGTTATCAGCTTCAGTTAACAGGAATGGTTCAGTTTTGAATTCCACAAACCCAAATCCATGTTTATGGAGAGGAGTTATTTGTAGTAGTCATAGTAGGTTTGTAACTCATATCTCCCTTTCAAGTTTAGGTCTTTCTAGTTCTGATCTATGTCAAATTGATTCATTGGAGGGCATTAATGTCTCAATGAACTTTTTATCCTCAATCCCAGATGCGTTTATCTGGGAGTGGGTAAAAATTAATGGATTAAAGATGTTGGATTTTAGTCAGAATATCCTCAGTCCCAGATGCGTTTATCTGGGAGTGGGTAAAAATTGCATTGTCCCATGTCTTGTAAAAATGTATGGTAATGCAACTTCGATATATGGAATTGAAGCCCATAGTAGATACTCTGGAAAATAACTTGGCCGTTCCAAACTTGTAAAGAATAAAAGAAGCACCATAGTGGTCTGATTTCACGTCTAAAACTTTTCAGCAATAGTCAGGCCCTAGCCAACTTTCCCCACAGCCTTAAGTCCCATGACTTTATTTGACTATCTTTGACCAAACTTACTATTTAACACCAAAAAAATAAAACCTAGATCTTATTGTTTCTTTATTCTTCATTTTATACTCTCTCCCTCAAGAGCGCCGTCAAACCCTAGTAGACCATAAAATAAAAATCTCTCAAATCCGAGTGCTGCAGAAAACCAAACCAAGATCAACCAAAAGATGACTTCTCGTCTCTACAAATGTCATCATCATGTAGATTGTAAATTAGCAAGTGGTGGATTCGTATGGGAATGTGGAGGAGGTGGAACAACACAACAATACATCCTACTCTTTGAATCCAATCAACATAATGATTTCTCCTCTCAAAAACAACTAACGTTCAAGCAAACCGTTTCTGTCGAAGAATGTTTCCTGTAGTGGTTGTGAACGTCGCAGACTTGATTCCCAACAACGGAAAGGCAAGATTTGACCCTGATATTTGGTGTTCATATTATTATGCAGGAGATTGTTATGCAGACCGAAGGCCGTCAGGATGGGAGATATCAATTGATCCAGACATGTGATGTTAATACCTCGTCATTTTATTTTGCCAAGTAAAAAGCGTTTGGTTCTTCATTAGTTGTCTCTTGCCTTCACTTATTTTTATTTTTAATTTATGTTGCGTTGGGTATGATCCGAAGTCGTAAAGCCTATTCTAGCTTGTCATTATTTTCACGGTGAAGTTTCATGTGAACTAATGTTTGCCTCAAGTTTCGTTGGTTTTCAACATTTTGTTATAAAAGTTTATTAGAGATATGATATGCGAATTGAGTGCAGTACAATGCTAACATGTTTTGGAAGATTCGAGTGCCGACTGGGTTTATTTTGTTATGCTGAGTGCCTCCCGTGAACCACTTCTGCAGTTCCATGCCCACTGCACAACTATGCTGTGCACTCCAAATCATGGTCATCCATCTCCCATCTTCACCATAACCACGCACAATTATTTATTTCCTCCAACAACTGTCCACTATAGCTTCTTGAAAGTTTTAAGTAATGAATAAGCTCCAGTTCAAGGATCTGAACGTCTTACTTCAAGTACAATATTAGTAGCAAGCGCTATAGTAATAGTACCCCCATTTTGTCCCTATCCTTCACCCAAATGTATGGAAATGAAACTTGGGTTGAAATTTGATAGAGAATTGTTCCTATAAGAGGAGCTTCCACACCTCTGCAGAAGCTCATAGCAGATACTCAGTATTCCCACCTAATATCAGAATACCACTACCACTACCACCCTCAGTATTTCGGATCTTATGGTTCGGCAGAGAATCATGAAAATTGTTGAAGCGCTATGCTACCCTCACTTTTTCACTGTTATTTTTACCACTAATTTTTTTTTTTCATTTTTGAAGAGCAAACAACTGGTATCTCGGCTTGTATAAACATGTTGAATTAGCTGAGATTTTCTATTAATTAGTTGAAGTTTACCTGTGGGATCTTACTTGAAATCAATTCTGATATACTGATGGTGACTTGGGCCGGCAGTCACGTAAAATGCAACATGGATCTAAAACTCGGTCCCTCATGAGTGGCATACCAAATGCTAAGAGTCCGATCCATGACCTTAACTTTCTTTGACTTGGTTTGACCGCGTCTTCTATTTAATACCACACCACCAAGCAAAATCCCTAAAACCTATTCTTCTTCTTCATTTCCACTTCTCCAGATCTCCAGATGGCATCATGTAGATTGATGATGATAAGTGGTTTCATATGGGAATGCGGGGGAGGAACAACAACAACACTTCCTCAGCATTATGATATATCCTCTCAATGTGATTATTCCTCAAACTCTAAGAAAGCTTTTCATATCGAAAAAGCAAAAAAGCAAAAAAGCATTGGAGATGGATCCAACTCAAAGAAAGGTATTTTGTTAATAAAAATTTCAGAATTTAGAAAATATGAACCAGAGATCCTGATTCTGATTGCCCTCCAAAAAGTTTTAATTGCTGATATTTTTTTATTTTATTTTACAGAGTAAACTTTGAGGATAACCCAATTCTGCAGTTGGACGAAGGAAGTGATTCAAGATCAGGGTGAAAATGACACACTGTAAGTATGAACAGCCTTGTATATTGATTTATTTTGTTTTGTTTACTTGGTATTGGATTTTACTTTTTTTAATTTGATTTGATTTGATATCTGTTTTGAAGTCCTAAATCTGGTTGATAATGCTCACGAAGGTGCGTCTGAGTTTAGCTAGATTCCATAGCAACGTATTGGACCTAATGAATTTCAGATAAAAGCCAAGAAACAAGTTGAAGTGGATGCTGCTTTTACTTCTGAGCATTATAAAAATTCTCTGGAGAAGGAGAGTCTCAGATAACTCCTATTCTCAAATCTCAAAGACTTTTCAAATATCTTCATGAATCTTATGAGATACCAGCTGCTGAGCTTGTTGATGAAGTAACTGAAGCTCGAACTCCTAACCCAGCCTATGAGGATTGGGAGGTTATTGATCAAACCATTATATCATGGATTAATTGTTCTCTTACTGAACCAATGAAGTCTGAATGTGCAAGACGTGGAAACTCTCGTCAAGTATGGAACTATCTCAAATCTACTTATGCAACAATCAACCCAGCACGTATTCTACAATTAAAAGCAAATTTATCAACTATTCAAAAGGGTAACTCTTCCATCTCTGAATATATTCTCAAAATCAAGGAAATCTATGATTCCCTGGGAGCTGTTCTTCAACCAGTTTCTGATCTTGAACTTGTCTCCACAACTCTTCGTGGACTGGGTGCTGATTGGTCTAATATCTACACGTGAGTCATAGCTCGATCTACTCTCCCTACCTTCACTGAACTTCATGCTTTGTTACTTCATCATGAGTCTCATCTTCAATATTTGCAAAATCTGCAAACCCAAGCTGCTGATGTACAAAACCCATTTTCTTTCTTTTGTTTGGTTCTTCCTACTGAGTCGTGGCGGTTCACAACAACAACTCACCTTCACAACATTACTCTAGTCGTGGTCGTGGTCTTTCCAACAATTCTGGTCGCGGACGTGGAGGAGGTTTTGGTCGTGGAAACTACAACAACTCTTACGAGGCGGCTACAATAATTCTCGTGGTCGTGATAATTGGAATGCTAATTGGAATACCAATGGTTGGAACAATGGTGGTCGTGCTAGCAACAATGGTGGTTATCACTCTACTTCTTATGGTCGTGGTCGCAATCCTAACATGGGATCTGTATGCTTGGTCCTCCACCGCAAACTCAGGTTGTTACTTGTCGGTGGTGCAATACAAAAGGACATACAAAGACAAACTTGTCATCGCCTCAATTGAAGATCGCAACTTGATCTCCCACAAGCCTTTTCTGCAATGCATGTTCAACCTATGCCATATGAGAATCAATGGTTTGCTGACACAAATGCTTCTCGCCATATGACATCTGACTCTTCATAGAGATGACCAATCGTCTTGACTACAACGGTAATGATCATTCTTGTTGGTGATGGTAAACTATTACCCATCACTAGAATTGGTGATGTAACTCTTACCTCACCTTCCTCAAAGTTGACTCGAGGAATACGCTTCATGTTCCCTCACTTGCTAAAAATTTAGTATCCGTTGGTCAACTTACACCTAGATTCTGACCGTGTTTTTCTATTTGATCGTCATGGTTTTTGTATACGCTGGATCTATCACGGAACTCTTCTGTACAAGGAAAAGAATGACGCGCTGGCATGTACCCTATTTTCTCAATGCTTCTCCTCCATCTAAGTCGTCCTATGTTCCAGCTTTTTTTCTGCAGCCACCATTGGCATTCGAGCTAGCCCATCTGTGTGGCATATGCGTTTAGGTCACCCCAACAATGCAAATTTCAGTCTCTTAAGTCTAGTTTATCATTAGATTCTCGTTCCTCTTTATTCAGTTCTATTTGTTCTAGTTGTGTTGGTGCTAAGCATCATCGTCTACCCTTTTATCTCGCAGCACTTATTCTAATAAAATTGGTTCTCATATACACTCAGTTTTATGGGGTCTGCACCATTTTTATCTACTTGTGGTTTTCGATACTTTCTCTTGTTTGTTGATGAATATTCTCGTTTTCTTGGATATATTTCTTATCTGACAAAACACAAGTGTATCGTTGCTTTCTTAACTTCAAAGCAATGATTGAAAATCAGTTTTCACAACAATACAAGTATTGCAAACTGATGGTGGCACTTCGAATATCTTTGAACCATTGATGTCTTTTCTAACTGAACATGGCATTCTCAAATAGATCTTCTTGTCCCAAGACGCCTCAACAAAATGGCATTGCTGAACGGAAGATTCGTCATATTACTGAAACTGCTCGATCTTTAATGCTTTAAAGTGGTTTTTCTGAGAGTTTTGGGATGAGTTTTATGCAACCTGCGTGTACTTGATAAATCGTCTTCCTTCTCCTATTTTATCCAATACATCTCCTTATTCTCAGAAGTTTCATCATCGTTCTCCTGATTATACCTTTTTTTAAAGGCTTTTGGTTATCGTTGCTATCCTCTTCTAACTCACTTTCGTCACAATAAATTGCAGCCCAAAACACTACCTTGTATTTTTATTACTATAGTGAGCGCCATAAAGGCTATAAGTGTCTTGAAGTCAAAAGTAACAAGATCTATATATCTCGTCATGTTATCTTTGATGAATCTCTTTTTCCTTTTCCTAGTGATTCTGGTGTCTTGGTTCCCACCTTTAAAGTCCAATACCGCTATTGCTACTCTTTTGGCTTGGCCTAATCATCTTATCAAAAGACATACTTCTCCTCCATCTTCCGCTTCCTCTACGATGTACCTATTACTCCCCTGTGCATTTTATTCCTTCTTCCTCTACACTCTACACTATTTCATCTCCTCGGGCACATTCTCCTTCTTCTTTGTTGCCTGCATAACTCTCCTTTTCTGATAATGATATCTCTTTGTCTCCTAGTTCTCCCGCACATTCTCATATTTCACCGTCTCCTCCTACAGTGTCTTCTTTATCTCCACTCTCTCCTGCTGCACCCTTGACATCATCATCCCCTTTCCTCGATTCTCCTTCTCCATCTACAACAACAGCCGACTTGCCCACCGTACAAGAGCTTCCCAGTCGACCACTAATACTCACCACATGGTCACTCGTCTCAAGGACCACACCATTCAACCTCGAGTTTTAAAGGTTGTATTTCTACTAGATACCTACTGTCTTGGAATGTTTTGTAGCTCGGTTAATTCATCGCTTCCTTCCTGAGCCGACCAGTTTTACGGCTGCATCCAAATTCAAGGAATGGTGGGCAGCCATGCTTGAAGAATTTAATGCTCTTCTGCGCAATCGTACTTGGTCACTTGTTCCTCGTCGTTTTGGTATGAATATTATTGGCTCAAAATGGGTATATCGTGTGAAACAAAAATCAGATGGATCTCTTGATCGACGTAAAGCACGTCTTGTTGCCAAGGGTTACTCACAGCAGTATGGCATTGATTATGATGAGACGTTTAGTCCAGGTTGTCAAGCCAGTCCACGACGTCTTCAGTTCTCGACAGATTGCGGTTTCTTCTTCTTGGCCTATTAAGCAACTTGATGTTAAAAATGCGTTTCTACATGGTTCACTTGATCAAGAGGTGTATATGGAACAACCGCAGGGATTTGTGGACCCTCGTTATCCTGATCACGTCTGTTTATTGCATAAAGATCTATATGGTTTGAAACAGGCACCTCGTGCATGGTTTCATCGCTTTGCGGATTTTCTCTTGAATATTGGTTTTAAATATTCACACTCTGATCATTCGATGTTTATTAAACGTTCAAGTGGTGGCATTCTCATCTTATTGCTATATGTTGACGATATAATTATCACAGGCAGTGATACTGTTGGGCTTCATAATCTTTTGCCTACACTTCAACAAGAATTCTCCATGACTTTGTTTAGGAGATTTGCACTATTTTCTTGGTTTGGAAGCTACACGCACAAAGGATGGTTTGGTTTTAACTCAAAATCGATACACATTGGATCTTTTAAAGAGGATTGATCTTGCTTGATTCAAAACCAGTTTCTACTCTGTTTACCTCGTTCAAAATTATCGTCTTGATGCTGCTTTGTTTCCTGACATTACATTATATCGTAGTCTGGTTGGTGGTTTACAATATCTCAACATGACTCGTCCCGATATCACATATCATTAATCAATCAAATCGATCAGTTTATGCATCGACCAACCCAATCTCACTTCCTAAGTTGTAGCGTATTCTCGATATCTCAAAGGCACACTTGGCCATGGCATATCTTTTTGGCGCAATAATACTATGCAACTCACAGCATTTTCTGATGCTGATTGGGGTGGTGATCCAGATACTTCTCGTTCTAACAAAGTTATTGCATCTTCCTAGGTAAGAATCTTATTTCATGGGGTTCTAAAAAGCAACCAACCGTCTCTACCAAAGAGCACTGAAGTCAATATCGTGCTTTATCTTCTACGTCTGCTGAGCTTACATGGATTCAATACTTGCTACATGATCTTGGTTCGTTATTAAAGCGTGCAAATTCTATATTGTGATAACATCGATTGCAACTTATCTTGCCATCAATCCTATTCAACATTCAAGATCAAAGCATATTCATATTCATTATCATTTGTGAGAGAACGGATATCTTCCGACATCTCCACTTGTGCTACATCACTACTACACATAAACTTGCTGATTTGTTCACTAAAGGGTTATCTCTTTGCCATTTTTTTCTCATGATGCTTTCACGTTGTCTACCACCGTGTACAGCTTGAGGGGGTGAAGAGTATAGTCAATGTATATAGAGTTTGGTCTAAATATAGTCCGTACATATATGTCAGTTTCTTGTGTGTCAAGAGTCCAATGTAACATGTCCATTACGCTTAATATAAATACATGTCTCTGGCACCCTAATAGGGTTAAGAGAGCTTATACAATTGTTCAGAAATCATTATGCTGAGATGAGATCAGTTGTAAATGTTGACGATTCATACATAGATTTGATTTGATGATCATAGATCTAACTAATAGATAGTTCGGAGTTCTTCTTCTCTCCGCCGCCAATTTTCACTTCAAGTGCAACTTGCAGGAGAAAGATTTGAGAATGTGGTGTAGGTAGTAGGGTTTTAAACCAGATCTTCATATAAGCATGTATGGATGATTATAGACGGTTAAGATTGTGCGTTGGATATCATCTAGGGTTTTGAAAGTGATGATTCAAAGATCGATTGTGTGATCAAGTCTGTAGCGTTGACTAATACTAAAATTAGTGAACAATTTTGTTAAATTTTATGGTTGGAATATCTCCAAAGGGTGGTGGAGTTTGCCATACCAGATTTGTGGTAAATTTCAGTAAATGGTTTTGTGGATTCCCTTGTGGAAATAATTGATGCCAACTTATGGCTAACCTTTTGTCAAAACAATACATAGGCATATCTTTGAAAGAGATACATGAGATGCTTCTAGTTTTTCTTTCATAAATGGGGATTACCTGTTCAAATTTTATCCTTGTGGTGTACATTGTTTTCACACATTAACCACTCAAATTGGGTTATTTAATTTACTTAAACCAAATCTTAAAAATTAAAGAGGATTAAAGTGAAGGCCATATTAAGAGAGGTTGAGCTATAGGATTAAGAAAATACGTACAAAATCCATTACTAATTTTGGACAAAACCAAAAACCATTAGAAATATTTGGCAAAACCTAAGTTGAGATATTCCACAAAAGTTAAAATATTGCGAGGAGAAATCATTATGCAAGATTATCGGGATCTGTTTGAAGTTTACAAATACACTAGATTTGTGCACGTGCTACGTATCGGGCATTTTATTTTCCTTTTTCCCTTAGCGTGTGCGGGACTTCGTCCCGCCTCGCGGAGATGCATTTTTGATTTGGTTTGCGTTCGCCCCTCCCATTGACTATGCTCGCCAATCACACTTAACACTATAATTGGTGAAAAGTGGATTTTGTGCACTTAAAGAACAGAACTGTGAATAACATTATAACAAAATTGGAAGGAGCTTTTAATCATTCAAGATTAATATTCCTCAAAATCTTAGTTTAGGTAATGAGAGATTTTTTGTAATTAAAAAATTAATGAAGATCCAATATATGTCTACCTTTTAGGACTGTAGTGTGTCTTACTACATATTATTCTTGTCTTCATATTGTTTAACAATGGGTTATGGTACCTTTTAGGACATAACATTTCTTCTATATTTTAAAAAAACTAAACAACTCTTGTCAAATCGTTTGTTGTAAAATACGTTGAATACTTGTTCAACTACTCCATGCAAAGGAGCCTGTTGTGCCCTATCACTTGGTTTCTTGTAGCCAATAATGAGTCGATCCGGCTTACGAAAATCGAGAATACAAAATAAATACCATGAAAAGAAAAAAAAAAAGTAAATACCTAAGCCGTTTCTCCAGCCGTAGAATGACATAAAGACATACCTAAAAAGTTGGTTTTCATCGTGAGTTAACGAAATGAGAGATCCATTGATCCCACAAAGTTTTTGGTGCAAAAGTCTCAGAATGAAGATGGGGATTTAGGATTGATATCCCGGGTTTGTAAGTCACAGATTTACATAATTATCATACATACATGTTAAATGTCTTTGGTAGGTAATCGTTACCCAAGTTATTGATCGTCTTAGCATGGTTAAGCTCACCAACACCAGATACTTAGGTATTGCGAAAGATTATGGGAAGTTGAATATGATTACCAAGCCTCTTTAGTTTTGGTTTTTTATCCATTCCTCATAAAAGATCAATTGAAGTTGAGTTGAGAATCAAGTTAAATATAAAACAATCTGAAACCCAAACCCGAGCTTTTAAGCTTGAAATAAAAGGGAAGAATGACCCACCTTTCCAAGTCTATTGGACTTGGGCACACCACCAGCAGTACTCAAATGCTGTCAAGATACAAATATGTTCATGCCAGTAATAAAATCAGAATAGTTAGCACTCATACGAACCATACCGAAATATAATTTTGGAAAACACAGTTGGACATAGATTTTACGAGCATCCATGACTCCTCCAAATTTCTCCTCTCGCTTAATTGATAATGACCAAAAGATCAAATCAAGATAAGGGTTTGAATGAAGATTCGTAATCCATCAATGAAGCGCACCCTAGGCAATACAAATACTAAGTATCCAATTTATAATGAAACATCTATCTCGAAAACTTATCACGTAATTCGCTAATATAAGCAATCAACCTGGTATGTGTTGATTAAGACTGATTAACAATACCACTTCCATGGCACCAAAATCTTCAAAAGGATTAGCTTACGTCCGTACTGAGTCCGTTAACCAGTTAATAGAAGCATAAGTGTTATCTACTTTGGGATATTTTTTACCATCTCATTGGAAGTCGCAAGCTCTTCCGTAGCTTGTACATAATTTGGAGCATCTTTGCAAGATATTTCTTAGCTTGTATATACTTTTGAGCATCTGAATCACGCTAAACCCTACTAAATGCGATTAAGGATATTTCTTAGCTTTTTTTTTTTTTTTTTTTTTTTACTTTTTTCCTTTTTATGGGTGTGTTAAGGATTGTTTTTTTATAGGAATTCCTTTTTCGGAGTTTGAGGTTTTAAGTTTTAGACGATTTTATTTTAAAAAATTTAACTCGGTGTGGACGTGAGTTTTGTCCACCCTAACTAAAGTACAGTTAAGTATAGGTGTAAACACGGTGTAACAAAATAATTCAAGTTTAAATTCTAACATAAATATTGTTCACCTACTTTTTTTTCAACACCGTTACTAACGGACAGTTAAGTATTTGATGTATCCAAATTGTAACCAAATTAATAATTACAACCAATAGAGTTATGTCAACTGTCCTCACTATAGCTTCTGCATTAGAAAAGGCCTTTCTAGACCAATAGGAAGCGAGGGTTTTATCACCGTTTAATATGAGAGCATATTTTGTCAAGGCCTTTTAAGGAGGAAGCTTCAAGCCCCACCTGTTGTTTGTCGACTACAGCATTCCATTGGACCTTCCGATCAAAAAAATATACAAGAACACTTCTTCCTCGTTCATTTGGTGAAATTATGGTGAACCTGTCAATGCCACCAGGTAATGATATCAAATTACATGAACAAAATCAAATAGTAAGAGTATAATGTAAATTATTTCTATGTCCTCCCCACCCAACACATCCCACCACCACGACCACCTAAACCTATAACCCATAACCCTGAATTTTGATCACATACTAGGTGGACACAAAATAATTTGAACTGTATAAAAACTCAGTAAGAATCGGTCACTGGGTCAAATCTCAGATTCAAAAACTCCACTCGTTATACTAGAAATCAGCAAATATTAAGTACCCTATAGGAATAAAAAACAAGTGGGAATTAAGTGTTTAATCCTCTCCCGGTTCTCTTTTACTCAAATGGCCTTTGGCTTAAAACTCAATTTTTAAAAAATTAACTCATTTTATTAAAATGACCTTAAAAAAGAAAGTGGGTCATTTGGATAAAGATGTTTGACGATGTTATCAAATGATTTCCTTTTAAGAGGTATAGAATTATTTTTCCTTCATAAGGTATAATCGTTTTTTTATTCTCAAAATAATTTTTTTAAATTTTCCAACTTAAACATAACATGTCTCACAAATCATAAAATCAAAAAAAAATCATATCCCCCATTTCCATCTCCAGAATTCCACAAATTTTATATATTTGGAAAGCTTTTCCTTTCAAATTCTAAACTCTCCCCCACTCTATATCAAATTCTCTTCACACTTTGGAAACGCGAAGTGATGAAGATCATCTTTGTAAATACAACTATCAAATTTTTATTTCATGAATTTTTTTATTCTCAAAATAATTTTTTAAATTTTCCTTTATATTTTGTAAAGTGTGGAAGTGAGGAATACCATGCTTAATTGATGAAGACAATTTGCACACTAAATTTATGTGTCAGGAAATATACACAAAATACTATCATAGGATTTATGTACATAATGTTTTAAATTTTCTTCATATTTTATAGTTTCCAACAATTACGCCATGAGTTTTTGTAATATGCACACCAAGCTGATTTTAATTTTTCAACCTCTTATTATCAAGTGATGGATTTTCAAAAAAGAAATTCCTCTTAAATATTTTTTTCCCTCATTCTACTCTCACCCAAAAACAAATAAAAATACACACAATTTATCCCCCAAATACTTAACATTTTACTAATTATACTTAATCACTAATCCTAATTAGTTATAATATTCCAAGGTCACGAGAATTGCTATTGGGACACCTATTTTGTCCCGAATAATTTGAAAATTTTATTAAATAACCACTGATTTATGTACATAATGTTTTAAATTTTCTTCAAAAGATTAACACCCATAATTTCCAATAATTTGAAAATTTTATTAAATAACCACGTCATAAAAATAAATTTCCCAAAAAACAAACATACATTGCGAACATACTTCCGATTCGAGCAAAATCAAGCAGTGAATCAGTCATGACGGACTCACCGATTCAACTAAATCTGACCACAAATTGAACTCACCCATTAAATGAAGATTAAAGAATACAAACCTTAAAGATGGTTATGGTGAAGAAGCCAGAGGTGTTCACCTCCGGTATACGCTAAATAGCCCATTACACTAAACAATAACGGAAGACGGCGAGAAAATCAAAATGAAAACCGGAGATTAAATAAGAAGAACAACTGATGCATAAACAGTTATACCCCAAAAATATAATATTCAAGTAAGTAAGAAAGGTATGAAGAACTGATAAACAATTAATTGCAACCATTACAATACCTGAGATTAGCTATTTCCGAGAAATTATGATATTGAGAGGAAAAATTATTATGCTAGAGATAAGCTAGCTGTAATTGTTGATGATAATGATGGTCTCAAAAAATTACCCATGGTTTTGTTTGAATGATCTTAAGATCTTTTGTTGTTTTAGGGTTAATTGATTATATTTTAGAAATTATGTGACGAGAGATGAAACTTGATGACTATTAATAGTATCTATTTTCATTTTTGATTGTTCGTGCCAACATTTCTTTCCACAACAAAATCTAGGTTGCACAGCTTTGAAAGAGAAGCGCAATGCATGATATGCCTCGAGTCCTTAGAATTGGACTATGATATGCCTTAAGTCCATTTTGAGCAACATCATCTTATGGTGAAAATCCTGAAAAAGTTTCTCAGGTGAGTGGAATATTATGTTCTGCAATTTGCTAATACTACTGCCTTTGCTTAACCATATTTTGTTTTTGAAATCCAAGCAAATGCTTGATGTTATTTACTGTCCTGTGACATTAAGTTTTGTTTGGTAAGGATGGACACATCTTTTCTCCAAATGAATTTTGTCTTTTTAAGAAATGCTTAGCTAGGAAATAAAACAATTTCATGTTACTACCATGCAGAAGAGTTGGTTGAATCTAACTTCATACATACATAAAGAAATTGGGAATGGGGAGAGAGAACTAGTGTTAACTTCAGTGCTACTATCTCGTTGTTAGTTTAACTGCGAGCAAATGCTAGGAGAGAGAACTAGTGTTAACAAATAGGCCACACTTTTTTTTTTGAATTGCAACACTTAACTGCTAATCTAGCAGCTCAATCTAGCCCATAGGACTTAGCCTAAGTGCTCTTCCGGAACCGATTTTATTCCCTATTTATGGAGTACCAATGACAGGGCTGAGGCTTGAGAAGTGACATTCCCGAAGGGAGACCAATCACCGTCTCTGAAATGAGATTCAAAATTGGAATGCTTTGTTAACCCCTTGATGAATTGATCGCAAAGTGTTGGGTACTTGTTTGTGAGATGCGAAATTTAGGCACTGCTTTGAAAGAGATGCATGAAAGGAAATGCTTTTAGTCTTTCAATTGAGAAAAAAACATTCAGAGAGGGAAATTCCTATGGTGATGATACTTAAACACATTTATTTGGAAATGATCAGTATATCTTTTCTCGTAATGAACTTGGTCTGAACTAGTATAAATTGGCAAGAACTGAGATTTAAGACACTATAGTACAAACTCCTCTATGCCTTGTAACCGAACAAAACACAAATTCATGATCCACCAGTCATGCATCATAGCACTTGACTTAGAAACGGATAAAATCCAGTGATAACCAAAATGTAAACTTGACTTAGAAACGGATAACAACTTTGATAAACTTAATGTAGACAACCGTAGCAACTACCATAGGAAGTTAGTGAATACAAAGATTAGTTCCTGACATTTGACTAATATCAGTATCAAATGGCTAATAACGCCTTCATTTGTATGCTCCAATTCTCATATTTTTCTTTAGTGAGTTTAGGAACATGAAACGGAAACATCTCGCTAGCCATTAGGATCTTATGGCTATGATACCACTTTGTTGGAAATGATTTTGGGATTGATACTACTTTGTTGGAAATGATTTTGGGATTAAAGGCTCAATTTACTCACCAACCACTCAACTGGAGTTTATGGAAGTGGAATTTTATTACTTTTCGAAACTTTGGTTTGTACCGGAGCTTACTTCTTTACAAACTCTCACTCACTGATCTTACTACCCACTTTGGGATTTCACTCACTTACTTACTCAACTATACCTCACTGTCATTTTGGGTATTCGCTCGTTTACACAAGTAGTCGCTCAACTACTCATTCCACCTATACCACTCTATTAGGCATTCACTCAATTACGCTTTCAATTGGTACCTCAATTGCCCCATATAAGAGCAAGTCTTATGGTGGAATCCAAGCCATTTCAAGTGTGGAAAAACTTTGGAATGTCAAGTTTAATGGCTTCCAAATTGGTGTTTTCCTTGAAAAATCCAAGCAGTGTTCCATGGTTTCGTGGAAGATCCCGTGAAATCCATTTGAGTGCTAATCATATTTGCGTAAAACGCTTTTCAGAAAAGCGCACAACAAGACAAAAAATGCTAATCAGAATAGCACACTAGAAGACAAAAAACGCTATTCAGAATAGCGTTTTTTTTTATCCGTAGATTTAAGATATGCCAATGAAAATCTAATGGATGAAAAAAAAAAGCGCTAATCTTAATATATTTGAGCTTTATTATGAATAGTTTTTTTTAGCGCTATTAAGATTAGTGGTCAACGCTATTAATATTAGATTTTGTTGTTGTTCCACCACTACACTTGCGCTTCCATCCACGATTCCAAATGCTGAGGTGGCATGAAAGATGGAAGATGGATGAATTCCACCATAAGACTTTCTCTAAGGGAGTAACAACCGACTCTAACTATTCTAGCCCTGTCTAGAATATTCACTAGTCAACCGTATTTGATCCATATAGATATTTCTTCTCTACCGTACTGCACTCTAGATATTTCTAGGTACCAAGCTAACAGACTTTAATTCCTTGTTTTACAAGGATTCTAGACCTTTCTACTAGTTACGAGACTTCTCTATATATATATATCTCTCTCTCGTATTTTTTAGTTTCATTTAGATAATCCAAATTAAGTTTACTCTTCCAACATTCTCCCTTAAACTTGATTTGATTATAGTTCCAAGCCGTACTTTTACGATGACGAAATTTTTGCGCATCGGTGATTTTGGAAGCATGTTTGTGATATGGTGTTTGGTTGTACTCTTTCACTACCCATCTCGTCTATTTCCGTTCTCTACATTTTTCTTGCCTTCATAGACCTCCTTGCCTCCGAGTTTTATGACGTTGCTCATCGTCATATTTCTCCATTTTTTATTTTTCATGACCTTTATAGACGGTTTACAACTTTCAGAATGGCAAATATTGAAACCAGATCTCCGTAGATCTCATGTAGACTTTTGGTTCGCAATGACCTCTCACTCTATCTTCCTTCTTGATGATGACAGTTCAACACATTCCAGTATTGAAGGCGATTGAGGTGGTGAAACATCTTGCACAACTAGTTCTGGCGGCACTTTTTATTCCTCCTCTTCTTCCAATATCGGGAAAAAATTATACTCTTTTTCTTGAACATCAAAGTCCCATGATAAATTTTGCATAAATGATGGCTGGTAGTATTGGTGGACATTTGCTGGCGGAACAACTGACTGCACGAGTAGGTACTGGCTCGACGGTTGACAGGTATGATGGATGGTAGTGTGGATGGAAGCTGGTTGGCAGACTGGTTTGGCTTCATGGCTAGTAAACTGGCTGGCAGTATGGGTGGAGGCTGGTTGCATGGGTAGATGCTGGCTGGCAGTGCGGATGAGTTTACGACTGAGAATTGGTTAGCAGCATTGCCGGTTACAAGACTGAAAATTGGTTGGGGAGCGACTGACTTCGATAGTTAACCGATGGTTGACTTTGACCATTGATCGTCCGTTGACTTTGACCATTGACCTTGACCATATGTTGACTTTGAGAGTTAACCGACTTTGACCATTGACCGACTTTGACCATTGACTGACTTTGACCATTGACCGGTCTGTGCAGACTAGTGGGCTGCCTTGGTTGACTGGTTAGCGGGCTTGGATGAGGACTAAAAGATGATTCAAGTGTCGATTCGGCCCATTAAGTGGTATTTTTACTTATGGTACAAACAGTTATCAGAGTGTTTTGCAATGGGTTATTAGCTCAGCAAGTGGAAGTCTAGGGTAAATCTTTATTTCCAAATCTGGTTTTAAATGATCCAAATTGCTTTTGCTTTTACGGGTTTGTTAGTATACAATGGGGAGGTGGAGAGTATGCCTTCTGAAGATATATAAAGACTGCATTAACCTACCCAGGGATGGTGTGCAAGAAAACATACTGTGACTACATGTTATTTATGTGTTGACGAGATGACTTCACTGATAGATAGTTCTAGAATTATCTGTTTGCTTCTTCTTGGTAACTTTGAGGAGCCTGAATTGACATCTAGTTTAACTTGTTTTTGCTTGAAGTTAATTTTCATCCAGTTTAACTTGTTTTAGCACAGGGAAGAGGATTTTTGTATCTGTTGTGTTACATGCGTGAAATGATTGGACGGAAAATATATGAAGCCAACCCATCTAGGGCTGAATAAATTAAGCTATACAAGTGTCCAGCTTGCTCCAACAAGAGAGCACGCCATTGAGACTACTGCTGATATTTTACTAGTTGAGGTACGAGAGTTTTGGAATAAACTGGAAGGAAAGTAACTCCGGTACGAACAATTGTTGAACCTCTTGTTTGGATCAGTTTCTTCATGGAAGAAATTGGTGTATGATGTAGTTATGGTCGTGGAATGAAGTTTGAACTTGTTGAAGTGAAGAATGGAGAACAATTAGATTTGAATATGGGTGAAACAAAATGATGTAGATATATACATCCTGAAACTTCCCATATTTCTCTATCTAAATTTTAATTTTAATTCCTGATAGCGTTCGAAGGTACTACCCAGATTTGAAATTTGAAGCATAAGATTTGAACCAGTCTAAAATGTCAAAGTGTTGTGAACTGATCAGCTAGTGTTTATTTTTCTATTTCAGTAGTCCACTTGATTGAATCCATTCGATGCCTATTTTGGATGATGTCTCATGTTGGCCAAGAATCCAAAAAAATTGCATTGTCCCATGTCTTGTAAAAATGTATGGTAATGCAACTTCGATATATGGAATTGAAGCCCATAGTAGATACTCCGGAAAATAACTTGGCCGTTCCAAACTTGTAAAGAATAAAAGAAGCACCATAGTGGTCTGATTTCACGTCTAAAACTTTTCAGCAATAGTCAGGCCCTGGCCAACTTTCCCCACAGCCTTAAGTCCCATGACTTTATTTGACTATCTTTGACCAAACTTACTATTTAACACCAAAAAAATAAAACCTAGATCTTATTGTTTCTTTATTCTTCATTTTATACTCTCTCCCTCAAGAGCGCCGTCAAACCCTAGTAGACCATAAAATAAAAATCTCTCAAATCCGAGTGCTGCAGAAAACCAAACCAAGATCAACCAAAAGATGACTTCTCGTCTCTACAAATGTCATCATCATGTAGATTGTAAATTAGCAAGTGGTGGATTCGTATGGGAATGTGGAGGAGGTGGAACAACACAACAATACATCCTCCTCTTTGAATCCAATCAACATAATGATTTCTCCTCTCCAAAACAACTAACGTTCAAGCAAACCGTTTCTGTCGAAGAATGTTTCCTGTAGTGGTTGTGAACGTCGCAGACTTGATTCCCAACAACGGAAAGGCAAGATTTGACCCTGATATTTGGTGTTCATATTATTATGCAGGAGATTGTTATGCAGACCGAAGGCCGTCAGGATGGGAGATATCAATTGATCCAGACATGTGATGTTAATACCTCGTCATTTTATTTTGCCAAGTAAAAAGCGTTTGGTTCTTCATTAGTTGTCTCTTGCCTTCACTTATTTTTATTTTTAATTTATGTTGCGTTGGGTATGATCCGAAGTCGTAAAGCCTATTCTGGCTTGTCATTATTTTCACGGTGAAGTTTCATGTGAACTAATGTTTGCCTCAAGTTTCGTTGGTTTTCAACATTTTGTTATAAAAGTTTATTAGAGATATGATATGCGAATTGAGTGCAGTACAATGCTAACATGTTTTGGAAGATTCGAGTGCCGACTGGGTTTATTTTGTTATGCTGAGTGCCTCCCGTGAACCACTTCTTCAGTTCCATGCCCACTGCACAACTATGCTGTGCACTCCAAATCATGGTCATCCATCTCCCATCTTCACCATAACCACGCACAATTATTTATTTCCTCCAACAACTGTCCACTATAGCTTCTTGAAAGTTTTAAGTAATGAATAAGCTCCAGTTCAAGGATCTGAACGTCTTACTTCAAGTACAATATTAGTAGCAAGCGCTATAGTAATAGTACCCCCATTTTGTCCCTATCCTTCACCCAAATGTATGGAAATGAAACTTGGGTTGAAATTTGATAGAGAATTGTTCCTATAAGAGGAGCTTCCACACGTCTGCAGAAGCTCATAGCAGATACTCAGTATTCCCACCTAATATCAGAATACCACTACCACTACCACCCTCGGTATTTCGGATCTTATGGTTCGGCAGAGAATCATGAAAATTGTTGAAGCGCTATGCTACCCTCACCTTTTCACTGTTATTTTTACCACTAATTTTTTTTTTTCATTTTTGAAGAGCAAACAACTGGTATCTCGGCTTCTATAAACATGTTGAATTAGCTGAGATTTTCTATTAATTAGTTGAAGTTTACCTGTGGATCTTACTTGAAATCAATTCTTATATACTGATGGTGACTTGGGCCGGAAGTCACGTAAAATGCAACATGGATCTAAAACTCGGTCCCTCATGAGTGGCATACCAAATGCTAAGAGTCCGGTCCATGACCTTAACTTTCTTTGACTTGGTTTGACCGCGTCTTCTATTTAATACCACACCACCAAGCAAAATCCCTAAAACCTATTCTTCTTCTTCATTTCCACTTCTCCAGATCTCCAGATGGCATCATGTAGATTGATGATGATAAGTGGTTTCATATGGGAATGCGGGGGAGGAACAACAACAACACTTCCTCAGCATTATGATATATCCTCTCAATGTGATTATTCCTCAAACTCTAAGAAAGCTTTTCATATCGAAAAAGCAAAAAAGCAATGGAGATGGATCCAACTCTAAGAAAGGTATTTTGTTAATAAAAATTTCAGAATTTAGAAAATATGAACCAGAGATCCTGATTCTGATTGCCCTCCAAAAAGTTTTAATTGCTGATATTTTTTTATTTTATTTTACAGAGTAAACTTTGAGGATAACCCAATTCTGCAGTTGGACGAAGGAAGTGATTCAAGATCAGGGTAAAAATGACACACTGTAAGTATGAACAGCCTTGTATATTGATTTATTTTGTTTTGTTTTCTTGGTATTGGATTTTACTTTTTTTAATTTGATTTGATTTGATATCTGTTTTGAAGTCTTAAATCTGGTTGATAATGCTCACGAAGGTGCGTCTGAGTTTAGCTAGATTCCATAGCAACGTATTGGACCTAATGAATTTCAGATAAAAGCCAAGAAACAAGTTGAAGTGGATGCTGCTTTTACTTCTGAGCATTATAAAAATTCTCTGGAGAAGGTAACTCTTTACTTTGCTTTGTTTTATTGAACACTATATGATGGTTATGAGTTACTACATTATAGATCTTTGCCTGTGATTTAATTGTTGTAAAGAGTTGTACTCTGATTTTGAGAATTTGTGCTAGTCCTGTATCGTGTAGTAGTAACTGGGTTATAAGCAAGGTTGAAGCATTAATGTGCCACTATAATTAGGTATGCCACTATAGACTATATCCTTTGCAATGGTTTGATAAAAACTTATGAAGTATGAACCTATCCTTTGAGTTATTTACTGAGTTTCTAGTTTAGCTTTGTAGAATTGAACTGCGATTATATATTAATTTTAACTTTAACTTTCATATTGGTTGTATTGCTGAAATTTTAGTGTTTCTTTACTCATTAGGTTACGGCAGGTGTGTGAATTTAGTGAAGGAGCTATGGAGGCACCAGAATCTTTCATTGCAATAATGATTTTTCCTCTCAAAAGATAGTGATTCTCCCCGACAGCACAATTCTGGCATGTTAAATCAAACATTGAGTTTGCATCTTTTTGGTACATTGTTTTTTTATGCACTTTGTTTTAAATGCGACCATTTACTTAGTTATCAGTATTGATCGTGTACAGTTGTATTCGTCCATTTTTTTGTGCAGTGATGCTGCTGGGTTGAGTATCTTGGAATGGGTTTATAAGTTCTTTGACGGAGGAAGTGGAGTTAATATCTGCATTGCCACATTTCGTTCAGCTCCAAATCGGGTGCCACTATCATTGGCCTTGCTAAACGTGATCAGTTTCGCCTATTGCTAGATCGGGTTCAGCTCCACTATACAGCAAACCATTACGCATTTATAAGTTGACTTTAGTAATCGGGAGTGCCCATACCGAAGAAGTCAAATCTGATTAACCGCCGGAGGGATGTCCGCAATGGCCAATAAATCTTGAAGCTTCCACAACTATTTTTCCCCCCCTGTAATCCACGTTAAAAGCTAAGTAGTTGCCTAAGGTACTTGTCTTCATAGTGAATTCCCTAGTTATCCAATCTTAAATGAGACTCATACAAATATTTAATAATGATATAAATCTTGCTTGAGATATTGTGCAAGTCTTAAATATTAAATAACGCATCCAAATTCATTACAGCAGTTAGGCCACAGACACTGGTACAGTATACCAAGGGACTGCCAAGTACTTGTGCACAGGCCGTCAATCTAATGATGTCAAACGTTAACACACCATGATATGAAAGAGATGAGTGCTCACAAACTTCTAGAATCTCACATGACAAGACAATTATTTCTACCAATTAAATCAACGAAAAATATATGACCATGCCATTGTTGCCGGACTTGGTTACATCCTAGGATACGACCCGTGTCGTTACCATTTGTTCACGAAGAGTCACTACCTCACATCACAATAAGTGCAAATTTTTTTCCATTTATGTTGCCTTGCCGTTAGTTTGAAAATAAAATAGACAAATCACGTTAGACGAAGAAAATCACCATCTTTTCAATTCCAAGAAATGCAAATTGCATTTTGATCCTATTATGGTAAATAAGAGTCGCACACGCGTTCTAACAATGAAAAAAGAGAGATAGACGATCACAAAAGTCAATTTAGAACAGTGTTATTCATGTTACAAAGGACCACTATCCAAGGGTTGTTGGAAGAAAACTTGTACTAAAGTTAAATATCACAGCACTCTTCGTTACATGCCAACTCCATTTCACCATGAACTGACAAATTTGTTTTTTATTTCCAAATATTATTTGGTGCAAATTGCAAATAAAGCAAAGACAGACAGCTTTATCTCGTGTTCTTAGATAAAGCAAGTAAATACCACACAAAAATGCCATCTTGAGTTTAAACTGGTACATATCCAAGGAAAGGAGATTCAATACAAGATCATTTTTACCATTTTTCTTGTTCTGCAGAAGTGGGCATTAATTCCCAAGCTGTAAATAGAGAATCAATTATTATCTGTGAGGAACATGATACCATGCAAAAATATATTGTTGCCATCACCATCTTTTTCTTATCTGAAATGTCTCTGCCTTCAACAATATTTAACTTATGGTGATGTTTCAACCACAAACAGTAAGGCATCATTTTCTAACTAAATCCAAATGGCAGACCATGCGAGCTATATAGTACCGTTCCCTCTCGTTATGAACTTAATAAATTTGGTTGTGGTTGCTTAGAAAAGAACCCTACAGACAAAATGCATAAATTTGTAAACATACAATTTCACAAAGAAGTGGCAGCGACGTCATCTACAAATTAATTTCTAATAAATTTGGTTCCAAGGTGGAGGTCCGAGCATGCAGCTTCTAGAGAATAAAACAAAAAAATAGATCATACCTGACACTAATATCTAGGGTGAAAGTCATTTAGTAATATTTTTGTAGCACTGAGAATGAAGACAGAGAATCCCTTCCCACTACACAGCTTGGTGTTAATAGCATGGTCGATAAAAAAAGGAAACAACATTTTTGTAGGAAGGAATTATTACCAAAACATAGGTTATGTTATCCCTGCCCATAACAGAGTTTAGGTGTTAATAGCATGGTCGGAAAAACAAAGATAAAAATTAATTGAGTAGGAGTAATTGTTACCAGAAAAATGGTTATAGTTTGTGTTTCTTTAACATATGTTCCCCCAAAAACGACTACGACAGTTGGTTGCTCTATTCTGAGATGTTGCATGTGAAGCTCATCGATTGATTCATCTGACATAGTGATTGAGATGACATTGTTGAACCACGACTAACTATATCAGTGACAACGACAAAAATCAGGAACATGACCAAAACCTATGAAATCCAAAACTTCTAAAAATATAGGGCTTCCTCCATTCATTGATCAAGAATTTAATTTTTATATCACGGTATCATAACTTAGCACCTCAACAATAACGTTGAGGATTCTGTCAAATAGTGGTATGATCAGTTAATATGTCATGAGAAAAATGAAGTTACATCATAACTTTATTGTTTTGTATCCTTGTAAATTTAAAAATCATTATACCTTCAATGTGTTCAGATAAACATTCATATACTGATTGATGAAAATAAAATTATCTCTAAGTCCACTCTCACTCAAACAATTCCAATTTCGCAGACACCAAAAACCAAACAACTTAAGTTACCACAATATCAAATTATCAATTCAAGAAATTTGGAGATAATAGAGCAAAAAGATAAGTTCATTGCCCATTGCAAGTGGAACTATACATAGGAACTTCTTTTAATTATGCTCAACCAAATCAACCAAATGCTTGATAATATTCATAGGATGGAATGAAATCAAAAGAGATTTTACCTGCAAGAACGTCTACACCATTAGAAGGTTGACCTGCTGTATTGAACTCTACTCCACTGTGGCATCAAAATATTAATTCTCCGGAAACCTTGAACGACATTCATTAAAAAAAGAATCAAGCCACAGAAAACATACAAAATTATGCTTCTTTAGTTATGGAGCATATATCATACAACCTTTATTTTTGCCATTCAAAATTTCATAAACATAAATTGCAATTCATAAATGTTCTTCAACCCTCTTTGTAATTACCTAGAGCAGTTTGTTGGTGCATGTTATCAGAGTAAATACCTTTCCAGCTTCCCTCTACCCCAGGTTGTTATGAAAACCTAATTTCAAAAGTGAAAAATACCGTGACACCCATTTCTTAGTTTTTAAACACTATAAAACCCACCGACAAAAAACTTGGTGCTCGCACCCATTTTTTCGTGAAAAATTATTAAGAGACCCATCTTTTAAGAAATTAAGTTTTGTCCGGATTTCTTTTTCTTTTTAATGTTAAAGATAAGCTTTCCTTAAAATTCTCTCTCCGCAACAGAGAGAGATCGGGATGTTTCATCGTTTTTTTTTTTTTTTTCATCCAAGGAATTTTGAAGGTAGGGTTTTCTGGGTTATTCTAGGTTAAAGAAACGGAGTTGGAGTGTAATTTCGTAATAAAGAGATCAGAACATATTGAATCTCTAAAGAGACAGAGGATGATTTTCAAGATGGTAGGGTTTTCTGGGTTATCCCCATTATGTTATCTTCGTATAATTTCAGGGGAAGAGCAGTGTCCCTATCATACAAGATTTAATTAGATTTTTGTTTACTTTTTTAGGACTCTCGTCCTACTCTAGCTGCTGCTGCTGCTATAGTACGACTACATATATCCTCTTATCCGCTCCCTCTACTGGTAGGGTATGCAGGTATAGTGGCCCTATACTACTACTAATGGATGAAAACGGTGGTTGTCATAGCAAATGCATGGTCAGTGATTTCAGCTTATGTGTTTTTGTCTCTTGCGGCTTAGAGCTTAATTTTAATTCGTAATTGCAATGATGTACTGAAATATAGATGTTTGGGGTGGTGCTCTATGTGGTACTCCTTGGCATTTGAGTAATTGACAATCTGTTTACGAACACATATCATTTGTTTTAATTAATTTAATACTATATGTATCTTGATTGACTGATTTCTTCTTTTTATTTTGAGTGGTTGTACATGGGTTTAAACACAGTGCTGATCGATTTGGGATCTCATCAAGAACCTATTGTTGCGTGTAGTGTTGAATATTCTTTTTATTGGTTGAGGTTCTATTGTTGCGTGTAGTGATGCTAGTGTTGGTCATATTGGTTGAATAATTTTTTAGGCAATTATGAAAATGGATGCATAACTTGTTATGCATCTACAAAATTTGTTGCATAACTTGTTATACAGTACCGAAAATGGTTGCATAACACTTTATGCAGCTATTATTGTAGGTGCCTGACAAGTTATGCAACCTTTTTTTTTTTTGCATAACTTGTTATGCAGTCATGAGAATGGTTGCATAACACGTTATGCATCCACTTTTTTCTTAGTATTGAAACCATCAAAAATTAAGACTGCATAACTTGTCATTCACCTACAATAATATCTACATAACATGTTATGCAATCGTGAAAATGGATGCATAACCTGTTATGCATCCGAAAATATGACTGCATAACGCATTATGCGTCGAGAAAATTGTTGCACAATCTTTTATGCATCGAGAAAATAGATGCATAACCTGATATGCATCCGTAAATATGGATGCATAATGCATTATGCATCAGTTTTTTATACACGCACCAAAATCAACCAAAACAACGGTCACATAACTTGTTATAGATGCATAATTTGTTATGCAATCGAGAAAATGGTTGCATAATTCGGTATGCGTCCGCATAATGTGTTATGCATCGTTTTTGGTGGCTGCATAATGGTTATGTAGTCAATTTTCGATTTTTTTCCTAAAATGAAGATCACCTCCAATATTTTCGTGAAAAAACAAAATTTGATATTGTTGTTTGTACTCGTTGCGTAGCTCTCTTAAAAATATTTTCAACGATATAAAATTTGTAAAATTCCAAGGCGCGGATTTTTAGATATGTTGTATCCAAGTTGCGTTGCTAATTATACCCCTAAAAAATTAGGATGTATAACGAGTTATCCCTTAAAAAATAGTATGCATAACACGTCATGCGGATTTATAAACCATCATGCAGACATGTTTTAATAATTTTGGATAATTATGGGTGTGACAGGAATATTATGGGTGTCACGGTATCCAAAATTAATTGTGGTCCTGACAATGAGAATATTTTTTTTTTGGGTCTCCCCTTAATTTCCCCATTTCAAAATTTAATTATAAATTCCCAAACTGAAAACACAAGAATTCCTGACAATGAGAACATTTTGATGTCTCTTCACAATTGCATCTTGCGGGGTGATTATTTGGAGTAATGGCCTTGTATGGTTGATTTTTGGTGCTCCGTGAGATTATTGCTGATGTTTGAAGGATGGACAATCCATGAGTGAGTGAATAATACATTATGGAGATGAACATCTGACTTCAAGTTTGGGATCCAAGATTTATTGGGGAACACCTAGGCTTATGACCTTGACTTCCTTTGACTATTTTGACATTGACTTACTCCTCTATTTAAAACCAACCACCAAACGAAGACCCTAAAACATAACCCTCATCTCTATGTCCTCCTCTTTTAACTCTCTCTATTTCTGTAGAAAAGTGCCGCCATGAACCCTGAATCTAGATTGATGATGATAGGTGGTGTTCTAGTATGTGATTGTGGCGGAAGAAGAAACTTTGAATTGATAGCATTATGATTTCTCCTCTCAATCGCTTTTCCATGAATCTTTCTTTGAACAACTAAGATGATTGTAAAGATGAATATGGGAAGCAACTTTGGAAAACTACCGTGTCAGCTGCTAATCGAGAGATAGGTATTTCTTCAATCATCTGTTGAATAAGGGAGGTCATACGCCTAATAGGAACTCAGCAAGAAAGTGAAAAAATAGCCTAGTGACGGTGTTTTGATAGTAACTGAAAGCTCCGGCAGATTCAAAATAGCTCTTATATCATGGATTGTGTCATTTGAAATGATTTCACGATGGTTTTTCTAATAGCTTTATGGTAATTTATTTGTAAATAACTTTGTTTTCAATTCCATGAATGTATCAATTAAAGCTGCACATTTGAATTCATTTTGGTTTTGTGCTTTAATTGCATGGGTTCAGGTCACTGATTTAGCGGGGCATTAAGAATCCATCATTTCTACTTAGAACTTTTTAAAGTAGTTTTAACTTTGTTTTATTGATTTAGCTTGTAGTTTTAACTTTAAACATTTTTAATGAGCTGGTAAATTAGGTCTTAACCTTCATATTGGTTGTCATGCTAAAATTTAAGTGGTTGATAAGTTGCTGGTAATGTGTTTACTTCGATGAATTCATCAATAAATTGTTTCTTTTCAATAGGATGCCTTCTTTTTGAGCTTTGTATGTGAAATTGGTTCCTTATTGAGATTTGTATGTGACAAGTATCAATAAAATGGTTCCTTTTACATCATGTTGAGTTCATATTAGCATTGTTGTCTTGAAATGGAATACTGCAGCTATTGTTGTGTTTCAGTTTTTGTTATTTTTATCTTTTTTTTTGCATTAGTGCGGAGCAAATTACTGGCAGCTTTCTAGCACTTTTATCTTCATTTCTATGTGAAATATGTTTTTATCTTGAGATTGGAAGTTTGGGTGTAATTTGAAGGATTTCCTGCAGCTACACGGATACTGAAACAAAGAAAATTTTAGAGAAGCACCATAGTTGTTGCATTTCCTTAGAACTAGATTAAGTAAATGGAGGGTGCACAATCTGCCAAATTTACTCGATTAGACAAGAAATAAGTCCGTCCATCAAGCAACATAATTAGAGTCACAGAAGCGCCTAAATTGCAAAAACACACCGCGCTTGTTTTGGGAAAATCAAAGACAAGTAACACGTTTGAAAAAATCAACTCTAATGCCCCCAGATAAACAAGGTTCTGAAATAGTGTAATCTAGCAAAATAGAGTAGAAAGATCTAATGCAAACTCAGTTTGGAATGATTATCCTCCAGATTTTATCATTAGCAAACAGGAGATGGACAATGTACAACCTTGATTCCATTAATATAATTATTTTCCTATCAAAAAAAAAAAATACACGGTTCTGAAGTACGTAATGGGGATTGAACTGGATAAGGAGTGCAATAGAATTTGCTTTCGGTGGAATCGCACATCAGGCCTATTCCTATGCATGTGCAAAAAATCATATGCACCCATTATGGGTATGCTAAACTGCCAAACTCATATGCCAATATGTCTGGAATAACATATATGAATACACGACAGAGTTTCCATCGCTCGATGGTCAATTCATCGCTCGCTGGTAATTGCTACACTAGCGTTAGTCAAGATGTCGCTTGCTGGTCTGATCATCGCTTATTAGATCTTAATATAACGGCTACCATATCCCCCTCTTTAAATACATAACTTCTACCCAACTTCAAATTCAAATTCATTTCAGCATGCCAAGTACTCGCATAACCGAAGTGGATCTTACTCTAGAGGAAGATGTTTCTTTGATTCGATGTTGGTTTCAGTTGCAAGCGATAGAGATTTTAATTTAGAGACTTTTAACTTATGGAACATTGTGTTTCAAAGGTTCACGATGTTATGTCATGTAAATCCAAGAATAACAAATGAGTGTCTTCATAATTCGTTATTGTTTCATCAATAACAATGTTTGAAAGTATTAGCAAATTATGTGGTTGATAAAAGAGGATAATCCTAGTTTGTCAGATGAAGAACTAAAAATTAGAGCTCGTACCAAATTCGCTGAAGACAACGAAAGCTGGTTTAGTCACGACGAATGTTATGAACTCGACAATGTTCATGTGCACGGATTCAAATTATAAGTTTGTATTTACAATCTTAATTTAAAATTAGTTTGTAATTAAATATTAATTTAAAAAAAAGTTTCCATTAATTACAAATAAATAAATTACATTTCAACTAAAAGATTACATTTAAACTAATCATTACCTCCCTGACCAAAGATTGAATTGCCCGTGTTTTCTGGATCAATAGTGTTGTTCAACATATCAGTTAGCGAGCCGGTTCGAGACTCACTTGGTGCTTGAGTCTCATCAGAATAACCATAACCGCAACGGGTTCAGGGCGCAAAGGTTTGGAGAAAATGAAGTCTACCTGATTTTACATATATATTTGTATAAGTTTCGATACTAATATTATTGATTTCCTCCATTGTGATATATATTTTGATATAATAAACATGTTTTGCATCTTCTAATAAATCGGCATTGTTTAAGATTTGACAGGAAACTAATATGTAGTTGACGTGGTCTAAAGGATAAGTAGGTAACCAAAAGAAATTTTGAGGATATAGTTTCTGTCTAACTTGTTTAGTACGTGTTTAAAACAGATGTGCATATCCGCGTTTACCCTGGGAAATCACAGGGATGCTCTGATTAGAAGACCAGAGATTGGAATGCATGAGGTACATAATTAATTTCAATTATGTGATATATGCTTTACAACCACCTATGAAATATGTGATATATTTACGATTTGACTGAAAGACCAAGATTTAGATCGAAAGGATCTAGAAGAAATTCTGAAGGAAATTGTTTTTGTCAAACTCGATGCGTTTAATGTGTGTTGTAAATGTGCAGTATATCAGGTGTATACAAATACCCTTGTATCTCAAGAGAATTAATGAATGATCTGATTAGAGATTTGCGATACTTGAGGTACATCTTAAATTATGTATGTAATACATATTGTACTGACCTTAAGAGATGTTTTTGTTTCAGGTTATGGATAAATCTTAGTCTATGTGTGTATCCTCTTAAGGACTGCCTTTTTAAGGAAGTCCTTAAGAAAGACAAGATAAACTTGAATTTTGAAGAAATCAAAGTTTATGTGATTTAATTAAAGCATAAGAGGAAGACGAATGATTACTAAGATGCTTCTTAAAAGAAATTCCTCTGTGACCGACGCCTGGCCATCATTGCAGAAACTCAGTTGACTATGTGAGTCTAAAGTAAATGAGCAATGACAAAGTCTAGACATACTCGAAGAAGGCTAATTCGGTAAGACAACTATACTCTCTAATGAAGTAATTTTAGTTGTTTCGTGAAAGTCAAAAAGAGAGTCTCAGTAGACATGTAAAGTCAAAAGAGAACTTCATGGACATAGTGAAGTCAACATAAAAATTAGTGATCCTTTGACGAAAGGATAATCTAGAGAGATAGTTTGAAATTATACATCGAGGGGATGGGACTTAAGATCATAAAATAAACTTGCCATGAAGGATACTCAACCTTGCTGACTGGAGATCCCAAGGACAAGGTTTCGAATGAGACAACTAATTCATGGTGGGTAAAGGTAAACACTATCAGAGAATTATATTCTCTGTCCCTTCCCTATGGTGTAGATGTGATAGTGTGACTGCATGTGAAGGATGACTTTTAATAAGTCTTAATGAGTTCTATAGTTTCAATTTTAGATTGAAGTGGGGTGTAGCAGTGAACACTCTTGATGGAACTCACCTATCTGAATGAGGAAGTGGGTCGCTTCCTATGAGAATATAAGCTGTAGAGAAAAACCTATCTCTTGTTTCCACCGGTGTTATGTACTTCTTCTTCGTTTTCTTTGTTTGATACGAGGGTTTTAAGTGCTAACGAATCGTGAGTTTTTCCACTGCCAAGTTCTGAAAGGACAAGTTTGAATGTGCTATTCAAACTTGTTAAGATTGTTGAATCTTGGAGGCGGATGTACCCGTAGGGCTATAGCATCATCTTTTCAAAGTGTAGCCGGGCATTCTTGTCTTAAGGACAGTATGTTGAACATGCGCCTCAATCTACCATTACCAGTTTCCTCTTCTATGGTGTTTAACAGGATGTTCAAGGCATCAACAATTGACTAAGGAGAAGATACGAAAATCAGATAAGTGCCTCTTATATTACTTAATTGTTTGATCAATTTTAATTGTTATTCTCCAACATACAACAGGGTAGCTTAGGAAAAATTACATATATTGTTGCTCGCCTGAGGCCAAGTTGGTACCGTCTAGCTGGAAAAATTACATATATTATTCCTTTGAATTTAACTTCTGAGCTACAAAGTAACAATTTCTTAGAAGTTGAGACCCGGGCCTGTACACGACTGAGTTAACTTTAAAATTTTCTTAGAAGTTGAGACTCGGGGCCTGTACACGTCTGAGTTAACTTATGTTGGTTGATATAACTCGGGTGACCCTTGGGGCCTTCCCTGGTTAAACTTGTTGGAGAACACACACCTTGACCATGACCTACCCTGAATTAACTAGCCTTGACCAAACTTACTATTTAACACACAAGGAAAGCTCTAAAACCTAATCATTCCTTTTTCTTTTTCTTTCATCACTCTAGAATCTAGATCTCCCTCTAAGGAACTGCGCTGTCATAAATACTAGACCATAAGATCGTCAAATGGCATGTAGATCGGAAGCTGGTTTTGTTTGGGAATGTTGTGGTGACTGGTGCATGAAAAATGAACCCCCTTTCAATTCAATGTCATAATGACTTTTCCTCTCAAAACCTGGTTTTGATCAACAGCCGCCCATTAATTCAATATTATGTCCTGTGCAATGCTTCTACCTCGGTGTAAGTATGACAAAATTAATCAGACAGATCAATGTTTCCATATCATGTTGGATATTTTTCATTTTTCTATCTTAAATCTTTAAGTGAAGAGCAAAGCCAAGAAAAACATTGTGATTTGGGATTTAATCTGAAGAAGGGCTCTGATCCAGTTGACTGGTTCAACATGAGAAGACTGGTACCCCTCTCACTGAACTGGATTTCATGGTGTTTCAGACAGCTCCAAGGAAATTCAAATGTATATCCTTGTTTTTCATTCCTATTATTAGCATATGAATCCCATTAATTGTGTTAGTAGTTTAACTTTATAAAATTGAACTCAGCTGGTAAACTGGGTATTATAGCTTTCATAATTGTTTTCATGCTGAAATTTTAGTGCTTCTTTGCTCATTAGGTTACTGCAAGTGTGGGATTCTCGTGGAAGGGCTCTAATACCTCATTATCGCAACTAGGGTTTCCCCTCTCAAAAAGCAATGCAAATATTCCTCTTGACAGCAAAATTTGGTATGTTAAAACGCAACATTTAGTTATATAATTTTGGTACATTGTTTAAATCAGCACTTTGTTTTGATTTGGGCTATTTACTTGGTTCTCATTATTTATTATGTACAATTTTGTTCTTGTTGTTTAGACTGATGCTGCCGAGTTGGGCGTAACTATACATTAGTGATATGTCCATTTTGTAAGTTATCCCAAGTAAATCATCTTGGCTCAGCCGTTCCAATGCTTTGGGATGCTAATGATGATTTAGATGTTTGTATGAGATTATTTGAGTCTTGAAATGAGTTTATAAGCTCTGCACCTGGAAGTTTAGTGAAGATCTTTATTGGCATCTTGTTTAATTAGTGCTCTTAATAAAAGGTTACATCCGTAAGTGAGCGCTGGATTACATAACTCAGTTGAGTTGTGGATGAGTTACATATGACATATCAATATATCATCATTGGTCCGGAATTATAAATAAATTGGGTGTATGATGTTCGTGTGTATATATGGAACATGTTGTGAACAAGGAGTCAGGAAAGTTGTGTGGAGAAGAGTTGTGGGTTTGGCAGTGATTTGTATTAACAACGATTTTAAGGATTTCTTTTTTTCTATTATAGAACATGTTTGATCCTGCATTATCAAGATGTTGCATTAATCCATATATACCGACGATCATAGAACTTAGAACTTCCACTGCTTTATATTTATTGAACGCAAATTTAATGTTTTTTTTTTTTTTTTTTTAATTACAAGATAGTTTAGATGACTGATGAGCCGAGTTAGATTTTACCCTGACAGTCATGGAATTCAAGCGTTAGAGAGGAATGGAAATGTTATTATTTGCTCAGCCTAGCGAAACAAATTTCCATTGTCCGTGTACATTAATTTTATTAGCTAGCTCTGTACAGAGTATGTTCCTTTTTCCGGTAAACTGTTCTTTGTTGTTGTTTTAACAGTCTAGGAATGGCTCATCAGTCATCTAAATTATCTTATTGCATTCGACTCAATTTTTTTTTGTAATACACGTAGATTACATTCAGGTATGAGCTTTATGTAATCGTAATTGTGACCTTTATGTGCAATTCTTTGGTTTGACCACTAAATTTCTGCTTCTTTTAAGAATGCTTTGTTCACAATTCTTGTTAAAAAAGTATTGCATATAAACCAAAGATGACTAATATCAGGTACATTACGGTTTATAAGGTGAATAATCCAGGGGTAATCGGCTCGAGTGCTACTTATCATTATACATAAAAAACCATAGAATATTTGAGATTATAATTATGGAAAATTAGATTATGCAAGCTAAGATCATTAACGTGATACTCCTTAATTTTACCCGTATTTACATACATGACGGTTTTATATGCAGGATTCCTTCTTCCGCATCTTTTTTTGGTGACTTTGTTGTAACACCACCAGCAACAAATACAATAAGCTGATCCAGCGTATGTCCCAAACCCAAATATGATATTATGATATCATGTGATTTTAGTGGACTTTATGGTTTATGCAGAGTGTTTCATTCAGCTTTTGTACCTTCTAAACTTGAAACAGAGTCATGTCGTTTAGGATCAAGATGGTTCAAACTGACCTCTCAAATACACGATTCAAGCCCTAGCTAATCTATTTGGGCACACCATTATGGCCTTGACTGTTTTTTTACTATCTTTGACCAGACTTACTATTTAACACCACCAGCCTCGACAAAACCCCGAAAACCTAATCTCGATTCTTGATTCTCCTCTCAATCTTATCCAACTCTCTCTTTAAAGAACGCCGTCACACAAAACTCTAAACCAGAAATGATCTTTCGTTTGGGAATGTCGTCGAGGAACAATATGAATAAGACACCTTTCAACTAATCACAGCATTATGATATTTCCTCTCAAAACCTAATTTCAAACTTCAATTTAAATTGTCTAAATCCTCCTCTCTGGTCATCGAACCTTCCCCTTTGGTCATCATATCTCCCTTCCTGGTAAAGGCAAACATAACGAGGATTGTTCTTTCAAGAAGGAAGGATCTTTCTTTGTCAACATTTTTTATGGATGTTCGTGAAGAGGTCATATGCCACATTTGAATTCAGCTAGCAATTGAACGTATCATAAAGTGATGGTATTTGATAATAATTGAAAGCTGCAAGCACTTTCATATTTCAGTGATATGATCACAGGATGGTTTTTCTGACAGCTCCAGGGTAATCGTTTCTTTTTTTTTTTTGATCTCACGACGGTTTTTCACAAACCAATTTTTTGTATGATTAGTTTATGAGTCCTGCATTATCTGATCATCTCAATTTAGTAAATTTAGTCAAAATCGTTTCTTATTTTTCTCCTAGTAAAAAGTGGTACTTTTTGAGCTCAGTATGTGGAAATACCAATGAAATTGGTTTATTTCGAGCTTGGTATGTTCTAAGAATCAATAAAAATAGTTCATTTTTGATCTGTATTTGTGAGATGAATCAGTAAAAATGGATCCATTTGGTGTTCTGGTTGATTTGATGATTTCTTTTTTAATAAAATTGAGTTTGTGTGTGAAATTGGTTCCTTATTGAGCTGAATTCATATCAGCATTGTTGTCTTGGAATGGAATACTGCAGCTATTGTTGTGTTTTTTCTTTTACATGATGCTAAGTTCATGTCAGCAGTGTTTGTTGTTTTTAGCTCTTTTTTGCATTATTTGGGAGCAATTTAACTTAGTTACGGTCAGTGTGCAAGAAAAGCACTAGTTAACTTTTGCTGCAGTCCTGGGTGGCTACTTGTTAGTTTTTTTTTTGCATTTTGATAGTAAGTTTGAGGAGTCCAAAATGGAAGTCGGTTTAACATGTATTGGCCATATGTAATAAGTTACTGCTGTTAATTACATATTGACCCAGCCGACGAAAAGCATCATGCCATTCATCAGTGGCTGAGTTACCATTGGATTTTCGGTGTAAATACGAGTTGCATGGATGGGAGTTCTGAGTTTGCTTGTTCAGGCACGTAAAGGTTGCACCGACAATCTTGGAATTGATAGGTATCCGTCCCAGCATACCACCATCACTGTGAGCAATAATATTATCAACTCGTTTTTGCGCTGTGTTTTCAAAGTGGTTTCAAGAGTATTCCAAACATGTTATACCATTTTTTGTCTTGTACATACTTTTGATGATAAGAATCGAGATATGTCTAGTACATACTTTTGTCTTGTACATACTTTTGATTTTAATAAAAGTTCTTTTTTTTTTGGAAAAGATAAAATTCATTCAAGAAAGTGATGAGAAAGCACTTAAAACTTACAACAAACACAAGCCCGAAACTAAAAAGAAAAACGAGAATTGGACCCTATTAACGACCGATTAACGTTTAAAAATCTGCCAATCATGGGTGAAATCTGCAAACTTGAAATTCTTAAAGGAAAACTGAACAGTTGCCCAACTGAAAAGAGAAACTTTCACTTGAAGAATAACCGGCTCCACTGATTCTTCTTTGTTACAGAAGATTCTTCCGTTCCTTTCCTTTCAAATTTGTTGCCATATAGCGAAAGGCAAGCAAAATTTTAGGAATTCAATAGGTTCAGTTTTGAGTTTCAGCTGCCATGAGATAAGAAGTTCCATACACGAATCCGGCGGTCTCCATCTTGACTCCTACAGGTTAAGGAAATGCTCCCATAAATTCTTTGCAAAAACACAATTGATAAAAATGTGTGATATTGTTTCTGGTTCCTGGTGACACAGACAACAATTGATGTTTGTAATTGCCATACCTCTTCGAAGAAGACGATCAACAGTTGGTAAACCATTCATTGCTGCAGCCCAAACTAGGAAAGACACTCTTGGTGGGATGGCTGAGTTCCATATATACTTTGACGGCATTTTTCTTTGTCTCTCTTGAGCTTGCCCTTGTTGTTGTAGTTGTACGTCAATCATTTCATAACATGAAGAAACTGAGAAGTCTCCATTAGTCCCTCCAATCCATGACCTTGTGTCCTCTTCATCCCCAAAACTCACAGGATCCCCAATTGTTTCAATGAAGGAAGCAACACTACTCATTTCTTCTTCTCTAAAAACTAGATTTAAAACCCATATCCCATGCCGGTGGTTGAGACCCATTGTTGATCACCATTTTTCTTATCACCTTTCCTTTCTTACTCAACTTTCTCCAAATTTTAGGAAAACGTTCTTTCAAGGGTTGCGCCGTTTTCCAACAATCCTCCCAAAAACGTACACTTTTACCTGCCGAAAGTACTTGTTTTGTCCCTTTTGTTAAGATTTTTGACTGTTTTAGGATATTTTTCCAAAGACCACAACCTTGATTCTGACTTGTCTGTGGAGCATTCCAAGCCTCTTCATCTCCTCCGAACTTTTCATGAATGATAGTACGCCAAAGACTAGCTTTTTCTTTTCCGTATCTCCATAGCCACTTAGTTAAAAGAGCTTGGTTCATTGTTGTCACAGACTTTATTCCTAGACCACCTTCTTTTTTTGACTTGCGCATCCTCAGCCAAGACACCCAATGTAGCTTCTTTCCATTTTCCGAGTCCCCCCACAGAAATCCACGCATGATTTTCTCCAAAGTGTTTGCTACTGAAGTTGGAATTGTAAATAAAGAGAGATAGTATATAGGCATCGAGCTTAAGACATCTTTTATAAGGCACAACCTCCCTCCTTTTGACAAATATTGCCATTTCCAGGGCGCTAGCCGTTTCTTTATCCTGTCAATAACCGGATCCCAAATACTTATCATTCTTGAAGAACTTCCTATTGGCAGTCCAAGATATGTAATTGGCAAACTTCCAACTTCACACCCCAGCACTCTAGCACAATCTCCACAGTTGTTAACACCATCTCCTACCCCAATGACTGAAGACTTTTCCAAATTGATACTCAATCCAGTAATTTGTTGTAGCTCAAGAAGTATTTGTTTTAATACCTTAAATTGATCCGGATTTGCATCAAGAAATAAAATTGTATCGTCTGCAAATTGTAAGTGCGTTACTTGTGTTCCGTTGCTTTTGACGCTGAAACCGCTTATTAACCCACTTTTAATAAAAGTTCTTATGATTCTTATGATGATTACTTAGATTGTTCATAGATTTTACTAAGGGTGTGGTTGTAGGATTTCCTGCAACTACAAAATCAGAAAATGGCTTGTAGATTAGTAGTAGGAGCAGATGGTTTCTTATGGGAATATGGTGGAGGAACCCTTTGTTTGAATTGATCTCGCCAGATTTATGATATCTACTCTCAAGTAAATTCCATGGAAGGAGATCAACACATGGCTAAGTCTCTGTTTACTGTATCTCCCACATTAACAACATCGATCAAATGGAGATATATTGACATGTTTTGAAGAATTCCTTTCGAAGAATTCACATCTCGTGGGTTTCTCTTTCTACCGCGAGTTAGGATGATCTTTGGAAAGAATGGGTACAGATCCAAGGTCATTTGAATAAAATCAATAGGTTACTTCTGATGTGGGAATTCAATGGAGGAGGTCTTTGACATGTATGAGGCACTGAGAATTCGTCATTAGCACAATTATGATTTTATCTCGCAAAAAGCAAAGAAAATATTCCTCATGACAGCGAATGAAATTTGGTAAGAAATCACAAATTTGAGTTTATATGGTTTTGCAATTTGATTTTAGTGTGACAATTTGCTTAGTTCTAAGTATTGATTGTGAATAACTGTATTTGTGGACTTTCTTGTGCAGAGAAGCTGCCGAGTTTACTGATGGAAATAGGTTAATAAGCTGTGCACGTGATTGTTGAGTGAGGATATCTTCATGGTCACAATTGGTTTTAACTTTTGGGTGATCACAAATTGGTTGCTTTCAATGGTTTGTTTGTACACCTTCTGAAGAAATACATTGAGATCTCTCAGCCTTCTCCCTCTGTTTAACTTAGCTACATAGAGTGTGTTAGCAAAATATTGGTTGTTAACCTTTAGTTCCAGTCCTCCGTGATGTGTTTACCAGGATGGCTATTTGTTAGCTATTTGTTAGCTATGTGTTTACCAGGATGTGTTTGTTAATATATAGTTCTTGAATGATTTGTTTGCTTATTGATAGTAAGTTGGAGGAGCCTGAAATGGCATCAGTCTAACTTTTTATAGCCGTAACTTAATGCTGGATTACATTACTATCTGAGCGGTGAATGCCTTATCATGGCCTTCTATTGATTGTATTGTAATACAGTTTCTCTATGTTAGTCTCAATTTTAGAGTATCCCCTAAGCCCATGCTGGTGTTGAAAATCATACCCATATGAATTGTCATAGGATTTTTTTTTCCTACCTAATAAATGGAAATTTCCTGCCATTTTGTATTTGGTTCATACGAACTTGTTCAAGTCAAGTCATTGTATTATCATTTTCTGCATCTTTGAGACTTTCTGGGTACTTCCTAGGTTTCTATTTGAGGTGAGGAATCTTGATTTTTTTTTGTCTAAGACGTAGATATGTCATATGTTTACAGAACGGACATATCTCAAGCACGGATTCATCCAATTTATTTAATTGGGCCTGCGGACACCTAGTCCCGTTATGACCTTGACTTTGACTATGTTTGTCCACACTTACTATTTGATAGTACCAAACAAGAAACCCTAGGTCTAATTCTTCTTCTTCATTTTCCCCTTCCCTCCTCTCTAACTCTTTCCAGCGCCGTCATAAACCATAAGTCCATCAAATCCGAGATCCATAGAAAAAAAGGATCAACCAAAAATCTTATTTCTCATGTATCATCTTCCTCTGCTAATTTAAGTTCTATTCTACTTTACATTTTACATTTTACAAATGGTGGTTTTCAGATTATTAGAAAGTGTTTTGATTTGGGAAGGTGGTGGAGGAACAACAATAACATTACTTCATCTGATTCAGTGAGAATTATGGTATCTCCTCTCAAAACAGTTATAGGAAACAATTGTGCTTCTCATGTACAATTGAATCCAGGCATGATCAGATCTATTTAAACCTCTACTCCTGGTTATAAACTCCTTGCTGTGTTTGGGGCCTATAAAAAGGCTTGGGCTATGGGTAGAAACGGTTGTTTCCATGGCTACTGATAGGGCTGGATTTTCATGATAACTCTTACCTGTCTGGTTCATGAACTCTTCTTTGGTTATGATTATGATTGGATCTAATAAAACTATTCTGTTGGTCTTCCCGTGGACCCTGGTTTACAAGGGGATTCACATTTGGATTTCACTTCACCCTTCAAATGAAATATCTTATTGAAATGATATTGGAATTATTCTGAAAGCTCCAAGGTAGTTTAAATGTGTATATCCTTGATTTCATTCCGATTAATATTTGACTTAAAACTGCTGCACTTGAATTGATGTTGATGATCATGCTTAAACTTTGGTGGTTCTTTACTCATTAGGTTATTTCAAATGTGCGAATTTAGTGGAAGAAATGCAGGCACGAGACTCCTCCACTGCAATTATAAATTTATAATGTTTCCTTTCAACAGAAAAAATTGGCATGCTTCCAACACCCAACTGTAAGTTAACATGGTTTTGGTACATTGTTCAGTGATGCAGTTTGTTTTGGATGTGACCATTTTACATAGTTCCCAGTATTTACTATGAGCCATGTATTTGTCGACTTTGTTTTGTAGAGACGCTTCTGAGTTGGGGCGTTACTATACATGAATGGCTTGTCCATTTTGTAACTTATTCCAAGTAAATCACTTAGGATCAGCGGTGACAATGTATAGGGGTGCTAGTGAAGGATGATTTAGTTGGTGTGTGCTCAAGGTTATCAGAGTGTTTTGCAATGGGTTATTAGCTCAGCAAGTGGAAGTCTAGGGAATATCTTTATTTCCAAATCTGGTTTTAAATGATCCCAATTGATTTTGCTTTTACGGGTTTGTTAGTATACAATGCGGAGGTGGTGAGTATGCCTTCTGAAGATATATAAAGACTGCATTAACCTACCCAGGGATGGTGTGCAAGAAAACATACTGTGGCTACATGTTATTTATGTGTTGACGAGATGACTTCACTGATAGATAGTTCTAGAATTATCTGTTTGCTTCTTCTTGGTAACTTTGAGGAGCCTGAATTGACATCTAGTTTAACTTGTTTTTGCTTGAAGTTAATTGTCATCCAGTTTAACTTGTTTTAGCACCGGAAAGAGGATTTTTGTATCTGCTGTGTTACATGCGTGAATTGATTGGGCGGAAAATATATGAATCCAACCCATCTAGGGATGAATAAATTAAGCTATACAAGTGTCCAGCTTGCTCCAACAAGAGAGCACGCCATTGAGACTACTGCTGATATTTTACTAGTTGAGGTACGAGAGTTTTGGAATAAACTGGAAGGAAATTAACTCCGGTACGAACAATTATTGAACCTCTTGTTTGGATCAGTTTCTTCATGGAAGAAATTGGTGTATGATGTAGTTATGGTCGTGGAATGAAGTTTGAACTTGTTGAAGTGAAGAATGGAGAACAATTAGATTTGAATTTGGGTGAAACAAAATGATGTAGATATATACATCCTGAAACTTCCCATATTTCTCTATCTAAATTTTAATTTTAATTCCTGATAGTGTTCGAAGGTACTACCCAGATTTGAAATTTGAAGCATAAGATTTGAACCAGTCTAAAATGTCAAAGTGTTGTGAACTGATCAGCTAGTGTTTATTTTTCTATGTTCAGTAGTCCACTTGATTGAATCCATTCGATGCCTATTTTGGATGATGTCTCATGTTGGCCAAGAATCCAAAAAAATTGCATTGTCCCATGTCTTGTAAAAATGTATGGTAATGCAACTTCGATATATGGAATTGAAGCCCATAGTAGATACTCCGGAAAATAACTTGGCCGTTCCAAACTTGTAAAGAATAAAAGAAGCACCATAGTGGTCTGATTTCACGTCTAAAACTTTTCAGCAATAGTCAGGCCCTGGCCAACTTTCCCCACAGCCTTAAGTCCCATGACTTTATTTGACTATCTTTGACCAAACTTACTATTTAACACCAAAAAAATAAAACCTAGATCTTATTGTTTCTTTCTTCTTCATTTTTATACTCTCTCCCTCAAGAGCGCCGTCAAACCCTAGTAGACCATAAAATAAAAATCTCTCAAATCCGAGTGCTGCAGAAAACCAAACCAAGATCAACCAAAAGATGACTTCTCGTCTCTACAAATGTCATCATCATGTAGATTGTAAATTAGCAAGTGGTGGATTCATATGGGAATGTGGAGGAGGTGGAACAACACAACAATACATCCTCCTCTTTGAATCCAATCAACATAATGATTTCTCCTCTCAAAAATAACTATTAAGTTCTTCTTCGGTAAGTTTCCAATAATGAAAGCTATGTGGATTATGATTTATAGCCTAGTTTTGTTAAGAGTAAAGGAAAAAACTAAACATGGAATCAGCTATATAGATTATGATTCATTATCATCATCTGAATCTATATGTGATGTGGGTATTAAAGCAGATTACGGATTCGGATCCACCAGGGATTCAAATTTTGGATTTAATTATTGGTGAAATTAGGGAAGTATATGCAACTTAAGAATGAACAAAGTGAATTGAGTAGTATTTTGAGAATTAAACGCTGTATAGATCTTCAAGTTATAAATATGTCCTTGCAACAAAACCCGCAACTCGGGAAATTTATGAAGGAGCTCTTTCATATACGGAGGCACGGCGAATCCTTGACTAGAGTCTAGAGTTATAATTTTTCCTCTTAGGTTCCTCTCCATAGGCAGAATTTGGTATGCTAAAACTCAACCTCGAGTTGATATGGTTCGGGTACATTGTTTTACGATGCATTTTGTTTTGAATTTGACCAATCACTTAGTTTTTAGTATTGATTGTGAATGGCGTTGAGTTGGGGTGTTAGGAACCAGCTGAGTTTAGTGTCCTGGAATGGGTTCATTTATAAGCTCTGTAGCACATTGTCACATCTAGCTAGTTTTGACTTGGATTATCACATTTTTTGTTTTGCATGTAATTGAAACGCAGTAAAAAAATGACTACAGCTGCAAGGTAATTCAATTATAAGTCCTTGTTTTCATTCCATTAACATGTAAATATAACATGGATGACTTGAGTCGTGATTTCTGAAATATGGAATGAAGTTGACTCTATGGGTCCAATGAGGGCACAAACTTGGACCTCTTGATGCTAGATGATAATGTAAGTGACGTTAATAACAATTGCTACCTTATTAACATTAGGTTCCAACTACTGTCTGATGACAGGGAGATTAGTTACATGGGGTGATTCCTAAAAAACACTTATTTGGAATTTGAATTGTCCTTCGTGAGGGTGTAATTCGTTCACTTTTGAAATTGAATTTTGCGTTTGAAAAGAATATGTATAAATGACTCGGATTCCACCACAATGAAAATGCCGGGCCACAAAGTAAAATCTAGAAATGAGAACTTTTGGCGTGATCCTGCCGCTGTGGTGGAATCTAGATCTTCAACCTCGGTATTCTACTCAAAAAAGGCCTGGGAGTCGATACTAACAGATCTTAATATATTCTTTTCAAGCTCAAGATTCAGTTTGCAAAGTGAATAAGTTACACCCTTGCACACTAGCGGTTTAAATTTCCAGGTAAGTTTTTTTAGGATTAATCCCATGTAACTGACAAAGTTGTCATTAGCCAGTACATGTAATTGGCGTTATTTCCATTTTCATCTATCATCAAGAGGTGCAAGCTTGTGACATCATCGTCCCCATAAAGTCCACTTCATTCCATGTTTGGGAAACCATGATTGAGTCATCTAGACTCCCCCTTCCATATGTCAATGGAAACTCATGTGAGCTAGTAGAACATATTATCTATCAAATCCGATTATAGGAAATTAACCAATCCAGGATCAATCCAAAAACTTACTTAATTCTCATATATCTTCTACTAGTGGTGATTTTATCCTTCTTCTTTTCGTTCTACCAAAATGGCATCTTTTAGATGTGTTAATGCCTTAGTGGTTTCATATGGGAATCTGGTGAAACAACACAACAATAAATCCAATAAGCATTATGATATCTCAAAGATTAATTAAGGGTATCAGAGACAACAATTTCATTTCCACATGCAGCTTCACTTGTTCGTCAAGTTGGATGTTGTGCCACTTCACTAAATCTTCTAGTGTGACTTGCTTAGGCTTTTTGTAGTCTAAGGAATAGATTTATCGAGTACAGTTTAATAAGCTTGTAGTGAATTTGAAATCCAGTGCGTGCAATGTTGCACTAATAAAGCTCGATGAAGGTGAAGGTTAGCAAAGGAAGAGTTTTGAATAATTTTTCATTTCAGTTGCTTATTCAATGGTTCGGTTAGCCAAAGCTGGATGACATCGAGGATTACCCTTCAGCCATATCAATAAGATACTTGAAGGTCTTGTGGGTGCTTACTGTTACGGTTTTGGAGGTGCTACATGTTCCACAATTGGTGTTTTCAACATGGTTTAATAACATGAACAGGTTTAAGTTTGTCCAATTTAGTGTTTGGGTCCAGGTTTAAAAGACATACTATAATGAGTTAATTAGTGTTTGGGTCCTAGATTTTGGTATGGTAGAGTATTTGGGTCCTATGTTTGTCCAATTTAATGTTTGGGTCGTAGACCCGTTCGTCAAACTGGTCAAAGGGTCAAACTGTTAATGTCCGTTAACTTCTATTAGTGAAATAATTTACATACTTGCCATTATAAATTTCGGTTTACAAATTTCAATTTAAAGGTATAGATTGCATGGTTATAGTCTCAATCAACGGGAACAGTTTCAACTTGAGTCCTGTAAAATCTCTTCCGTTCATCACTAAAAACATAGAAGCAGGCAAAGTTCTTCCTTATTTGCTCGGCAACAGATCAATTCAGAATCCCACCAAACTAAGGCAGACGTGTGGGGGACTTCTATCGAACACTTGATGGGCCGGACCTGGTAATGGTGTTGTCCATCAAGGAATCATCATTTGCTTCTCTCAAATTCCCTGCAAACAAGATATTTCTGATCATAAGCCTTATACCCAAAATCACTAAACTTCATTCGTGGGTCAGTTGTATGTAGAATTTTCTTTCTTGCTCATCATCAAGTATCCCATCATTCATCTCTGAATAGTATTGCGTGGTTCATCTTTCGTGGGTCAATTCTATGTTACCAGAACAATGGTTATAGCTTGTGTTTCTTTAACATACGTTCCCCCAAAAACGACTACGACAGTTGGTTGCTCTATTCTGAGATGTTGCATTTGAAGCTCATCGATTGATTCATCTGACATAGTGATTGAGATGACATTGTTGAACCACGACTAACTATATCAGTGACAACGACAAAAATCAGGAACATGACCAAAACCTATGAAATCCAAAACTTCTAAAAATAACTAATCAAGAATTTAATTTTTATATCGGAACGGGTATGGTATCATAAGTTAGCACCTCAACAATAACGTTGAGGATTCAGTCAAATAGTGGTATGATCAGTTAATATGTCATGAGAAAAATGAAGTTATATCATAACTGTATTGTTTTGTAACCTTGTAAATTTAAAAATCATTATACCTTCAATGTGTTCAGATAAACATTCATATAGTTATTGATGAAAATAAAATTATCTCTAAGTCCACTCTCACTCAAACTATTCCAATTTCGCAGACACCAAAAACCAAACAAATTCAGTTACCACAATATCAAATTATCAATTCAAGAAATTTGGAGAAAATAGAGCAAAAAGATAAGTTCACCCATTGCAAGTGGACCTATACATCGGAACTTCTTTTAATTATGCTCAACCAAATCAACCTAATGCTTGATAGTATTCATAGGCTGGAATGAAATTAAAAGAGATTTTACCTGCAAGAACGTCTACACCATGAGAAGGTTGACCTGCTGTATGGAACTCTATTCCACTGTGGCATATATCATACAACCTTTATTTTTAGTTATGGAGCATATATCATACAACCTTTATTTTTGCCATTCAAAATTTCAGAAACATAAATTGCAATTCATAAATGTTCTTGAACCCTCTTTGTAATTACACCTAGAGAAGTTTGTTAGTGCATGTTATCAGAGTAAAGCCACACCTTTCCAGCTTCCCTCTGCCCCAGGTTGTTATGAAAACCTAATTTCAAAAGTGCAAACTACTGTGACACCCATTTCTTAGTTTTTAAACACTATAAAACCACCGACAAAAAAACTTGGTGCTCGCACCCATTTTTTCGTGAAAAATTATTAAGAGACCCATCTTTTAAGAAATTAAGTTTTGTCCGGATTTCTTTTTCTTTTTAATGTTAAAGATAAGCTTTCCTTAAAATTCTCTCTCGCAACAGAGAGAGATCGGGATGTTTCATCGCTTTTTTCTTTTTTTTTCATCGCTTAATTAGAATATCTCGCAACTCGTTTTCGATTGATTTTTCTGGATTGTCAATTCTGAGAAGAAGAGAGAATTTCAAGAAATTCAAGGAATTTTGAAGGTAGGGTTTTCTGGGTTATTCTAGGTTAAAGTTGGAGTGTAATTTCGTAATAAAGAGATCGGAACATATTGAATCTCTAAAGAGACAGAGGAGGATTTTTAAGATGGTAGGGTTTTCAGGGTTATCCCCATTATGTTATTTTCGTATAATTTCAGGGGAAGAGCAGTGTCCTTATCATCCAAGATTTAATTAGATTTTTGTTTATTTTTTTGTATCAAACCAAACAATTTTACCAAAATAAATTATTTCTGAATAGTTTCCTCCAAGTAATTTTGCCAAAGATAGAATATTTGTGAGTAGTTTCCCCGAAGTTGGTACTCGGTGATACACGATCCTTCACTTCATTTTTTCCCCAAGATAAGGAAAGAGTCAGTGTTTCGCCCCACTTACACTTGCGGTTGCAAAATGTTTGGCTGGGAGAGATCAAACGATACTTGTAAAATTTGATACATGGAGTTCTCGTATTTTAGGACTCTCGTCCTACTCTAGCTGCTGCTGCTGTAGTACGACTACATACATCCTCTTATCCGCTCCCTCTACTGGTAGGGTATGCAGGTATAGTGTCCCTAAACTACTACTAATGGATGAAAACGGTGGTTGTCATAGCAAATGCATGGTCAGTGATTTCAGCTTATGTGATTTTTTCTCTTGTGGCTTAGAGCTTAATTTTAATTCGTAATTGCAATGATGTACTGAAATATAGATGTTTGGGGTGGTGCTCTATGTGGTACTCCTTGGCAATTGAGTAATTGGCAATCCGTTTACGAACACATATCATTTGTTTTGTTTGCACTAATTAATTTCATACTATATGTATCTTGATCGACAGATTTCTTCTTTTGATTTAGAGTGGTTGTACATGGGTTTAAACACAGTGCTGATCGATTTGGGAGCTCGTCAAGAACCTATTGTTGCGTGTAGTGTTGAAACTTCTTTTTATTGGTTCAGGTTCTATTGTTGGTAGGATGTATAAGTGATGCTGGTGTTGGTCATATTGGTTGAATAATTTGTTAGGAAATTATGAAAATGGATGCATAACTTGTTATGCATCTACAAAATTTGTTGCATAACTTGTTATGCAGTACCGAAAATGGTTGCATAACACGTTATGCAACTATTATTGTAGCTGCATGACAAGTTATGCAGTTTTTTTTTTTGCATAACTTGTTATGCAGTCAAGAGAATGGTTGCATAACACGTTATGCATCAACTTTTTTCTTAGTATTGAAACCAACAAAAATTAAGATTGCATAACTTGTCATGCACCTACAATAATATCTACATAACATGTTATGCAATCGTGAAAATGGATGCATAACCCAAATGCATCCAAAAATATGACTACATAATGCATTATGCGTCGAGAAAATTATTGCACAATCTTTTATGCCTCGAGAAAATAGATGCATAACCTGATATGCATCCGTAAATATGGATGCATAGATCATTATGCATCAATTTTTTATATTAAAATCAACCAAAACAATGGTCACATAACTTGTTATAGATGCATAATTTGTTATTTAATCGAGAAAATGGTTGCATAATTCTGTATGCGTCTGCATAGTGTATTATGCATCGTTTTTGGTGGCTGCATAATGGTTATGTAGTCAATTTTCGAAATTTTTCCTAAAATGAAGATCACCTCCAATATTTTCGTGAAAAACAAAAATTTGATATTGTTGTTTGTACTGTTATGTAGCTCTCTTAAAAAGATTTCCAACGATATAAAATTTGTAAAATTCCTAGGGCGATTTTTTAGATATGTTATATCCAAGTTGCGTTACCAATTATACCCCTAAAAATTAGGATGTATAACGAGTTATCCCTCGAAAAAGCAAGATGCATAACACGTCATGCGGATGCATAAACCATTATGCAGACATGTTTTAATAAATTTGGATAATTATGGGTGTGACAGAAATATTATGGGTGTCACGGTATCCAAAATTAATTGTGGGTCTGACAATGAGAATTTTTTTTTTGGGTCTCCCCTTAATTTCCACATTTTAAAATTTAATTAAGAATTCCCAAACTGAAAACACAAAAAATCAAGCTGTTTACACCTGATAGTGATTTTTCCATGTCCAAGAGAAACGATAAGTATAAGATTATAAGGATGCAAATCAAATAAGAACAAAAAATATGAAAAACTAGTCTGATATCATGGGTTAGTATCATGGGTTACATGCCAGCTTGGGATCCAGTTGAACGCCTAATTGTCTATATTTAAAAGTATTTGGGATTGCAAATTGGATGAAATTGTTTTTGGAGTTATGGCCTTGTAGTTGTAGGGTTGATTTTTTGATGTCTCTTCACAATTGCCTCTTGAGGGGTGATTTTTTGGAGTAATGGCCTTGTAGGGTTGATTTTTGGTGCTCCGTGAGATTATTGCTGATGTTTGAAGGCTGGACAATCCATGAGTGAGTGAATAATACATTATGGAGATGAACATCTGACTTCAAGTTTGGGATCCAAGATTTATTTGGGCACGCCTAGGCTTATGACCTTGACTTCCTTTGACTATTTTCACATTGACTTACTCCTCTATTTAAAACCAACCACCAAACGAAAACCCTAAAACATAACCCTCATCTCTATCTCCTCCTCTTTTAACTCTCTCTCCCTCTAGAAAAGCGCCGCCATGAACCCTGAATCTAGATTGATGATGATAGGTGGTGTTCTAGTATGTGATTGTGGCGGAAGAAGAAAATTTGAATTGATAGCATTATGATTTCTTCTCTCAATCGCTTTTTCATGAATCTTTCTTTGAACAAATAAGATGATTGTAATGATGAATATGGGAAGCAACTTTGGCAAAATACCGTTTCAGCTGCTAATCGAGAGATAGGTATTTCTTCAATCATCTGTTGAATAAGGGAGGTCATACGCCTAATAGGAACTTAGCTAGAAAGTGAAAGAATAGCCTAGGGACGGTGTTTTGGTAGTAACTGCCTCAAAAAATTAGTTGCCAAACGCTTTCGAAACTAGTCAAAGGCAACTAGTAGTTTCTATACACATCCGCAACAAGTTGATCACAGCTACTGTTTTTATTAGTTTCTGAACTCTTTAACAACAAATAAATGCCAACAACATGAGATACGCTAATAGCCTAATGCTTCCGGAACTAGGTAAAGCCAACTGCTAGTTCCTGAATACTTCTGCAACATGTTAATGGCAACTCCAGTTTTCGTTAGTTTCCAAAAATATTAGCAACAACTGTAGGCCAACTACATAAAATACGCTTGTAGTCTAATGCTTTCGGAACTAAGCAAAGGCAATTGATAGAACTGCTAGTCCCTAAATACTCCGACAACAGTTTAACCGGCAGCTACTGTTTCCATTAGTTTCTAAACACAAAACCAAGTAGATTATGTAGCGACTTAAACTCCGGCATTACGGGTGTAAGTCTAAGTCATCAGTTATCCTCAATAATGATCCATATTTGTAAGCTTTGTGCAGTTTTTTTTAACAATATCAGATCACTTTTTCATGACCTTAACTTGGAAGAAGTAGTGCAAATTGCTATCACAAATGCGCAATTAAAATGAATACTTAAAGTCAATTAGATAAGAAGCTCAACTAGTGCTAACTTGAATAATATTAGTGCTAACTTGAAGAATATAATAAAGTACCTTAACGATGAGTTCATACAGATGTAAAACGATGTAAAAATGGTGTTATAAATAACACGACTTCAAATTAATCCAACAATTTTCCTTAGAAAGAAGTTCATCAAAAGCTCTTCATAATGAACCACTTACTGTCTTGTGCTTATATAATTCAATAGTGATAGTCAACTGTGTGCACTGCACAACCTAGGAATAACGGGTGTCAGTATCTTCCACCAGCTTTGCCAACCCCCATACAGAGTCTCTAATTTCATGAACCTGATCAATAAGAGCATCATCTTCAACATGAAATATCCACTGGGTGCTGCTCTCTCTTGGTGAAGATAATTAGGTGTTGCTCTCTCTTGGTGAACATAATTAGAAGTGCTAGCAGCTAACCGGCTCCCCATGTCCATTAGATGCAAGTAGGATCCATCCATTGCAAGTGACAAAACACTTTGTTCCCAGGAATTTGCACAACAAGATTCTCACAATTAATACAAGGACAACTAATGGTCTCAGGAATTCCAAGTTTCCCATCGACCATATGGCCCATATCTATGAAATTCGTAAATGCATCCTGGTATTCAAGAGTCCCTGTACATGTAAGATATATGAACATTAGAAGAAAAAATCAAAACATTTTAAACATAATAGCAAGCCTAAGTGAAGATGTAAAGTTCATGGGGAACAATTAATATATTAACCTTGGTCAAAGAACCTAATCTTTATTCATCATTGAAACGACTTCAATCTACCACTACAGGAAAAATAACCTTTTACGACTGTTGTTTCATGACAGTTTTCGTTTAAGTCAAAACATTAAATTAGAAGCTTTATTAGACGCTATTCCTTTTGAGAAATGGAACAATTTTATCCTATATTTTAAGGCCAAGATGTTGAAAAGAAAAACAAGAGAAGAACATGTGGTCAACATCTGAAAAGTTGATCATTTATCACTTACAAGTTCTGCACCTGATCATTTAAGTTAAGACTAGTGTCAATTGATCAGTGTGTTACAATGATAATTATCTTACCGATGAAGAAAGTCCTTTCTTGAAGAAACTTCAGAAGGCACAAAGGGAAGCTCACTCATTCGCAATGCATGGAAGCAATGAACCTGAAAAGTGAACCAAAGAAGCAATAAGAAAAAGTGCATAGGAAGGCACAAAAGAAAGTTTACCAAAGCTTAAAATCGAAGTAGTTGGAAGGAGTTTCCTACCAGGGTTTCTAAATAAAATTTGGGGATACAAATGAACACTCAATCTTTTTCTACAACCAGGAGTAATTGGACAGTCCAAGTACACGGTGCATATTCTTATTTGTTTCCAACAAGAAAACAGAGAGATACACGATAAGAGTTATGGACTAGAATGAGACTGTATCCATAGAAAGGTACACCAAATAGTTATAGTACTAGTTCAGAAGAACAAGCAAATTTCTTGGCAACTAAAGTTCAATTCAGAAATCACTGCAACAATACAACTAAAGTTCATCTCATAAGGTGATAATTCAGAAATTGAACATGCTAGGGACAACCAACGCATTATCTAAAGGCATTATACAGCAAAGGGATCTTGAATTTCTACTCCATTTCCACTTTTCTTACATGGTGGTTCAAAGACTAATTTTTCATTAAAAGGAAAAAAAGAAGCCAGAAGAAAGAAGAAACAAAACTCTGAGCCCCTACCCTTGCCAGAAATGGATATTGGCTTAAAGATTTTCCCCTGTTAACCCTGTTCCAGCTAAATATAAGTGAAAAATTGGTTCATTTTTAATAACCAAGATTTTGGTATTTTTCCTGATCACATTTTAGGTGTACTAACATTGAGGTTAACTTAACTGGTTGAGCAGGACTGGGACCAGACAAAGCGTTTCTAGAGAGATGAGCTTCAAAAAAATTCACAAGATTTCCAAATATTTGAAGGAGTTTTACACGGTTTTTTCCTAAGTGCAAACGTCTACGACTTGTGAGATCTCCCATACTGACAGGTAAATCTCCTATTAACATGTTATCATTAATTAGTAACTCTTAGAGTGGAATCTTACCAATTGATGATGGTATATTATAGGTAAATCTATTACTTGACATTCCTCAATATGTTTGGGAAATTAGGTTCTGAAATGAACCTGGAATGCTTCTGCCAAGCCAATTGTATTATGGAGGAATGTAAACTCATGAATTTGCAATCAACAGGTTAAGCTCCTGAATTTCATCTTGAAGTTTTTTATTCTGCAAAATGAAGTGGTAGAAAATCAGTTATTACCTTTTTGAGGTCCAAGCTAAATGTACTGAAAAATTCGCAAATGAAAACATAATGGATTGCAGTTTGCAACTACCTAAACTACTAACACATGGTAAGTGGGGAATTCAACAGCATACGAAAACATGACTACGATTAATTTTCAGTTAAAACTCATGGGATAGTGCAAACCTATCCCTGGAAAAATCTCTCTTAGCTCATCTGGAATGCTTCTTTTTATAGCCAAGCCAATTGTATTATGGAGGAATGTAAACTCACAAAACCATACTGTCTAACAACCACTAAGCATCCTTTACGAGATGAGGAGTTTATGGAACCTACTTGCTATTCCGCAGTTTGTAAGATTCCAGCGAGAATGAATTTGCAATCAACAGGTTAATTGCTTTGATGAATGGCTGGAGTTTACATCAACTGGATGCTCCTGAATTTTTCAAAGCTAAGCAATCATCTTCTCGCATCTTGAAGTTTTTATTATAAGCTTCAAACCGAATTAACACTCACAATTTGAAGATCCTACACTATACGCCTTGCAAATCACCAGTGCCAGATATATCAATTCGCGGTTAATAAGCATGTCATGCATACTTCTACTTCAGGTCAGCAGATCCACCAGCATAACCACATCCATAGTTTCCAGCACTAGAACTCCCACCATAACCACCATCACATCCACCTTGTGAACCTCCTCTACCACTTCCTTTTGTATCACTAGAACCATTATAAGAACCTCCCTGATCACCACGGCTTTTATCGTTGGAGCCTCCATATGAAAACCGTTGAGAATCATTTGATTATATTTTCTTTTGACACGTGGTGCTAAGCTAACTCTTAGATCTTAGGATACCAATAAAATTGGAGTTGGACATAAAAATCGTTTAACCTCGCCACACTTATAACTATGGCCCTATGGGATATGCACGTGGTAAATACACGAATCACAAATCGAAAAAAGAGAGTGAAGACCTAAAATCTTAACCTAGTTTCTATCTCCGCCTCCATCCCTTCGCCTCCCACACCATGACTGGAGATAAAACCAAGATTGAAATTAGGAACCCCTTTTTTTCCATCTAACCTCATCAAATGTATCTCAATTTATAATAAGCTGAAGAAAAAGAACATATCTAGATACTCCAATAATATCGTTTACTATTTTGCATTTTTTTCTCTGTAATTAGCTTCAATTTTTTCTCTAAAGATATATCGTATTGGGAGACGACATATCCAAGATGGTGGTGAGTTAAGTTTCCTTATAGATTCACTATAACTCTTTAGACCACCGAACAATCTGTAGAGATATTCATCTATTGCTGTTACTTTTACTATTTGTCTATTTCTATAACAACTTGAGTTCAGATATTCAGAACCTTTTGAAACCTACTCCTGGTAATCCTCTTTTGTGTGAATCAATATCAATTTTTGTTTTTGTTTTTTTGATAATCTATTTCGTGTTAATTCAGGTAAAGGAATTAAAGTTATCAATCAAGAACAAAACAAATGAAATCGAACAATAATAAATGGGTCATCATCATATTTCACGGTAACAATTTCTTTTAATTAGATTTTAAATGGATTTTGGGCTTTGTTCTTCCTTAATATATCATGGCAGTTTAAGTGTTTGTTTATATGCCTCAACCAAATCATAACGCTGATCTTAGATCTTTATGTATGCGTTCAAGGTATATTAATTCTATTACATGTGATATTTTCGTCAAAATTCAATCGCTAATGTGCTAGATTTTTAGTATGTTGATACAATTTAACCACAAAATGCTATAAGATCTGCAATTTTATGTTGCATAGTGATATTGATGGTTTAGTTATTTCACCCCTTTATACCTTTTTATTGTTTTTCTGAAAATTTATTGTTTCTGATTAGGAATATATTCTTTACTGTAAGGGTTTGCATTTGTACTACCTAATAATATATGATACTATCCTACTATGTTCATCTATTGTTAAAGTGGTGAATTATTGTTTGCATAAGTTAGTAGCGCTGAGGTTTAAACTTCCAATTTCGGTAGCCTAGCTAGTATTGACTATTGCAAATACAATAAAATTTTGTTTTTGATGAAAGAGCCTCCTGTAGTATGTGTAGGAAGTTAATAGATGTTTAAAATATTATGCGATAGTTATGAATACACTGCAGAGTTGCTTAAGCTAACAGATGGTGGGGTTTAAATGACAGAAAAAATTAGACCGAGGGATTGCGGCAGCTACCGCAAAGGAAATTTACCATAGTGTAGGCAACAGAAGTTTTGCCAGCGTAGTATACGATTTGGTATTTCTTTGTATCTCATGCTTTTTCTACTGATGTTAGTTTGAATCTGTGTTGTATATATGGTGTAATTTTAACTTAGCTTGTTTTGTATGCGACTGGTTGCTGCATCAAGGATTACAGAGAACAAGCCATGTGATGCGGTGATTTTGTTCTCGGAAACCCATGGTTCTAAAAACTACAACCAAAATGTCGGGAGATGAAAGTAAGGCATACTGTACAAATACACTTCAAATTTGATTTGTCTTAATTGCTCTGTGCAACAATACTGATTTGTAATTTATGTAGAAAACAATGGAGGCATGAAAGAAGCAACTATGCCAGGAGAATCTGTTTATAATGAACAAACGTGGGGGTCTTAACAAACGTTGTCGCAAAGCTTCTCACACTCACAAGAGTTTGGCTGATATAAGGGAAAAAGAAATACAATTGTTTGAATGGAAGGATTGAATCTCTACGGACAGAAAACATGCTACAGAGAAGACAAAACACGTCGGCCTACTGATATAACGAATAGCTTTTCTGCTAAACATTATCCTTCCATGGTGGTACCAGATGAAATGGAGGGTGATACAGCCAGCAAGTGATGAATGAATTTTCTTTTTTTTTTTTGCTTGTTTTCTTTTGATATCAAGATGTAGGGTAGGGAGGATGATGACGTGTAGTATGACATAGTAAGGCATATTTTGGGAATGATGACTTCTTAGTCTTGGTTTTGGAAATGAATGCATGTTTTGGAAATGAATGCATATTTTGTTAATTTGTCTTTTCGCTACCTATACGATGCTATCCAACAGTTAATTATGATATTAATTGCAATAATTAATTACGTAGAGTCTAAGTACTACTTTGCAGATTGATAACCCTGAAATAGCTAGAATCCCATCCCAAGAAGAAATATGGTCTGTTTTAGTTAAAATGGGATCCTATACTGCCCCAGGTCCTAATGGATATTCTACTATTTTTTATAAGAAATGTTGGTCAATTGTTTGTAATGATGTTGTGAGATTAATTAAACAAGTATTTCAGTATGCATCGTTTCCTGATCATTTCAATCACACACACATCACCCTTGTTCCAAAGATTAAGAACCCTGAATGTCCCTCAGATTATCGACCCATTGCCTTATGCAATGTGCTTTATAAGATAGTTGCTAAAATTCTCTCTAATAGGATTAAGCCATACCTGGAATTGTTCATAAGTTGGTCTCAGAATGCCTTTGTGCCAGGAAGACCAATCCTGGACAATATTATTGTGGAAAAAGAATTACTTCACACTATGAACAACTCTCATGCTACAACTGCTCACTTTTCTTTGAAAGTTGATATGGCTAAAGCATATGATAGGGTTAATTGGAAATTCCTAGAAGACATGCTTCATTTAATGGGTATACACGGTTCAGCTCATTCACTAATCATGCTATGTGTTACAACGGCTACATTTTCCGTCAACATTAATGGTTCTCCTCAGGGGTTGTTTAACAGTGAGCGAGGTATTAGACAGGGATGCCCCATATCTCCGTCTCTTTTCATCATCTGTTCTCAAGGGCTATCAATCCTTATGCATCAATATGAAGTTCAAGGTTTATTTCAGGGATTTAAAATTAACTGTTGGGCTCCTACTATAAGTCATCTGATGTTTGCTGACGATTTATTTTTATTTGGAGCTCATACAAGGATTAATGTTCTTAACTTGAAGAAAATTTTGGAGGAATATGCACAGTTATCAGGCCAATCAATAAATTATTCTAAATCTGCAATCCACTTCAGTAAAGGTGTATCGGATATTAGAAAACAATCCACAATACAAGATCTGGGAGTTAGAGAGATGACAGTGGATGACAAATACTTGGGTATTTACCCACTAAAGTCAGACTACAGAGTTGCCAGTTATAGATACTTGAATGATATGTTCTCTAGTAAGCAATCGGGATGGAGACAACATTTTGTCAATTTAGCTGGTAGGAATGTCCTTTGTAAGTCAACTCTATCTGCTATTTCAATCTATTCGATGGGTATCTTCCTTCTTCCAAAGGGTGTCACAAATTATATTGATAAGATCAGAAGGTGTTTTTGGTGGGGTCATTCTCCGAAAAAAAGAAAACTACATTTCATTAATTGGCAGAAAATGGGGATGCAAAAAGACTCTGGTGGATTGGGAATACGTAGTGCGGAAATGATGAATATAGCATTCATTTGTAGATTGGTTTGGTGATTTTTGGAAGATAATGATGCAATGTGGGTGCAACTCTTAACTGCAAAGTATCTAAAGGATTCTTCTTTTTGGTCTGTAGAAGCAAGCAACAAGAACTCTTGTATTTGGAACAGCATGCTAGATGTTAGACAAAAACTAGAAAACAAGATATTCTGGCAGGTGGTCAAAGGTGATAAAATAAAGATATAAGAAGATCCATGGTTATCGAATCATATTGATCATTTATTACCTAGAAATCTGGAGTATCCGCTAGAAATGGAATATGTATCTGATCTTATTATTCAGGAGGAGAATACATGGGATCTTAATATTCTTAATAACACATTCCCTCATGATATCGTGCAAAATATTACTGCCACCAAACGAAAACCCTAAAACATAACCCTTATCTCTATGTCCTCCTCTTTTACCTCTCTATCTCTCTCAGTAGAAAAGCGCCGCCATGAACCCTGAATCTAGATTGATGATGATAGGTGGTGTTCGAGTATGTGATTGTGGCGAAAGAAGAAACTTTGAATTGATAGCATTATGATTTCTCCTCTCAATCGCTTTTCCATGAATCTTTCTTTGAACAACTAAGATGATTGTAAAGATGAATATGGGAAGCAACTTTGGCAAACTACCGTGTAAAGATATAAGAAGATCCATGGTTATCGAATCATATTGATCATTTATTACCTAGAAATCTGGAGTATCCGCTAGAAATGGAATATGAATCTTATTATTCAGAGGAGAATACATGGGATCTTAATATTCTTAATAACACATTCCCTCATGATATCGTGCAAAATATTACTGCCACCAAACGAAAACCGTAAAACATAACCCTTATCTCTATGTCCTCCTCTTTTACCTCTCTATCTCTCTCAGTAGAAAAGCGCCGCCATGAACCCTGAATCTAGATTGATGATGATAGGTGGTGTTCGAGTATGTGATTGTGGCGAAAGAAGAAACTTTGAATTGATAGCATTATGATTTCTCCTCTCAATCGCTTTTCCATGAATCTTTCTTTGAACAACTAAGATGATTGTAAAGATGAATATGGGAAGCAACTTTGGAAAACTACCGTGTCAGCTGCTAATCGAGAGATAGGTATTTCTTCAATCATCTGTTGAATAAGGGAGGTCATACGCCTAATAGGAACTCAGCCAGAAAGTGAAAAAATAGCCTAGTGACGGTGTTTTGATAGTAACTGAAAGCTCCGGCAGATTCAAAATAGCTCTTATATCATGGATTGTGTCATTTGAAATGATTTCACGATGGTTTTTCTAATAGCTTTATGGTAATTTATTTGTAAATAACTTTGTTTTCAATTCTATGAATGTATCAATTAAAGCTGCACATTTGAATTCATTTTGGTTTTGTGCTTTAATTGCATGGGTTCAGGTCACTGATTTAGCGGGGCACTAAGAATCCATCATTTCTACTTAGAACTTTTTAAAGTAGTTTTAACTTTGTTTTATTGATTTAGCTTGTAGTTTTAACTTTAAACATTTTTAATGAGCTGGTAAATTAGGTCTTAACCTTCATATTGGTTGTCATGCTAAAATTTAAGTTGTTGTTTAGTTGCTGGTAATGTGTTTACTTCGATGAGTTCATCAATAAATTGTTTCTTTTCAATAGGATGCCTTCTTTTTGAGATTTGTATGTGAAATTGGTTCCTTATTGAGATTTGTATGTGACAAGTATCAATAAAATGGTTCCTTTTACATCATGTTGAGTTCATATTAGCATTGTTGTCTTGAAATGGAATACTGCAGCTATTGTTGTGTTTCAGTTTTTGTTATTTTTATCTTTTTTTTTGCATTAGTGGGGAGCAAATTACTGGCAGCTTTCTAGCACTTTTATCTTCATTTCTATGTGAAATATGTTTATATCTTGAGATTGGAAATTTGGGTGTAATTTGAAGGATTTCCTGCAGCTACACGGATTAAGTAAATAAAATTATAGAGAAGCACCATAGTTGTTGCATTTCCTTAGAACTAGATTAAGTAAATGGAGGGCATAATTAGACAAGAAATAAGTCCGTCCATCAAGCAACATAATTAGTCCCAGAAGCGCCTAAATTGCAAAAACACACCGCGCTTGTTTTGGGGAAATCAAAGACAAGTAACACGTTTGAAAAAATCAACTCTAATGCCCCCAGATAAACAAGGTTCTGAAATAGTGTAATCTAGCAAAATAGAGTAGCAAGATCTAATGCAAACTCAGTTTGGAATGATTATACTCCAGATTTTATCATTAGCAAACAGGAGATGGACAATGTACAACCTTGATTCCATTAATATAATTATTTTCCTATCAAAAAAAAAAACACGGTTCTGAAATACGTAATGGGGATTGAACTGGATAAGGAGTGCAATAGAATTTGCTTTCGGTGGAATCGCGCATCAGGCCTATTCCTATGCATGTGCAAAAAATCATATGCACCCATTATGGGTATGCTAAACTGCCAAACACATATGCCAATATGTCTGGAATAACATATAGGAATACACGACAGAGTTTCCATCGCTCGATGGTCAAGTCATCGCTCGCTGGTAATTGCTACACTAGCGTTAGTCAAGATGTCGCTCGCTGGTCTGATCATCGCTTATTAGATCTTAATCTAATGGCTACCATATCCCCCTCTTTAAATACATAACTTCTACCCAACTTCAAATTCAAATTCAAATTCATTTCAGCATGCCTAGTGCTCGCATAACCGAAGTGGATCTTACCAGAGGAAGATGTTTCTTTGATTCGATGTTGGGTTTCAGTTGCAAGCGATAGAGATTTTAATTTAGAGACTTTTAACTTATGGAACATTGTGTTTCAAAGGTTCACGATGTTAAGTCATGTAAAACCAAGAATAACAAATGAGTGTCTTCATAATTCGTTATTGTTTCATCAATAACAATGTTTGAAAGTATTAGCAAATTACGTGGTTGATAAAACAGGATAATCCTAGGTTGTTAGATGAAGAACTAAAAATTAGAGCTCGTACCAAATTCGCTGAAGACAACGGAAGCTGGTTTAGTCACGACGAATGTTATGAACTCGACAATGTTCATGTGCACGGATTCAAATTATAAGTTTGCATTTACAATCTTAATTTAAAATTAGTTTGTAATTAAATATTAATTTAAAAAAAAGTTTCCATTAATTACAAATAAATAAATTACATTTCAACTAAAAGATTACATTTAAACTAATCATTACCTCCCTGACCAAAGATTTAATTGCCCGTGTTTCTGGATCAATAGTGTTGTTCAACATATCAGTTAGCGAGCCGGTTCGAGACTCACTTGGTGCTTGAGTCTCATCAGAATCACCATAACCGCAACGGGTTCAGGGCGCAAAGGTTTGTAGAAAATGAAGTCTACCTGATTTTACAAATGTATTTGTATAAGTTTCGATACTAATATTATTGATTGCCTCCATTGTGATATATATTTTGATATAATAAACATGTTTTGTATCTGCTAATAAATCGGCATTGTTTAAGATTTGACAGGAAACTAATATGTAGTTGACGTGGTCTAAAGGATCAGTAGGTAACCAAAAGAAATTTTGAGGATATAGTTTCTGTCTAACTTGTTTAGTACGTATTTAAAATAGATGTGCATATCCGCGTTTACCCTGGGAAATCAGAGGGATGCTCTGATTAGAAGACCAGATATTGGAATGCATGAGGTACATAATTAATTTCAATTATGTGATATATGCTTTACAACCACCTATGAAATATGTGATATATTTACGATTTGGCTGAAAGACCAAGATTTAAATCGAAAGGATCTAGAAGAAATTCTGAAGGAAATTGTTTTTGTCAAACTCAATGCGTTTAATGTGTGTTGTAAATGTGCAGTATATCAGATGTATACAAATACCCTTGTATCTCAAGCTGAATGATCTGATTAGAGATTTGCGATATTTGAGGTACATCTTAAATTATGTATGTAATACATATTGTACTGACCTTAAGAGATGTTGTTGTTTCAGGTTATGGATAAATCTTAGTCTATGTGTGTATCCTCTTAAGGACTATCTGTTTAAGGAAGTCCTTAAGAAAGACAAGATGAACTTGAATTTTGAAGAAATCAAAGTTTATGTGATTTAATTAAAGCATAAGAGGAAGACGAATGATTACTAAGATGCTTCTTAAAAGAAATTCCTCTGTGACCTATGCCTGGCCATCATTGCAGAAACTCAGTTGACTATGTGAGTCTAAAGTAAATGAGCAATGACAAAGTCTAGACATACTCGAAGAAGGATGATTCGGTAAGACAACTATACTCTCTAATGAAGTAATTTTAGTTGATTCGTGAAAGTCAAAAAGAGAGTCTCAGTAGACATGTAAAGTCAAAAGAGAACCTCATGGACATAGTGAAGTCAACAGAAAAATTAGAGATCCTTTGACGAAAGGATAATCTAGAGAGATAGTTTGAAATTATACATCGAGGGGGATGGGACTTAAGCTCATAAAATAAACTTGCCATGAAGGATACTCAACCTTGCTGACTGGAGATCCCAAGGACAAGGTTTCGAATGAGACAACTAATTCATGGTGGGTAAAGGTAAACACTATCAGAGAATTATATTCTCTGTCCCTTCCCTATGGTGTAGATGTGATAGTGTGACTGCATGTGAAGGATGACTTTTAATAAGTCTTAATGAGTTCTATAGTTTCAATTTTAGATTGAAGTGGGTGTAGCAGTGAACACTCTTGATGGAACTCACCTATCTGAATGAGGAAGTGGGTCGCTTCCTATGAGTATAAGCTGTAGAGAAAAACCTATCTCTTGTTTCCACCGGTGTTATGTACTTCTTCTTCGTTTTCTTTGTTTGATACGAGGGTTTTAAGTGCTAACGAATCGTGAGTTTTTCCGCTGCCAAGTTCTGAAAGGACAAGTTTGAATGTGCTATTCAAACTTGTTAAGATTGTTGAATCTTGGAGGCGGATGTACCCGTAGGGCTATAGCATCATCTTTTCAGAGTGTAGCCGGGCATTCTTGTCTTAAGGACAATATGTTGAACATGCGCCTCAATCTACCATTACCAGTTTCATCTTCTATGGTGTTTAACAGAATGTTCAAGGCATCAACAGTTGACTAAGAACAGTTGACTAAGGAGAAGATACGAAAATCAGATAAGTGCCTCTTATATTACTTCATTGTTTGATCAATTTTTATTGTTATTCTCCAACATACAACAGGGTAGCTTAGGAAAAATTACATATATTGTTCCTTTGAATTTAACTTCTGAGCTACAAAGTAACAATTTCTTAGAAGTTGAGACCCGGGCCTGTACACGACTGAGTTAACTTTAAAATTTTCTTAGAAGTTGAGACTCGGGGCCTGTACACGACTGAGTTAACTTAAGTTGGTTGATATAACTGGGGTGCCCCTTGGGGCCTTCCCTGGTTAAACTTGTTGGGGCGCACACACCTTGACCATGACCTACCCTGAATTAACTAGCCTTGACCAAACTTACTATTTAAGACACAAGGAAAGCTCTAAAACCTAATCATTCCTTTTTATTTTTCCTTCATCACTCTAGAATCTAGATCTCTCTCTGAGGAACTGCGCTGTAATAAACACTAGACCATAAGACCGTCAAATGGCATGTAGATCGGAAGCTGGTTTTGTTTGGGAATGTAGTGGTGACTGGTGCATGAAAAATGAACCCCCTTTCAATTCAATGTCATAATGAGTTTTCCTCTCAAATCCTGGTTTTGATCAACAGCCGCCCATTAATTCAATATTATGTCCTGTGCAATGCTTCTCCCTCGGTGGAAGTATGACAAAATTAATCAGACAGATCAATGTTTCCATATCATGTTGGATATTTTTCATTTTTCTATCTTAAATCTTTAAGTGAAGAGCAAAACCAAGAAAAACATTGTGATTTGGGATTTAATCTGAAGAAGGGCTCTGATCCAATTGACTGGTTCAACATGAGAAGACTGATACCCCTCTCACTGAACTGGATTTCATGGTGTTTCAGATAGCTCCAAGGCAATTCAAATGTATATCCTTGTTTTTCATTCCTATTATTAACACAAGCATTGAGCACGTGCGATACTATTTTTCTACTTTGCAAATAATTTGGTGGTGATTCGACATCATATTTCTTTATTTGAAAATTAGTCGTTTTTGTACTTAAGAATCAATCATTTATTCTTTTCTTTTTTTTTTCAATTCATTTTTAAGTTATGTCTAAATTTTAAGTTATGTCTAACTTTTAAGGAGAATACATATAAAATTTGGAGAAATATAAAAAAAAATTGAAAAACAAAAATTTTATATCATTATTTGTGCTCATTGCGTAGCTAATATATAAAATTTACAAAAATCCGACGTGTAGTTTAAAAGATATGAGGTTTTTAAATTTGTAAAAAGTGAATTTACTCTTATGTCCATATAAATATTCTTTATACCACTTCTTTAAAATCTAACGGATGATAAAAAAGAGGAAGTCAGTGATCTAACGGATAATATCAATAGTTCAGATGGAATTCTATTTGTAAGATCTAACGGTGGAATTTTAAAGTTAGGAGATCCAACGGTTATATTTACTTGAGTTTTGTAATCCCTTGTTGCCATTAAAAGGGGAGGAGATATGAATCCCATTAATTGTGTTAGTAGTTTAACTTTATAAAATTGAACTGAGCTGGTAAACTGGGTATTATAGCTTTCATAATTGTTTTCATGCTGAAATTTTAGTGCTTCTTTGCTCATTAGGTTACTGCAAGTGTGGGATTCTCGTGGAAGGTCTCTAATACCTCATTATCGCAACTAGGGTTTCCCCTCTCAAAAAGCAATGCAAATATTCCTCTTGACAACAAAATTTGGTATGTTAAAACGCAACATTTAGTTATATAATTTTGGTACATTGTTTAAATCAGCACTTTGTTTTGATTTGGGATATTTACTTGGTTCTCATTATTTATTATGTACAATTTTGTTCTTGTTGTTTAGACTGATGCTGCCGAGTTGGGCGTAACTATACATTAGTGATCTGTCCATTTTGTAAGTTATCCCAAGTAAATAATCATGGCTCATCCGTTCCAATGCTTTGGGATGCTAATGATGATTTAGATGTTTGTATGAGATTATTTGAGTCTTGAAATGAGTTTATAAGCTCTGCACCTGGAAGTTTAGTGAAGATCTTTATTGGCATCTTGTTTAATTAGTGCTCTTAATAAAAGGTTACATACGTAAGTGAACGCTGGATTAAATAACTCAGTTGAGTTGTGGATGAGTTTCATATGACATATCAATATATCATCATTGGTCCGGAATTATAAAGAAATTGGGTGTATGATGTTCGTGTGTATATATGGAACATGTTGTGAACAAGGAGTCAGGAAAGTTGTGTGGAGAAGAGTTGTGGGTTTGGCAGTGATTTGTATTAACAGCGATTTTAAGGATTTCTTTTTTTTCTATTATAGAACATCTTTGATCCTGCATTATCAAGATGTTGCATTAATCCATATATACCGACGATCATAGAACTTAGAACTTGCACTGCTTTATATTTATTGTACACATATTTAATGTTTTTTTTTTTTTAATTACAAGATAGTTTAGATGACTGATGAGCCGAGTTAGATTTTACCCTGACAGTCATGGAATTCAAGCGTTAGAGAGGAATGGAAATGAAAGGATCAATGGGCTATACAATAATGTGTCGAAAACTATTTATCAGATTATTACGGAGGTTAAGTGTTTGTTGTTTTAATTGGACAATAAACACTGGTATCTCTACTAGTTATCGTTTGTCAACATTATTATGTAATTGAGATGCTTTGATGCATTTTACGTAACCTTTTCCTGGCCACTTTTGGGTGACTAAGATTTTTCTACAAAACTGTGCCCTTTCAAGTCAAAAAAAAAAAAAAAAAAAAAGAGTAATTAGGGGAGACTTTTTAGGTCATTCATTATCCCACCTTATTTACAACCTGTTTTTTCTCTAAGGAAAAAAATAGCATTAGTTTGTTTTATTCATGCAAAAGGATATTTTTGTAATCATAACTAATTACCGGTTATTCATGTATACAATCTAAATGATGGGTTTTAACTACAAAAAAATATTATTTGGGCTAGAAATAATTTTCACCATTTGTAATAATATACACACAATTATTATTTTTTATTAAATTTTAATTTTTCTTCTTATTATTATTTCATATTTAACTAATTGGAAGCCTAACAAGCTAAGATCCAAGCAAAAAAAAAAAAGCTAAGCTCCAAGCATCGTACTACAACATTAGTTGAACAGATTGTCATGCTAGTCTACCAGCGAGCCTCATGAGGAATTAAGCCGAGGGATCCGAAGCAGATAGTTTGGCTATAGTCGTCGCAAGGGAGAAATCTAACTCTATCGTCCATGTCAAACTTTGCAATATTATGCCATCTGGGACTCGAACTTGGGACCTCCCATAACGCTTAAAACCTATGTGGAGCGCAAGAAACTAGCTGAGCTACAAGCCGGTTAAAGAATTTTGTGTTAATGAGTTTTGAACTTAGGTCATTGGTATTAAGATCATAAACATATGCCCCCAAAATTATACAATCAAAAAATATTATATTTTCACTTTTACAGAAAATATTTAGAGTACTGGTATTCTCCTCTATCTTATTAGATCTCTAGGTATATGATCTGGGATACTTGGATCCGTCTAATTGAGAATGAAAAAGGAACCAATTCTTGAATAGACTTTCTAGCTATTTGGTAACCCATAATCAAGAAACTTATCGAATAATAAATTGCAGAGGTGTGTGTTGGAAGGATTCAGTGAAGGGACTTCACAATAAGGACAAAGTTCAAGGCAGAAAACAGATTTGGGTCTTAAAATTATGCGAGGTTCGTAAAATGTTCTTCTTTTTACATTACTTAACTACTTGAGTTCTGTAGGGTGTAACATTTTGAACCTATTGGTAGTTTTTGAAATAATCCATGGAGCCGATTTGAATTGATGGCGATGGTCTGGTTACTCTAGTAATTTGGTTACTCTCACCCGTTATGCCTACTTCACTTGCAACACCTTCCCTGTTCATTCTCATTGTAACTTCATCAGATTAAAATTTATCAAGTAACAAATCCATAATCAGCAGTAAGGTAGAGCTCATTGTATGCAAAAATGAAACAAGTAATGACATTATTCATATTCAACTCTCAGAAACATTGTTACGGGTTTACTGTTGTTTGGTGCTTGATGGTAAATTAAGAGATCAAACTATTCAGAGAACAGAAAACAAGCCATAGAAAATAACACAAATATTTAAACAACCACTTAGTTACTCTAAAATTATCCTTCTTTTTCACATCGAAACCTTCTTTCAAAATTAAAAAGATCTGTGATGGATTAACTAATACAAAAATTCAATCTTCAAAACCCGTATATATGTAGCGTTTTTGTTGTAAACGCGGCTGGCTATCGTAACTTTCGATTCAAGGCAGTTTAGGGAAATTTTTCTACAGAACTTTCATCCGTATGTAGACACTAGAAAAAGTTTTTGATTTGAAAAGGATTTAAAAAAAAATGGTAAACCAAGAAAATGAAGAAATAATTGTGTTTTGAGAGGAGAAATTATTGTGATGAGGACAAGTTATTGTTGTTGATGGACATGTATTTGAAGTCATTGAGATGAGAACATCAGAGAATCTGGATCTGTTCGCTGCTGTTGTTGACTTTTAGGGTTAGGGTTTAGAGATGAAAGAGGAGAAATTGAATTGTAGAGAAACTATTCTTCTTATAGGCTTAGAGATTTAGCCCCTTCGGTTTGAAATATATGTGGATCGTTGATCTGTTTGCCCTATTATATTTAACGGTACACATCACATATATTTTACGACTGACCAAAGTATTCTACTGCTTTGGTTCCCATAGCCACAAGGATAAAGGCATACCCATGTCATGGCATCCCTTAAAATGAAGCATCATCATGAAACCCTAGGCCCTTATAAATTTGTATTTATTCTCACACCTTGTTTACACCACAGGGTGGAGATACACTTTAGTTGGTGTTTTCATTTTCTCTTTCTTTCAGCAATGAGACGAGAGACCTCAATTCCCGTGATCACCTATATATATATATTCAATAAGAAGTATTGCATTCATCCATTTGATAAGAAACTTCACCAATTGCAAAAATTAAACGAAACAAAAATCTTCATTTGATACAACTCTTCATTCGCCATCTTTCTTTAGGACAACTAAAATAAATTGACATTTCAAAATTCATGAATGCAATCAGTATCCCTTAGCCTTACGAGTGTGTCCACATAAGATACTCATTAAGCTTCGCTTGCTCAGATTGCCAAACATGACATCTTACGGATCTCAACTCTTTATTCCAAATCACCTCTTCATAGTGCGTTTTTGAGAGGATAAGTCATTATGACATGATTCATGATTCTACATATGCAATCGATATCAACATCAAAATCCATATCTGACTGAACTGAAAATTCAAACTCAAAGTGTTTTTGTTTGGAGATTTTGAGGAAAACGGAAAGCTAGTAGTATTGTATTTATAACAAGGCCTTATCGTAAACCCTAGGCCCTGGTCAAATTTATTTATTCTCACACCTTTTTTACCGTACATTCAAAAGATAGACTTGTTTGGTCTTGTGAAAATTGAATCAACATTTTGACTGCGATTTGACTCAAAATCTTCCTCATGGTCCGAAAATTGTCATGCAATATTTACCCTGTGAGTTACATCTGCACCGTGAACAAACAATTCAACATACGAAGTTCAAAATTTGAATCTGGACTTATTCAAAATATTTTCTTTCTTAATGAAAATATCTCTTGTTTCCATTCGAGATTATATGCTTAATTTTTGTGATTAGATGATTAGCACGAGAAATTAAATCCTTTCTATTTTTAAGATGCCCAATTTTAGCACTCAATTCCAATCTCATACCCCGGACTAGTCAAAATGTGGCGCAGGTAATTAAGAAGAATAAGGATTTCTCTTTTTGGAGATGGCAAAAGTTAAGAACATAGCTCACGAAGGTTTTATATAAACTGTTTAAAATAGTGAAACGGAGCTCAACCAAACTGAACAAAAGTCAACTTGAGAATAACAAAAAATTAAAAGGCTTACATCCCATCAATCAGGACTCCAAAAATTAAAAGGTTCTATCTCAAGTCATCTTCACATACACTAGACTGGTTTGCCATCAATCAATAAGACAAAAGAAAAGAGAGGTTTACTCAAAAGCTCATCATTATCCTCCGATTCTCATTGTCCTCGTGTTTTCCTTGAACTTCTTCAGAGAATTGTTACATAACAAGTGTATCTGCTTGTAGCTTTTTCTGCACTATCTTTTAATCCAAGCAGGCATTCAACCATGTGGACTCACCAGTAATCCATTTTTCACTTACTTCAAGCTCCATTTTGGTCTTCTTCACCTTCCTGTCTTCCATTGCTCGACAAAAACTTGTTCTTCCACTTATTTTACTTCTTGATAATTGTACCGGGCTTTTCTTCCATAAGTCCACTGCAGTCATTCAAGGATCCTAACCAAATTTTTGGTGGAAAAATCATTGTGGTTCCTTCCCTTTTTCTTTCAGGTTCTGGGACTACAGCTTCCTTGGGACGAGGTTCTTTGCTAGATGTAGAAGCATCAGCTGATAGAAGCAGCAGTAGTCCCTAATTCTCCTTTGTTGATAGAAGCAGCAGCAGTTGTGGCGTGAGGGACTCTTACCAGTTCCTTTCCATGAAGAAACTGCTTCTCAGTACCAGCAGCTATGCCATCTGAGCTTCCAGCAGTATTTCCTGAAAACCAGCCAACTGATCAGGTTCTTGGACTATACCTTCAAAGTGCCCTCCTTAAGACACACCACCTAATCAAAGTTAGGTTCACAACACACTTATAGCATTTTCTCAATACCAAAAGATATTAGTACTAAAACAACTTGGAGGAGCAAAACAGGCAATAATTTCTGGAAAGTTTGATTACAAATTCACATGCATACATACATCAATTCAGAAGCACAAACAATAAAATTGAAGCCTAGCATACAAATAAATTTATTGTTTAACCTATATACATAGAAGCGACACCTTCAAGAATTACAGATCTAGATATTAGATAGAGGCCAAAGAAAATTGAAAAGGGGAGAACTATCCCACTGAACATATAACCTATAAAAATTCAAACTCCATTGATTTAACACACGCATAGCATTTTCAGACATCATAATACCAAAAGGTTAAACATTTTAAGATTACGATCAAAGCTGTAAAAATTGAAGCAAAAAAATTTCCCACAAGATAAATTGAAAGTTCAAATTTCATGAATCATATCCGTGTATACCTTGGAAGGGTTCCTTTTTATGTGAAATCACACATAATCCATGATCTCACCCCTTATTATAGAACCACCTTTCTCTAGTGTGTCTTTAAAAGGATAAGTCATTATGACATGATTGATTCTATATATACAATTGATATCAACATCAAAACCCATATGTGATTGAGCAGAAAAATCAAACTGAAATAAAGATTTGAAGGAGATTGAAAACAGAGAATGATTTTGGTGTTTGACGGCATAGAAGAAGATGAGTGAATAATGGTATCTCCTTCACCTAGTGTGTGTATTTATAACAAGGCATTTTCCTAAACCTTAGGCCCTTGTAAAGTTTTACCCATTCTCACACCTTCTTTACACTAGAGGTTGGGATACTGTAGCCCGTGTTTTAACTTTCTCTTTCAGCAACGAGAGAGCCCAAGCACGACTGCAATTCAAGTGGCTGATCACGGAATACTTGGTAATAAATATGTATGCATGCATCCATTTGATAAGAACCCTTCATCAATCTCCAAAAGTAAACGAAGCACAAATCATTCCAAGTAATTCATGGAATACATCCTCGTTTTTCTTGTAAATTCTGAATTTCGAATTTTGGTGGCCAATATAATGGTTTTACCTGTCAAAATCGTGGTGGGAGGAATTGACCATTATTTCTTTCATTTAAAAACTCTTCTTAATAGAGCGTTTGGATATCATAAACAGAATTCAGTTTCAGAAGTTATCATAAAACATTCTGGATAAATTAGGGCCTATACCACTTCATTTGAGCCTATCGAATTTTCGTTTCCACACCACCAAATTACTCTGGGAACCCAAACTTCTAAAAAATACAAATTTACCGCCGCATTAATTTCAAAAACAATCTACTATAAATGCTAAACTTTCCATTTTCAGTAAATCCAAAAAAAAAAAAAAACTAAACCTAAAAAACTTTCGATTTTCTTCCTAATCTATCCAAATTCTCAAAACCCTAATAAAAAAAATATCTTCATCCTCTTGTCTAATAAATCTTCGATCCAACCAAGAAAAAGGTAAATATCCATCAACCCATTCAATGATTTTCTTTTCTTCACTGATTTACATGTTTAAATCTTCAATTTTCGAAAATCAAAATATCTAATTACACCCAGAATCGATTTATATTGACATATCAAATAAACCGATTATGGGTTTTGTTCTCCTCCCATGAAGATCATGCATAGTAATCGGTTTATATTATGATTAAAATAAACTGATTTTGGGCCCTGAATCGGAATATGAAAAGACATCACTGAAATCGGTTTATAAGTGCTTTAGAATAATCTGATTATTGATTGACAATCTTGCACTAGAGGAGCTTCATGAGGTTCACTAGGATGCGGAGAAACATGATTTCACTGAGAGGGAGTTCCATGGAGAAATGAAACTTATGTGGGAACAAATGGCTCAAGCACAATCTGATGCTCCTACTGGTGTTGGTGATGATGCTGCTGCTGCTCCTGCTGATGGTGGTGATGCAAATGCTCCCGGTGGTGTTGTTGTTGTTGCTGCTGGTGCTCCTGCTCTTTAAGTTTTTATGTTTAAGTTTGAGATATTAAAAGTGTAGGTTTATAAGACTTGTGGTTCTTTTAAGTTCTTAACACTATTTTAAGGTTTGTATTTTGGATGATGTTTGTGTTGAACTTAGTCCACTTAAACTTTTTATTATAATTATGTGTTATTGCTCAATAATTCCATCCTGACATGCTAACAATCGGTCTACTCAATATGTCAACATAAACCGATTGTTTAAGATATTTTTCCTGTATGTTTTTCAAGATAGAATCGGATCATATATGAATATATATAAACCGATTAGTTTCGGTGAAAATTCAAAATTTTAACATGTCTTTAATCAGTTTATGTTGGTCACAAGAAACACCGTTTCCTTGTGGCATTAAATTTTAATCGGGTTATACAGAGCTTAGATAAGACCGATTATACCGAATTATTTCATGTTTTTCAAAAAAATAGTCGTTAGAGACTTTCTATATAAATAGAGAACTCACCCTTGGACCCCATTTGGCCCAAAATTGATCAATTTATTCCCCCTCACTCCATATACTCCACAACTACTTATTTCATACCTCCACATACAAGAAATGGCATCATTTGATTCAAACGAAGATTTGGCAATCACCAAAGCATGGTATGCGGAAAATCGAGTTAGACGTCAATCCTCCGTAAGGGTGGATTTCGTAACCTTTTGGGCTAAGGTACATAACAAATATAATCAAGAGTTTGGGAATCCAAATGTAATGAATCTGAGGACTCATTCACCCAGATTCGCTACTCACTAGTCTTTCTGTTTTACCCTTTTTAATTGAATGAATCCTTTGAGTAAATTTCCAAGAAACGAATCCAAATATACTTCTTTTTCATGTATATTATGTTACACACATGGACATATGTACCATCATTTCATCTCCCAAATTTGAGTTGTTTGTATCTATTGGACAGTAGTACGCTGCCAAAGCTGAAACATTATGTTTTATTGTAGAGAATGATACTAAACTTCTATGTATTTATTCGTTGGGTAAAAAATATTCGTCATTCTTCTAGAAGAAAGTTTATGGAGAGGTTTAAGCTCTCAATAAACTCTTATCATTGCTAACTTTCCACAATAAGATAGATAAATGCACTGGCATCATTGTAGTTTCATTTCCCTTAACTATGATGGGTTCATAAATATTTCTTGCCTTATAAGTTACTAGTATAACCGTTTCCACAGTGGGAGGGCCCACCGAAGAACTTGAAGAAATGACACCACTACGTTATTGCATGGATTCAGATTTGTAAATGAAAAAACAACCCAATGAGGTATTGCAAGTTATTCATCTCTTTTTTGCCATCTACTTAGAACACTAAATATTTACCTTCTTGCAACTTATTTGAGGAATAAATTTAAATAAATTCAAATTATTTATGCCTATGAGTACCGAAACATCTTACCAGATTTGTTGTCTGAACACCATTATTTACGAGCATGTTTTCTATTACTATCCAAAATGTTTGGAGACTCTGGAAAGTTAAGATCAAGCTTTTTCTCTATTGAGTGAGTGGAAAAAAATCGAATTTCAAAAATTATGTATGTCAAGCGATCATCTCTTTTTTGCATGAGCGTGAGACATTGCAGTCCATCCATCCCTTTGTTTTCAAAAATGGTATAACACTTTAAGGTTTATACGCCCCTAAATCATTATAAATTTAACACTAAGTATGTTATATTCATTAGACATGGTATGCTGAAAACAGAATTACTCCAATTATTATTATACTCTACAAGTGAAATAAACAGATGGCATCATACACATTATAAACAGTTACTAACAATGTTAAACTGATGGAATTACCAAGAAGAAACAGAGAGAACATCTTATGTGGAAGAATCAAGAATTTTCTTTCGTGCTTAGAAAGGAGACCTTACCATGCTTCCCATGCGTCTCTCTAGAATTTTTATTCATGCGTTAGAGGGACAACTCGGTAGCTACACTACTTAAACTTAAAGTACAATTAACTTTAAGGTAATCTTAAGTACACAATTAGACCTTGAAACTAGATTATTACCAACCCAGCTTAACTTAAGTTATTCCTATATTCGCTGAAACAAATCATAATTTGTTGTTAAACCATAAAAAGACAACAATCAGAATTGTTTACACTCCTGACCCTACTAAAAGTATCATTACTGCATAAGAACAAATCTGAATTATAGATCACTATCATTACTTCATGAAAGCTTATACTTAAAATGCAAAGTAAAAGTTCAATATTGTTACCATCACATGTTGAAGTGCCAGAATGAAGATAAAAGGGAATGTTAGAAGCAGCTCGTGAAGGATTATTTCAACGCTCTAAAAGGGGTGAAAACTGAAGTTTGAGATCCTAAAGTCTAAGGTACAAACTGACGTCAAATATGAAGGTTTGGTGCCAGTGAAGATTAACATCTACCTCTTCTCAAGTGCAGAAAGTTTGTCCTTCAAACACCAGCTTGACAAAGGATGTTTTTCCTTTGTCAACCCGAGCAAACCATGGGAAAGAATAAAAATGTTCTACTATCTAACTATGATGGAATGTCGAAGAACTATGATAAACTATGGCATTTGGGCACCACCACATCAAATTGGATAAACCTAAAAATACATGTATAATTAACAAACTGAAGCCACCAATTTTAGTGTAAATGATGAGTTCAATTTTTTTTATTCTTCTTTGTGCAGTGAGCAGTTTAAATCAAGACGCACTTTTGCGAACCTTGAAATGCTTACTATTTATGTTATGCAAAGTATTAACCTTGAAAGGCCATTTTCTGAAGAATAAGTAAAGAAGATTGTGGGTAATTTTGGTGTCAACAAGAGTCCGGGTCCTGATGGTTTCACAGTGGAATTTTGAAAGATTGGTTGGGAAGTGATTAAAGCTGATTTTATGCAGGTTGTGAAATAATTTGAAAGCTCTAGTATGTTGGATTGGAGAGTTAACTGTACAAACATCACTCTAATTCCTAAATGTAATGGAGTAGTTTCTCTACATAACTTTAGGCCTATAAGTCTAATTGGGAGTATTTATAATATTCTCTCAAAGCTCCTTGCAGAAAGACTAAAAGAAGTGCTCCCTACTATAATCTCTGAATTTCAAGGAGCTTTTTTGCAGGGGAGGCAAATATATGATGGCATTTTGATTACTTCTGATCTTATTGATTCAAAGCTAAGACAAATGGATACGAGATTTGTGTGCAAAGTGGACTTTGAGAAAGCTTTCGATAATATTAATTGAGGTTGTGTGGATACATTCTTAGTTAGATTTGGTTTTGGCTGTATATGGAGAAGCTGGATAAAATGGTGCATCACCACTCTACGATTTGTTGTTCTGTTTAAAGGGGAGGCTACTGAATTATTTAAGAGCCAAAAATATGTCCGGCAAGGCGACCCAATCTCTCTGTTTCTCTTAATTTTAGTATCTTAGATGTTGTCCTTGATGGTCAACAACCTACTGCACAAGGTTTAATTACTGGTTTTAGAGTTGCCAATCAAGGTATTGAAATTACTCACCTTCAATTTGCAAATGAGTTAATTGTGTTTCTTAATGATGATGAGAATCAAATTAATACTTTGGAAAGCATTTTTCTGGCATTTGAGACTATTTCCGGTTTAAAGGTCAACTTTTTAAAGAGCACAATAATGGGTCTTGGACAAATGCACAATGGAGAGGTACGTGCTGATAGCTTTGGCTATTCCTTAACAAATTTTCCTTTGAATTACTTAGGAATACCTTTGGCAGTAAGTCTAAGTGTAAGAGTGTTTGGAATCACATAATTCAAAATTTTCATAAAAGATTGGGTGCTTGGAAAAGAACTTACTTATACAAAGTTCAGAGAATTATCATGATTCAAAATGTACTAGATAGTTTGCAGGTATATTATCTTTTGATGTTTCAAATGTCAGCTAGTTTGGTAAAGGAGTTGGAAAGAATTACAAGAAACCTTTTATGGGATTCTTCCATAACAGTTAAGAAGAGGAGTAGGGTTTCATGGGCTAAAGTGAATTTGCCTAAAAGTAAAGGTGGTATAAAAATAAAGAAGTTGCATTTAGTAAATAAAGCATTACATTCCAAATGGATATGGAGGTATGGGAGTGAGACAAATGCATTGTGGAGAAGGATTATAAACCAGAAATTTGGTGGTGTTATTGAGGCTTTATTTCCTAATCGTTCGAATAAATTTATTTGCTTTAGCTTGTGGTCTGGTATTCTCAAGACTTGAGACTTTGTTAAAGTAGGTTCTTCTCTCATTTTAGGGGATGGTGCTAGCATTTATTTTTGGGATGATGTTTGCATTGGTGAGCAGCTACTAAAAGTTTCTTAATACTATGCATGGTATCAAACATGTCTTGGAATTTTTCCAAAATAAATCTTTGAATTTTTCGATCATTTCTGTAATTTTAGTTTCTTATGTGGTCGTATTTTTCCTTCCTAAGTAAAGGTCTTATTCTTCCACTGTTTCTCTTTGCGACAAAATTGTAGGACATCTTTACATTTTCATGTAATGACCCCTTGATCTTGTCTTATCATACTCTATTGTATTATTGCCTCTCCAGGATATTTTTCATGCGACAATATGACAGGCCTAAATATTCTTGCGAACATAAAGTCCCATGACATTGTCGTCTTGCGACGAAACTGCAGGACGTCCTTACACATTCGTGCATTGACCTATTGATATGGTTTTATCTTTCTCCAGTATTTATGCCTCTTCAGGTTCTTTGCACAAATATGATAAGTCTTAATACTCCCGTGAGTAGAAAGCCTCATGAAATTTGCGTCTTAGACACTTATCAGCTCCCTAATGGAGGGTGCCATCCTTATCATCCTCATGTTTGCCCCTCCAAGGAGACGTACCTCTACCATACAAGGTTACCTCCTCCCATCCGGTCTTAACAACAACCAGTTGTTTTCGCAGTCTCTTATCCCTTCTCCGATATGGCTCATGGTTGCAAGACTGTACCCTAGGTGGGGTTTTCTTTGGGCCAAGTGAATCATAGTCAAGACTTCCCAAGAATGGATAGGTTTGCTCCAGATGCCCCAGGCACTCTTGGGTCAACCGTGTACCTCTACGCCTTGATCATACTCTGCACTCCTTAGGAGATACCCTTAGTCGTCCAACCTAAATCATAAGTTTAGGTTGAAAATCCAAGGTACCTCCCCTGGATGGGCTTTATTGACCCCAAATCTCCATGACCCAGGTTTCGGGGGCGGTGTAACCTTTCCCTGATCCATGTAATAGGTACCCCTTTATATGACGCACTTTAGGTCTTACATTTGCCTCTTGCGAAATTTTATTCTCGAACTAGGGTGCACGCCATAGTAAGATTGCCTCTATCAGCGAAATTTTTTTGCGTTTCTTTATGCTACAATGATATACATTTCTGCAAAAATTTGCACATTTTTGTTATTTCATTGTACAATTTCTGCGAAATTATTGCATGTTTTCATTCTCATTTCTGTAATTTCTTATGTTTCTCTAACCAATAAAAGATATTTTACAATTCCATTGTTACAAAATTTCTCTTTTTCTGTCTCTTTTCATATTTTAAGATTCTTACCTTTGTTAACTTGCATTTGTGCTTTTTCAAGTTCTCGCACGCTATTGACGAGCACATTTCGCAGAATACTCTCTGAATTCTTCATTTCAACAACCATTGTTTTCGCAGAATTCTCCTCTTCTCCATGCTCTATTGTATGTACCATCAACCTCTCACTTCTTTTTTTTTCTCTAATGTTATGCCTCCAATTGTTCTTCTCAGCAGCTCCCTTTTCACAATTTTCTACATCAATTTCATGACATTTTCTCCCTTCATCCCAATCACCTCTTATAATTCCGACACTGCTAGGATGTTGAAACTTAATGCATTGGTGAAAAGTTGATGCTACTCCTAGAATTCCATGTGAGCAAGGTCGACCAATTAGAGCATTGTACGGTGACTCCATATCAACAACACAGAAATGAATCTCAGAAGATAACCCTTTAAGAGGAATTCGCATAGTAATCTCTCCTTTTGGCTTATTCGCAGTACCATTAAAGCCATAAATCTTATACATCGAAGGTATCAAATCCTCATCCTTTCCACCCATGGTTTTGTAAGTATGATAAAACAGGATATCTACATAACTCCATGTATCAATCAATATTCTATTGATCGCCCATGAATCCTCATCTTCATTATCTTCATCATCACTTAGCTTCGGATTGATTTCTAACTTCACCACCAAAGGATTATCGTGAATTTCTCCACCTTCTAGGATTTCTTCTGCTGTGAAAGAAATAGGTTGTTTCTGCCATTCTTTCAGTAGCGAAACTTTCGCTATGTTCATGATTTCTCTTCTCTCAACATCTCTTGCAAAAACTCTACTCAGAACATTATCGTGGAAATCTTCTATAGTTTTGTACGAGTGTACAATTGAGTTGCAGAATAATTTTTTTACTTTTGCACCAACCTCAATTAGAAAAGTTTCTCCTTTCTTTGTTGCATTTACTCTGCGATCCTCTGGCGGTGGTGGTAATGGTACATTATGTGGCTGTCTTAAAAAATGATTCAACATTCCTTGATCTATCATTCTGAGAATAATTCTCATTCCTACAATCATTGGTTGTATGTCCATGAAATTGATGGTATGAGAAAAATTCATGATTTCTATAGGTTGAAGATGGTTCATTCCCCATATTCCAAGGTGCTGGGATGTTTTCCATCAAGATTATAGCTTCCCATATCTTTTCTACTCTGGAATTTAAGGGTGGCATCTTTATTTCTTCCCATACCACCTTATTTGTTCCTTGACCCCTATTATAATTTGGTTTCTGACCCCCATAAGTTTCTTGGGGTTGATTAAGTCTCGGTATTTTGTTATTTCCTCTGCGATTATAGAACCTGCCTTCTATTTCAAATTCTTCTTGATCCAGACTTCCCATTGCTACCATCTTTTGTTGACTTTCAACCAACACCTTTCCTTGTTGTTCTTGCGAAGTGTTCGCTACGGTATTTGTTAGTTTGGGCAATAATCTTGCATTTGCTATCTTTGAACTTGTGTTCACAATTGGGTATGATTCCATCTCTCCTTGCCTTTCTTCAAGTGCAATGTACTCCTATTGATACTCTCGCAACTCAGTCATTGTGATAGTATTCTTGATTCTGAAAATTTGAACATCTAATAAATTGGTGGCGAACATCGCATTAATGAATGATAATATTAGGTATCTTTCATCCACACGACCATCCATGTTACTGCACATTGTCTTCCATCTCATGGTTAAATGCTTCAAGCTTTCACCAACTCTTTGTTTCAATCCAAATACATCCTCAATTCCCGGACGCGATGAATTTTTACTTATGTATTCTTGGGTAGTCATTCAAACCACTTCAATGCCTCTCCTGTTAAACTTGATGCAAAGTATTTGCATAATACAGCTTCATGGTTTTCCCATTGTAACATGCATCTTACATAAGCTTTGATATGCCGGACTTCACAAGTTATCCCATCAAAACTGCTAGCTAGTGTAGGTAAATTACACTTTGGTGGTATTTCTCGCAGCTGAACTTCTTGTGTGAATGGCGTCTTCGATGCTTCTTCTATCGCCTCGTCCAACTGTCTCCTGCCTCCTTCTCTTCTATTATTAATAATTCCCCTCATCTCTGCTAGTTCTCTTAAAATTTGCTCATTCACACCTGTCTGTTGATCCATTGGTATTTTTAACTCTGCTTCTCTCCTCCTGCGTTCATGCCTGCTTTGTCTTGCGAGGTCTTGTATTTCCTCTTCATCATCCTCTTGTCATCTTCTTTTGCGATTTTCTTCTTCAGATCTTCGCAAATGATCGTGTCCCTCATTTCTTGCTCTGCAAGCTTGTGCATTTCTCGCTACTTCTCTTTATTGTATTTCAATTCTGTATTATATTTTGTCAGCTCCTTCATTGATGTTTTCATTGTTGCGGTAGCGTTCGCGCCTTCTTTCTCTATTATCATGGTTATTTTGGCATATATCCTCCTGAAACTCTTGTTTTTCTATTTCTGCCCTCATCCTTATTCTTTCTATTTTGCAAGGTATACGTGCTTGTGCGACATTATGCCTCTCAATTTTAGCTTCAATTTATTGTCGGTTTCTTTGCACCTCCCTTCCATACAGTATTCTCCTTGCTTCCTCCCGGTTTTCTTCACCATCTTGATTGTTTCGTTCGCGACGTTGATCATTCCCTTGATATCTATCATTCTTCTCATTATGATAATTCTTTCTATGTTGAACATAATTATCTTCAATTATTGCTCTTTCGTCACGAATTCCACCATTAGGGTTGTGTGCATCTTCTTATCTGTCCTCAACAACATTCTCTACAGACGGATTTCACCTTGCTTCACTTTTAATTGTTCTTGAATTTGATGAATTTGACCTTGTGGTACTCCTTGACCTTGTATTTTGCAACCTCATATATTCCATTCTCAACTCATGATTTTGTCGTTTTAAATTTGCACGTTCTTTTGTCTCCAATATCCTTTCTTCATACGACCGCTTCCTTAATTCTTCTAATGTTTCATTCTCCTCATCTCCATGGATTACTCCCTCTTCCACTTGTCTTAATCGCTGTCTGTCTCTCTTCTATTTCCTCTGTTGAATCTTTTTGTGAAGTGTGTACACTGACTCTATCATAATCAATGATTCTATCTCGTTCCGTGGTACGCTGAATTGGTGGTTGAACCTGTTCTTCTTCATGATTTCTTGCTCCCATCCTAATGATTCTCCATCCTCAATCCTTCTCCTTCCAGCGATTCTCTTACTCCTTCTTACCATCTCAACAATTTGTTAAAAATTACACAAATTCTTCAACAATTATCCCGATCTTTTTCAAATCACAACAACAATCTTATCTTCAAATTATCTTGAATCTTCTTCAATCAATTCCCTGTTTCTAGCACCATTATGTAGTTGCAAGAAATCCCACAACTACACCCTATTAATATCACACAAACTCTTACTCAAATTACAAGAATTAGTATCAACATTTTATTAAATTCTCCTCAAAATCTTACAAAGAAACAAGAATACAAAGATATCCAAACAATTCATGGATTTTTTCTCTCCTACTTGCTCTCAAATTCTTATCAAAATGACCTCCTCCTCTCTCAAATCTGCCTGGCTCTATATATAGGATATTACATAGTGGATGACAGCTAAGATCTCCTTTAATTTTGGATCTGGCTTGCGACAATCATGCAAGCTTACAAAGGTTAATCTCGCAAGACTCCTAAATTTCGCAAGTTACTCACACTTTCCTCATGTGTTATGTTGCACTACCGGTAAAGGCCTCACTCAAGGTGATCCGCTCTCTCCGTTCCTCTTTTTAATTGTTTCAGAAGCTCTTCATCTCTTGTTTTAGTCTGGCCATGACTCTGGTCACCTTGGTGGGTTTGAAATGAGTCCTCAAGGTATTAATGTGAGCCATATTCAATATGCTGACGACACCTTAGTTTTTCTTGACGACTCTTTAGACCAAATTATATCTCTTGGGTTTTGAAATGGTTTCGGGTCTTCGGATAAACTTTGCTAAGTGCGGTATTTTTGGTGTGGCGGGAGCAACAAATCTGGAAGACATGTCGGTGATGATCGGTTGCAAAAAAAGACCTACCTTCTAGCTATTTGGGTCTTCCTCTTGGAGATGACTCTTCCAACACCCAAATATGGGAAGTAATTATTGAGAAATGCAAAAACAAACTTCCTTCTTGGTAGAGAACAAGCCTCTCGAAGGCGGGTAAGTTAACTCTAGTGAAGAGTTTCTTATCTAGTATTATTATATACAAGTTCAGTAAACCCGCGCAATTGCGCGGGATGGTTTATTGATACAATTCACCCAATCGTCGCCTTCTCTTGACCTCTCTAGTCTCTTGACCTCTCTATCTTACACTTATTAGTAGCTTCCTGTCAATAATTTTTCCTAATTGAAATAGACCCGCATATAGTCCCAAAGTACTGGTTCGCTCTTCTTACGGTTGTGTCACAAATAGTGGATTTCTGATCAAGATCTGGTAGCCACACTAAGATGACTGACGTGAATCAAACTAAAACAGATAGTCATGACTATACGATCAGATTCGAAAGACTGTGCAATGCATCCATTAACCAAAACCAACCAAATATGTTATTCTGAATTGTTTCGGATAATTTGTGTGAATCAACTTTCAAGTATTTCTTCACCAATGCCTTGAACCCTTGGAAGATGCTTATTGATTCTACTTTGTGAAGTCTCAAATATGCCTCGCCCTTGTTATTCTTGTGTAACAAATAGTGAATCAAGTTCCCTTATTCTTCTTCAAGTGCTAACATATTCATCAAAAGTTGTGAACATCTAAAAAAAGGGATCGAACAATTTAAAAGGTAAACCAAACAGCTAAAACAACACTATATGTATCCACTCCAAACAATTTTATTCCTTTTCCTATGCGGTAGCTATACCAATACTTGTCTCCAATTTTACACCACTATCATTCCCATTGTTTCTGAATTAGTTCAGAGAGGAGATTAAATTTTCTTCATATACAACCTGGTTTTGTAATAACCAATTACTCCATAAAGGACATTTACACTTAAACATCAAAAGAAATTTCTGATTTGTAGCGAAGTGTCAAATCTATAAACTACTTAATTACAATTTAAAGATTCTATTATGTACTGTCTTTAGACAGATTCAATTGAGTACATCGACTTTCAAATTCAGATATACCTAAGATAATTAAAGCATCCCAACATTTCTTTAACAATACGAAGATAATAACCACTTTAAACAAAATGACTTCTTTATTTATTTTGTTGGTCCAAGAAAATACCTATGAAGGAGTATTAGTCATTGTAGTAGTTGAAGGAACAACGATGGACGATGGTCTTTCCAAAAGTATAAGTAACATCATCTGAACACATGGGTCTTTCTTCAGCAAGTGCTGGCTAAGATTTAGCATCCATTATAGTAGAGCTTCAATGCCTTGTTTATTGGAAAACTTGCACCGTTCCTTCTTCGCTGTAGTTTTATAATGCTTGACCTGGAAAAATTTCAAAAGAAAGAATAAATCAACACTATAAGATTTCAACGTCACTTAATAGATACAAAATGCGTACAACTTTTACATGGTCGAACTATAATTACAACATCATCCAAACCTACTCCATATCCATCAATCACATGCCACCAACAAAAACTCCAGTGAGTCAGTGACATATATATAAGGTGAAACATGCAATGACAAATACTACTCGTGTAACAACAACAAACATGTATCAACTTAACTAACCTTCTATTCAGAGGGCTGTAATATTCAGCGGAAGCGCTTATATACTAACAAAAATACATACCATGTGTTACTGTGATGGGAGGATGCTCAACAGAGACCAACATCGATAGAGGAGACACCTAAAAAACTGAATTCTGGCCGTTGTTAAATGGTAAAAGCTCATAAGCCCCAGGCAAACCAAATACATACCTAACTAACGAAAAAACACACACGTCTTCATTAGTTTGAAACTCGTTTTCATCTTCATAGAGTTCTCACCTCTGTCTTCTCAATTGTAACTTTTGTTCACATGTCTAATATGCACATGTAGCTTAGTTTAGTTAAAATTCATAAAATTCAATTTTTGATTCGAAATGTAAAATTTAAGAGAACTTTCCAACAAACTACACGATCTCTTGGAAATATATATGAGTACTTGCATTAATTTCCTAATACACATTTTCAGGAACTCTTGAACGCTCTAGCAAAGATTATCCAACAACCTAACATTCGTTCATTTCTGGCAAGTACTTTCTCATTTTTTTGGCACATTTTTTCGTCTCCAACACTCCAAATTTTGATTTGCTATTTTATACTCTAAGTCTGAAATGTAACTTCAAATGCCATTAACAAACTACAAAAACAACACCTTTCTGTAAAATAGTTCTTTTAGAAATCCACTTTCCTAACTCACAAACTAATGGACGTTGTCAACCAATTTGCATACAAAATAGGATTCATATCTCGAGGCCAGATTAGGAAATTAAACATCCATATCTTTCCGGAATTTTATCAAAACATATGATATGCAAGTGCAGCAAAACAAAAGTGAGAGTGGAAAAAATGGTAATAGTTTAAAAACAAAACAACGCGGGAAATAAACAAATGTAATGGATTGATGCTATGTGATTGATATTATTCTCTCGTTTGTTATTGATGAAACCACGACCAATATAGAAACTTACCAAATTCAGGATCATCTAGGAGAAAAAAAGAGAGGGGGTTTCAGAGCATAACTTTAAAGAACAGTGTGTTCAAATGCCATTAACAAACTACAAAAACAACACCTTTCTGTAAAATAGTTCTTTTAGAAATCCACTTTCCTAACTCACAAACTAATGGACGTTGTCAACCAATTTGCATACAAAATAGGATTCATATCTCGAGGCCAGATTAGGAAATTGAACATCCATATCTTTCCGGAATTTTATCAAAACATATGATATGCAAGTGCAGCAAAACAAAAGTGAGAGTGGAAAAAATGGTAATAGTTTAAAAACAAAACAACGCGGGCATAATTTTATCAGGTGAACATAAACAAATGATGGTAATGATTTTAGATGATTCTTCATACCTTTAATGTAGATGGATTGATGCTATGTGATTGATATTATTCTCTCGTTTGTTATTGATGAAACCACGACCAATATAGAAACTTAAAAAATACCAAATTCAGGATCCTCTAGGAGAAAAAAAGTGAGGGGGGTTTCAGAGCATAACTTTAAAGAACAGTGGCGGTAGAGCATAACTTTAAATAGTTTACAATGGGACGCGTCCGTGTCAATTAAACTTTGTGCAACCTTTTAGGTGACTTTTCTTTTCGAAACATGACTCTTTATTTTCAATGAATTTGCAATCTTTTAGGTGACTTTTCTTTTCGAAACACGACTCTTTCTTTTCAATGCATGGCATGTGACACTCTAATCTCGAACCCCATTACTGAAGTACAACGTTTGGTTTAAACTGTTAGGGATGTATCCCTTGGCAAAAGATTTTTAAACCGTTGCATCACAGGGCTTTCTTCTCGCTATAGTCTTTTCTGAAACTTCGGTTTCCAAAGGGTGTTTCATACAACGTTTGGTTTAAACTGTTAGGGATGTATCCCTTGGCAAAAGATTTTTAAACCGTTGCATCACAGGGCTTTCTTCTGGCTATAGTCTTTTCTGAAACTTCCGTTTCCAAAGGGTGTTTCATATATTGGCGACTTCTCGTTTCAAAAATGAGTCTTTCTTTTAACACGACAGGATCAACGATTGGGTGTGATAATGACTTGGATGTGTCTTTTGAATATGAGTGATGACATGGATGAATAAGATGACGTGGCTTCATACTTTTACAGAAAAAATGAGAGTGAATATTGAGCCGCCACATCAGCCTCAACATCCTCCTTTATATAAAGAAGTATTGATTGATATGCTTTCTCTTTTTATTGCTCCTCCTAAGGTCATAAAATCTCTAGAAAGGGTGATTTGCAACTTTCTATTGGACCCTTCTGACACAAAGAAAGGTCATCATTATGTGGAATGGAAAATCCGTCGTACTCCGCTGAAAATAGGGGGTCTCGGGATTAAATCTATAAGGAGCATGAATAAAACATTGATATCCAAATGGTGGTGGCGCTTCAACAAAGAAAAATCTTCCTTATGGAGAAAAGCTATCGTCTCAAAGAACAACTCTTCTCATTTTGATAGAGAAACGAAGAAACCAAAACCCGCCAACAAATGTGGAGTGTGGAATAGTATCTACTCTCTCCTCAACTCTTTCAAGGAATGTATGAAGTTAAAAGTTGGAAATGGTAGCTCTATTAGGTTTTGGGAAGACAATTGGGTTGGTGATGAAGCCTTCTGCACTAAATATCCCCTTATTTATGCGATCACTACTTCGAAGAATTGGACAGTGATGAAATGTTCTGAAACACTATCAAATGGTGGTGTCTGGAACCTTGGCCTTGAGAGAAGGCTCTAAAACAATCAGATTGACGAGGTTGCTAATGTCTTCCCTGTAATTAAGAGTGTTTCCTTGAGTTCAAATGATGATTCTATATATTGGTCAATCGACTCAAAAGGGAATTTCACTGTGAAGTCGGCGTATAAAGACCATGAAATTCCATCAAAAAATATAAGTGTGTGGTCTAGAGCCTGGCCACACAAAGTGGTTTTTTTTTTCTATGGCAGGTGTTTCATAAGAAGATAGCAACAATGGACGTTCTTCGCAAAAAAGGTAAACTAACAGTCAACGGCTGCCTCCTTTGTCGCAAATCTGGTGAGTCGACCACCCATCTCCTTCTTCATTGCCCGATAACCTCCCTAGTATGGTAGTACTTTTCTCTCTTATACAAAACTGATCTGGGTTATGCCCAATTGTAGGGACTCAATCATCAAGGGTTGGAGGTTTAGAAATCAATCGGTAGCTTGCCAAGTTCTATGGAAGCTGCTGCTACTTGGACTATATGGATGCACCGCAACAAACTTGTCTTCGAAGATGTTACATTCGACGTGGAAAATGTCATAACCCAAGCGAAATCCCAAGCCTATTTCTGGGGCAGAAACAATGCGGCACTCAAAGGGATTCAATTAGATAATGTTTTGTCTAACTGGGGACATTTTTTTGTTAGTTAAAATGCTTGCACTTTGCTCAATTTATTTGGGTCTCAGGGATTTGTTCTAGGTGTTGTATAACGTTTTTTCATGTCTTTCCTTTTTTTTTTCCGGGGTTTTTATAATCTGCTTACTTCGGGTAAGCTTTTTCAATCCAACCTTATACATGCACAACGAAAATTGCACCGCGATGTGCACTTCGGGGCATCCAACGGTCCTGGGAGCACCTCTAAACATCGAGATCTGTGGTGTGGGTTGGGGGCCATTTTTTTTTTCTGTGTCACTCTCTCACCGAAGTGAGTGCACTTCGAAGTGCATTAAACATTTCCGTTTTCAATCTAATTCTTATCTTTGCTAAGGAAAAATAAAATAAAATAATCTCTATACTGCTTTCAACTAGTGACTAAAGTTTCACTCCTAGTATGTAACTCTTTATCGGCTTGATTAGGTACGGGATCAGCTAGGGATGCTGCGGACCTTGAATTAAAATTTAAAGTCTTCTGCAGACTAACTTTAATCAGTGGGAAGTTTGGTTTTCCCAGATCCACAACTATGGTTCTGACAAAGAAGTGGAGGACATTCATGTCATGAAGTCAAGTGAACTAGAAATTGTCATAGAAGTGTGGGAACATTGGCAGTGGCTTTATATCAAGTGGATGATGTGCTTTTTCCTTGAGGATTTCACTGCTTCCAGATATGTTGGGATTACGAAGTTGTCTAATATTTGCATACGAGAGCATCGTCCAGTATGTATACTTTAGGGGCTTGTAAATCAGTAGAAATTTATTACAAGCTCTCTCCGTATTTCCTGGTTAACTAGTTTACAAGATACTAGAGTACATTGTATATGACCTCTTTAGTCAAAATTGAACTGTGTTACCGCTATGGAAGTCCTTGAAATCGATCCTGTTCAGGCATTGTCAACAGTCTTAAAATTGTACCTCTGATTGCTTTGCTTAATTGGCTTTGCATTTCTTGATTGCTTTGGCTTTTGTGTAGCTAGCTATGATGGCAATTAGTCATAGAAATTGTATAACGGGACACCAAGACCACCAGCAGTGGGCTGATTCCGTGCCTTCATCTTATGGGCCATTTAGTGTTGCTATAAAGTGCTAGGGTTCAGTTAGATTATCTCATCTCATTTATAAAAAAACAGCAGTTACGGCGGCTCACAGCTAGAATCCTCCATTCATTATGAGCGGAATCGGAAATTGGGTTTTTATGAATGGAATAATGGGTTTTGTGTCTCATAAACCATGGAGAGAGATGGAAATGGTTGATCACACTATTATTTGGTATGAGCGGAATCGTAAATTGGGTTTTTATGTAGCAGCTTGAATATGATGTGTACCCGTTTGCTCATAGGTTCCATTAGGTAAACGAGGCGCATCTCACCTATGATTTGTTCTTAGTTTTTTTTAATTTTGATTTTCTGATTTCTGGTGTTATAAGATAGAAAAGGTTCTGTATCAAATCAGTTAGACGTTTTATTTTATTTTCCTCCTCCGTAATAATTCTTTTTGTCTTTTTGATTTTTATCAAAAGCTTAAATCGACCTGGGAAGTTGATTTAGCGCATGGCTATGGATGCCTTTTAAAGAAAGACCACAAGAGGTTATAGGTAACTCACATTTCATTGCACATTTTAATTTTATTTTTCGTTCATTCTTCTTAGTTATGTTGATGACGTGGTACATGGCATCATATGCCTGTTTAAGCCAACGCCCTGCCATAGCCAATATCACTGCATATTGGATCTTCTCCTTTTCATTGTCACTGTATATGACTAACATCATCTTATCTTATACTAATATAAAGAAAAGAGGTCATTGTTTGGTACGATCCTTTCTTTTTTGGAGATTTAAATGACGTGAATAGCCTTACGCGTCTGTTCCATTTTGCCTGAAGTTGTTCGTGAATTACATCTTATACTAATATAAAGAAAAGAGGTCATTGTTTGGTACGACCCTTTCTTTTTTGGAGATTGAAATGACGTGAATATCCTTACGCGTCTGTTCCATTTTGCCTGAAGCTGTTCGTGAATTACATGAAAGTTAAGGTCAAATACGGTTCTCAATTTCTTCTTTCTAAGAATTTATCGAACCAACGGCAGCACACATCGATTCTTCTCTTCTCCGTTAACATCGGAGATTCAAAATCACTCTTTATCGAACAGAGAAAAAGTTCTTAGATTGATCTAGAGAAATAATAGATGGGGAATTGAATTCATTATTCAAAACCCCTAAATTATTTGTTCAGCTTATTTATCTAATTCAATGTTGATTCAAAGAGGAAAAAATCACATCAACTTACACACAGAATCACCCCAACGGTTGTGAATAAGTTGAAGAAGGTAAGTTTTTCTCTAACATATCATGCTGAAAATTTGGGTTTGATATGGAATTTGTATTTTAGGTTTTTTCCCTTTTTTTCATCTGCTTTGAATTAGGTTAATTAAGGGGAATGGGAAATTAGTATTGCAAGTTGGAAAATTGAAGTGAGGATCAAAAAAATTGATTTGGATTTGAAATTTGTAGTTTAGGTTTTTTTTTTTTTTTTTTTTTCCATCTGCTTTGATTTAGGTGAGTTAAGGGGAATGGCAAATCGAGTATTGCAATTGTTCATGATGGAATGAAAAGGCAGAGGTTGAATGCTCACTTACCAGTGTACCGTCATCTTTACAGATTAAAACAGGATTCAATGACTGAAGTTGAACAAAGCTTTTAGGAAAACATCGTAGTGCTTATCGCAATCGGAAAAGCAGAATTGGATGCGGACACACAACGGAAACAAGGGAACAACTCCCTACTACCACTCAATTTGGAAAGCAAGACCCTGAAGTGGGAACCAGTACAACAAGTAAGTGATCATGCATCTAACCTTTATACAAGAATTAAATGGTTTTTCCAGCATCACTGTCTTCATAGATGAAGACACAAAATGTTAATGTTACGGTGCTACACATATTAGTTAAGAGGCGGGAGAAGTGGAAGACTGAATATTGTGAGTTAGAAGTTTTATGAAACATAGATGGGTTAGAAGCATCCACAAATTCCGTGGAGTCATGCATGAGATATATGGCTGTAGTTTCCTTTAATACACTGAAATAACATCCATGGTATAATTGTTTCTTGGTAGCATCAAATCAACAAATCCTTATTGGCTGCTCAATTTTATGAAACTCATTAGCCATTTATTTTATTTTGTGTATATGCAGCTGCTAACCTAAGTGGGTTACTGTTGTACCTCTTTTGGTTGATGAGTTCACGAGCATGTGTAAGTTAGATGTGTAAATATAACCTAATTTTGAGTTATCAGTTAGATGGCGCTAATTTATTATAAAAACGCATTTCCTACTTGCCTAATTTCGCGCTAGATTAACTTTTTGGCCTTCCTTTTCCACTGAAATACTCTTAGTGGATGTTAATATTTGGTTCCTTACTATGCAATGTTCGTTGTGTGTCCAATTCGATTCTTCTAATGGCTCTATATTTAGGTGTTTATAATGTTGGGAGTTACAGAAGCACGATATTATAAGTGGAGGGTGAAGTTTGCTAAATGCTACCTGGATTTGGTTTTGTGCATTTTTGCTTCATTTTAATTGAATGCCGAATTTGAGATGAATAGACACACTGAAAAGGCAAGTTCTCATCAAAGGTGTTTAAATTCTCCAACAAAGAAATTCCTAGCCATGGAACCTAGATCAGATGGGGAAGGAAGACGAGGTAAGCTGTGTTGGCACAGTGCAAGTATTATTGCTTATTGAATGTGGTGAAAGTGCAAGTACTATGTTTATTCCATTCCTGCTGTTGATATATTATGTAAAAAGAATGCATACAGAAACACTTTTTTCCCGTGTAAATGGGTATTTTTGTTTGGAAGAGAATTATTAAATGCAAAGTTAAAGTTCCATATGTTAAATGGCAGGCGCATCGCACGTGCATGTTATACTAGTACCATATAACCAAAAGAGGAAACTATTTGGGTAGATTGACAAACTGAAAGCTAAAGCAGTCAGCATTAGGTAAAAGAAGCACATCTCTTTCTTCTGATTTTTTTTTGTTGAATACATTTTCAGATATCTAGTGTTATAAGATAGAAAATGTGCTGTAACTTACTGATTTTTTCATTCTGATTCTTGGGTTTGTGCAACTCTAGATTCATCTTAGTTCATTGTTTCTGTGTATTATAAAATGTTCGAGTTTCCTGAAGAGGTTGTGGAGTTAGTATCTGATTTTATTAGGATTTTGATTTTACAAAGTTTGTTAATTCTTTTTTGCCTACTTACACTATTTGATTCAGTGTGACTTTTTTTTTTTGTATATGTAGAGTAATCACGGTTATGAATGAAATATTGGTGGCATATGGAAATTACACACAACATGACTTCTCCTCTCACAAGTGTATCTCGCTTTCACTAATTTCTGTTTGCATTTCTGTCATGTTCATCTTAAATTTTTCTGTTCAATTGACAAATGAACAAAATGACTTTATAAAGCGCTGCTCTAAAAGCAACAACAAGGTGGTGGTCATTGGGGTGAAAGAGTTGCAACACCTACAGTATTATTGTGGCAAGTTTGCAATTTGCAAGTTTGGATAAGCATGTGAAGCTTCACTCCTCAAGGCTGCGATCCGGCCCAGCACGATGAAGCTTCATTCTCACAAGTTGGAAGTTGGATTATCATAATGAATCTTCATTTGGGAAATGGATCTTCGTAAGGTGTCTAGAGAGTTCTAGAGAGTTCTATTTAGAGTTTGGTTTATGTTAGGAAAGTGTCTATGTTTAGAATTTGATCTTTGTTAGGAAAGTCGTTTGAGTGGTCGTCAAGTTTGTGAACAATATAAATAAGCTGTTGAGCCAAGAGAATTTGTACACCAAGATTATTATCATTATTGCTTCCACGTGTGCTCTCCTCTCTCTTGTCTCGGTCCAACAAAAATCATAATACCATATCAAAGTATCAAACAAGTATTACACTTAAATGTCCAATTTAGATGGAACAAGCCCAAGATCAAATATCTACATGTAACCTCAAATCTTAATAAGACTAAAATATAATGAAATCTAACAATAACAACGGATGCATTAGATATTTAATAGTAACAACCACAAGATCATTGATGTGCAATTTTGAATCTGGAAACTCAAATTTCATTCCCGACTACTTTCTACTAGCTTGCAAATGGTTTGTTTACAATCCATACTTTCATACACAATTTACGGGAAAAAAAAGAAAGAAGCAAATTTAGTTACATAGATAGACAATTCCACTGAGATTACTAATCAACCAGGCTAAATTAGAAGCCTCTGAAAAGGGTTATTCAATCTGAAGCACCAAAACATCAAAGAGAGATGAGACTTCAATGTTACTCCTTCAGACTGATGACACAAATCGATCTATGATTTCCTTAAATAGGTCTCCGTTAAAATCATTGTGCACAGACAATTTTCAAAGCCAGTGATTTATTTTTGAGAGGAAAAATCATAGTGTTAGGTGGATGTGAGGATGTTCTACCCACTAAACCATTTTTTCATTAACCAGAGCAAATCAAAATGAAAGAACTTCTTTTGGATTCTAGAGTTGGACTCAAAACATAGAGGAGACTAGAACGGAAAAGTTGTAGCTAGTTTAGTTCAGCGAGATTTAGAGAGATAGAGAGGGGTAGCTAGGTTATAAATGAAACCCTAAAGTGTGTGGCGTGCCCTTATTCTTATAAGTATATAAGAACTTGTATGTAACACAGATACAGCCTCGTAGAATTAGCCCACCGGATATATAAGATGGTGTGCAACACTTGACAATAACCACCCCTCCACATTATTAAATGTTGAAAGTCTCTTACACAGAGAATCTCCGGGGTCTGGAATTCATCTGCCAAAGTGGCCCAAAATTTGTCTTATAACTCAAAATCTAACTTGTAAGTCATGGTTTCAAAGTTCCTTAATGAATCAGAAATGGGCAGAGCCGGCCACCCATACGAAGATGCACAAAGATTAATTAATATCAAGAACTAACTACCCTTTTCATTTTATTATTGGTGTAGCAACCATGAACAATTAAACAATACACCAAGTGCAGTAAACAAAAGTTAACATTTGACCCTCTCTAAATAGCTTTATATAAGTAATGAAGATCGGAGAATTTCATGTGGATGCAGCTGCAGTAAGCAACCAATTTATCTCGTGGTGGTAAGCACTCTTTCAAAATCTCAACATTAAGAAAATCTTCAAACCATGCACTAAGCAAAGACATGTCCACTTCATCTGCAAGTTTAACGCCAATTCTGGTCCAGAAGCGAATCCATCCAATAGCAACATCAGTAAATCCTATCTTTTCACCTCCAAAGAACTTACCCACCCATTTCAACAGTTTTCAGCTTATCGTGAGTTTCCTTTACAGCTTTTTCTAGCTTCTCCCGTACTTTGTAGGGCGCACTAAAGATTAAAGGTGCACACTGTAAAAAAGAAGACCTGTCCATCAAATTCAATATTCCGCCAAGAGTAAGAGTGCTATAACATGGGGCTCTTGTTTTTAAGATCTTCATCTATGTTTTCATACTCAATTCGTTTGATTTTGAGTGCCCATTCAAATGTAAGAGTGTAAGGACTGCTCAATAACCAAGTAGCTTTACTTCATCTTTCGCCATTGCGTTATTCTGCAATATGAGTGTCAAGCCCTTGCTACATGCACCCACCCAAGAAACAGTTTTATGCATTTTTCCCTTTAAACAAAAACCTTGACCTTCAAACAGCTTATAGGTAGTACACTTAAATGTCCAAATTCGAACCAACAAACTCGAGATTAAATATCTGCATAGAATCTCAATTCTTTATAAAACGACTACATAACAAAAACATTTCTAAAATCTACATTTAATATACAAATCTAAATGTAACATAACAATACAATAGATGCCGAAACATTCTTTATTACCCAGAGTATTGTTAGAAATTATAATTTGTAATCTAGATTTGTCTAGATAGTTTAAGATAAGTGTAGAATTGTGTAGAGAATTCTACACAATCAAACGGTCAAAGTTGTAAAGCGTTAGCATGTTCGTAAAGAAATATCTAGAAACGTCGAGAGTCGGTACACTAGAAAAGTCTAGTGCTAGGAAACATCAGTAGCTTCATGTGAAAGAAAATGTAAAGAGTCTTCTAGAGATAGAATGTTCTGGACCTAGGTCGGTCAATTAGCTAATGTTAAGAAAATTCTAGAGAGAACTAGAATGGTCTTGTAGTGCCTATAAATAGGCAGTGATACATTCATTTTGTATTTGTAACAGAAGCAAGAAGTTGAAGAGTTTTAAAGAGTTAATTTTGCTTCCTAGGAGCTCTATATGAGAAATTCTAATTCTATGCTCATATATCTCCATGATCATCAAAATACCAAAAAATCCAACAAGTATTACATATTTTATCGATTTTTTTTTGGAAACATTAGAATCATTGAAATTTCTGGAGAAAATGGAGTTGTCTAGATTACACAATGTCAAGGTTTATCTTTGGAAGCACAATGTAAAGGTTTGTCTTTGGAAATTTCTGGAGAAATTGGATTAATTGTTGCATCTCAAATGTCAGATTCTCTATATCGTTGAATGGCTCTTGTTCTGAGTTGTTTAGAAGTAGTAAATGGGTAAGACAAGGTCATCCATTGTCACCATTCTTATTCACTTTGGTGGTTGAGGTTCTTTCTTTGATGATTCAAAGATCAACTGAGTTAAACCTAATTCAAGGTTTCAAGCTATCCATAAATGGAGACACTATAAACCATTTGCAGTTTGGTGATGATCTAATCATGTTTCTGGATGACAGTGAAGAATAGATTACAAATCTCAAGAACATCTTAATAGCTTTTGAAATGGTGTTAGGCTTGAAAGTAAATTTCAAGAATAGTGCTCTAGTGGCTGTAGGAAATGCTCAGTTTGCTGACTCTTGTGCTCAAATTTTTGGTTGCCAAAAAGTGCATTTTCCATTAAAATATTTGGGAATTCCTTTGGTAGTAAATCAAAGTCAGTCACTGTTTGGGAGGTGATTTTACAAAAATTTCAAAAGAGATTGAGCAATTGGCAAAGAAGGTATCTCTCAAAAGGAGGTAGGTTACTGCTTATCAAGCATGTACTTTGCAGACTTCCAATTTATTATCCTTCTCTTTTCTAGATTCCTGCTTCTGTATAAAAACAAATGGATAGCATTATGAGAAGTTTTCTTTGGGGTGCTGGATAAAAGAGAGCTGGAAAAAGATAGCCTTATCAAAACAAAGAGGTGGTGTTTGTGTAAAAAGGTTGATATTCGTTAATAGAGCTTTACATGTTAAGTGAATTTGGAGATACAACAGTGAGAGAAGAGATTTCTGGAGGTTATTGGTTCATCTATGTACTCATAATCATTTCCTTTGATTTTATGTGCCCATTCAACTATAAGAGAAAAAGGACTTATTTAGGGTTTACGGTATTTTGGTTGTTGGTAACGATGAGTGAAATGTATGAGTCAAAGCTCATTATAAGAATCAGTCTGGTTAGTGAGTCAAATACGATTTTTTTGCTCTCCTCGGATCCATTTTTGCTCTCCCTTTAACAAAAATCTTCTTCCTTTCCTTCAAAACCAAAAACCCCAACCCTTCCTTTGAATTGATCTCAAAAGCAAGCATTATGATATCTACTCTCAGGTAATTCCATGGCAGGAGATCAACACATGGCTATATCTTTAGTTTACTGCATTGCCCACATTAACAGCAGCGATCAAATGGAGATATGCTGACATGTTTTGAAGAATTTCCTCCGAAGAATTCACATCTCACGAGTTTCTCTTTCTACGGCGAGTTAGAAAGATCTTTGGAAAGAATGGGTACAGATACAAGGTAATCATTTGTATAAAATCAATAGGTTACTTCTGATGTGGTAATTCAGTGGAGGAGGTCTTTGACATGTATCGCGGCACTGAGGATTCGTCATTAACAAAACTATGATTTTTCCTCTCAAAAAGCAAAGCAAATATTTCTCATGACACTGACAGCGAATGAATTTGGTATGTGAAACACAATTTTGAGTTTATATGGTTTTGGAATTTGTTTTCAGTTTGACCATTTGCTTAGTTCTCAATATTGATTGTGAACAACTGTATTTGTTGACTTTGTTGTGCAGAGAAGTTGCTGAGTTCACTGTTGGAAATGGGTTTATAAGCTGTGCACATGGGAGTTGAGTGATGATATCTTCATGGTCACAATTGGTTTTATCTTTTGAGTGATCGCAAATTCGTTGCTTGCATGCACTGGTTTGTTGGTATACCTTGTGAAGAAATACATTGAGAGCCTACTCCCTTCATTTAAATTAGCTAGAGACATTGTGTTAGCAAGACTAGTTGGAAGTTCTTAAATTCCCATCCGTTGTTAGTTCTTACGGATGGGAAGTCATCATATCACAATCGGAAGCCTGCGAAGACAAAATAGATAAGAAATAGGAGCAACCATATTGTTTAAATTAAAATCAAATATTTCTTACTTCTTTCTCATGCGAAGTCTTCCTCTTTCGAAATTCTTTATTTATGTCATCTGAAGAAGACTTAGGGTTTGGCACAGTTATTTTTAGGGCATTATTGGAAGAATTTTTCCTGCTACTGTATGGGAATTAAGTTAAACATAACAATTATAATCATGATCATCATAAGAATAAAAGAATAGTTCTGACAAAAAGAAAACAAACCTTGAAGTGTTATCCATGGCAATAAGTTGAAGAAAGTGGGTAGCAGCAGGAAAAATCAAAGACGTTGTGGAGAAGAAAAGTGAAAAGATTTGCAGAGAAGAAAATAAAAAGAGAAGAGAAGATATGACCGAAAACAATAAATAAAGAAAGGATATGACCGGCAATAAGCGGTCTTAAACCAATAGAAACGACACGTGAGAAGACGAGCTTGGATTTCGGGAAGTTGTCGGCAAAGAAGAATATGAAAAGATATGCATATGCGATATTGAAACATAGTGGATTCTCATATCGCTTATTGCTTAGAAAAAGCGAAATGAGAAGAGGCAAAATGTAGGAATAGAATATCGCACATAGAAAATTATATGCGAAGTATTAATGATCTCCTGTGCGAAGTCCATCGCACAAAGTAAATTCCATATGACGTATTCGATGACCTCAGCAAAGTCACGGATAAGATGTGATGTTCTATGCGAAGTATGATCTGTGCTAGAATGAGTGAGTGTATAGTTTATACTTAAGTTTTAGGTCTTGAACCACCGAGCCGTAAATATGACACACCACAAATCCATACAGTTTATACTTAATAACGGTCGGGTCTCTCGTGCCGTTTCCAAGACGTAAATTCCTATAATTATGATTACCACAACATATCGGCTAGTTTTTTGAATTTTGAAAAATAGATCTGTTTGAAGGCTGATCTATAAAAGGCTCAAGTTGTTCAACCACTTATTTAAACTTGAAATAACTCCCATTTCCATATAACCACCCACTCCAAATCAAATTCACACCTTCTAGACTAATAATCTCCACTAGAACTCCTACAAACTCAATGCAATTTACTCAAAGGATAAACCCAACTTTACTTTGGAAGAAGACTTATCTCTTTTCTAAAATTTTGTACTATCCTATCCAAAGAGAGGAGAAGAACGAAGGAAAGGTGGTTTAACAAGTCAATCGCATTGGAGTAATTTTTTTGAGAATTTTAGTAGTGAAACAGGTAACACTAACAACCGCGATGGGGTTGAATTGTATCTTCGATTTTCAGACATACGCAAAAAAGTGGAAGAATATATGGCTTTACGTAGTATGTGCAGCCAAATTCGACTTACAGGTGAGAGTGATAGAGAAGTCGCGGCTCAAGCTAAGAAGGAATGGAGAAAATGGAAAGGTTATGATTTCTACTTGGAAGCACAATTCGCCATCATCAAAATTCTTAATACATCGAAAGGGGTGTTATTAAAACCAAATTTGTAACGGGGATCTATTAAGTATGTAACGGGGATCTGTTTAAAAACATTATCATCGAAAGGGGTGCTAATTACGCTTATGACTGACTAGTTTGAACTTTGAAACAGTTTAGTCAGAGAGTGTAAAAAAATTGGAGATGTAGTTATGTTCGCTAAGCAATTTTGTGGTTTTGTTTCTTTTTTCGTGATTACTATTAGTTGTTTTTCTTTTTTTTTTTTGAGTATCGAATTATTAGCATCTTTTCTTCTGTAAAACATGTTTAATCCAAAATTTGGCCATAATTCATTTTTCGCCGGCAATCATGGAACTCAGATCTTCTGCTGCAATAAATTTAATGATAAATAAAGTTTAGTACTGTAATTCAATAATTGTTGATTTCAGTGATTGTCTTCGTAATCCAATGCAATGTTGCGTGGACGAGAGTTGTGTAATTTGCCAAAACATTGCTGACAATGACTTTCTTTGACCTTGGCTTACAAGTACTATTTAATAAAGCTACCAAACGAAAACCCTAAAAACATGTTCCTCTACTTCTCCAATCCATCCCCTCTTCTTCCTCCCTCTCTGAGCCGTCATGAACCCTGATTCAAGAATGGCACCTAGATTTAGATCGATGGGTGTTGTTGTATGGGGAATGTGGTGGAAGAATAACAACCCTTTCTTTGAATTCATTGGAGCAGCATGATGATATTTCCTCTCAAGTAAGATTTTATATTGTAGGATTAAGATTCAAAGACAACAGTGAGGCTATTCTTCCTCTGCATCCAACATGGTCTACTGAGTAATTCATATTCAATACTTGCACGACATGGTATCTTGCCAAAACATGTACGTATATTCTTCCAATTGTCTTCTTCTCTTGCTGTTTCACGATCACCCACATAGATTTTCCTATTTTGCGTCACTTAATCTCCAATTCTACTTCAATAAGATGTGGATCAGTTTCAAATACACAGTTTTTGTAGTTGCATAATGATATTTCCTCTCAGGTAAATTTAGCATAATGATATGAAATTTAATTTGCAAATTATGACAACACCATTATAGAAATTATGATCTTCTTCACCTTGTTCAATGTTTTTGAACAACTTGAAAAAGATCCCAAGTTCTACGATGGCGTTATTGAATCACAAATTTGATTCAGTAGTGACTCTGTATTTTGATAAAGAAATCTGAAGGTCGAAGAATGGTGTTTTGGAATACAGTGATAGAATGGCCGCATCTCCAAGGTAATTTATCATTTTTTATATCCTTAGTTTTCGTGTCACTTAACGTATCAATCAAACCTCTCCTAATTCATTTTATGTTAGGTTGTAATGCTTAAATTTTTATTACATGTATGGAATTGGCAGTAAGAATCCATCATTACCACCGTTCTGAGGTTTCTTCTCAAAAATCAAAGCTAAGCAAAGATCACCATAGCGAAATTTGGTATGATAAACACGCAACACTGAATTTATGTGGTTTCGGTTTCATTCTTCAATGGCGCACTTTGCTTTGATTGTGACAATTTACTTCTTGATATTCATTCTTAACAACGGTGTTTGTCGACTATCTGACCCTGAGATGCTGGTTCATGGATTCAATTTTGAACGGTGGCATTATTTAGCCGTGGATTCAATTTTGATTTGATCTCAAGCACAAATACGGTGGAATCAACGAATCAACACACACACGATCATGGTTCATGGATTTATTTGCAAAATCCGAAAGAGCACTACAAGAAAACATGGCTTAAGCAACTAAAATCTTAGCAAGCACCTAAAATTTTGGTCGCTTTAATAATCAAGCTACTAAACTTGCGACCATCAAACTAGCGGCTCGGTATTCATATATATCCACTAACTTGAGCGACCATATAGAGTAGTTTAGTCGGTAAAATGCTTTTCCCGGTAAAAATATAGCAACTAAAATTTTGGTTTGGTAGCTACCTACTTCGAGCTAGGATGACCAGCGATTCAATTAGTATTTGGTTGGTCAAACCTATCTGAGCGACTAAATTTAGCGACCACCCGTTCATTAGAGATTATATGAGATTTTCTGGTATGTTTCAAGCAACTAATGCTGCGATTACCTAATTACTAGGTCGCTCTAAATATATATCCACTAATTTTAGCGACCACAATAATTGTTTAGTCGGTAAAATACTTTTCCAGGTAAAGATCAAAGGCCACCATTTGAGGGTTAGTAGCTTCATACTTCCAGATAGAAGGACCAGCGATTTAATATGTATTTGGTTGGTCGAACATATTTGAGCGACTAAGTTTAGCCACCGCCAATCCAGTAGAAGCTACTACCAAGGGTGTTGGTGCCCAGCTTGTTGGTGCCCACCGTCAAAATTTCCTTTTTTTTGAGCGAACATATTTAAGGGTGTTGGTGCCCAGCTTGTTGTCAGGCTACCCACCAACATAATGTAATCTGACCTTGAAAGGCTTTTTTATATATCCAGTAGAGAGAGTTAGAAATTTTAATTTTTATGGAACAGTTTTAACCAGTCAACACGTGGCGAGATATCTTCGAATGGTTTCACTTTTGCCTTTTTCCTTCATTTTCCAGCCAACACGTGACGAGATAAGCAGGCAACAACCACTAACTCATTATTGGACCGAAATAAGTGGTTTTTTATTTTAAATTCTTTTAAAGTCCGGAAATGCTATTCCCATCAGTAGCACAGTGCTCGTTCTGATGTGGCGAAGTGAGTTGGACAGGAAGGCAAATCTCTTGCACACAACGCCATTATTTCTCCCTCTTAACTTTTTCTTTTTTATGGATAAAACGTCACCTTTCTCTGAACTTATTCTCCTTCTTCGTGTTCTTATCAAAATAATTTCCTATCAAAATTTCCTTTTTTAAAAATTTGCAGTTATCAGGTACCGGAGGTGATTCATTTGTTTTTTTTCAAACAAAAAATTATAACAAACCCATTTGAATTCTCTATCTCACCTTCCTGCACCACCACCACAATAATCATCAATTTAACAACCATTCACACCACCACTATTATCATCAGCAATATCAAATCAGAAACTATATGTCAATTGAGCCAAGGTTCCAAGTTGATTTTTTTTTCTAAATTCAACAAAACTGTGTTAAATTCTATCACCAACACCACCACAATATAGAGTCCAGATTGAGTTCCCTGACTGAATGCCCTTCAATTTGTGAGAAAATAAATCAGGGTTTTTGCAATTCATTCACAATATCACCAGTTCAAACCATCCCAGTACCTAGCAAAAACCATTAAACATGTGATTCACTCATTCACACATAATTTCAATCTCACCTAAAAAAAACAAAACCAAAATCATCATGATTCAAATTAAAAAAATACAATAACTCAAATTAGTAAAATCAAATTCATACAAAACCCATAACATATCCCAACAATGGAAATTAAAAACAGGGGTCCTTTCTTAATTACACTGTAGAATCACAAATTGAGAGATTGGTTCATAACTAAAGTAGTAAAGTACCTAAACCCTAAATTACTACTTAAAAAGAAAAAGCAAAATCCAATTCCAATTTTTACAAACATCAAAACATAACCAAATTCATAGATATAGAGGTGGGATCTGATTTATAGGTTGTTTCTTAAGCTTTCGCTTCTTATTTAACATCATCAAATAATAGGGAACAATCTTATACTAATGGCTTCTACCTTTTTTTCTTTTTTTTTCTTCACTGTGTATATGTGCTTCAGAAAGACCAAGGAGAAGAAGATGAAGTATACCGAGATGAGAGAAGAGGAGAGGAGAGGAGAGAACTTTAGAACCCCATGTTTTTTTAAAGAAGGAGAGAGAGAATTTCACGTTCTCTGGCCCTTATGTGTTTTTTTTATTTTGTCTTATTTGAAAGCAAGGATGGCCACCTAAGAGCGAGTGCAGAGTGGAGTGCTATTTCAAGTAGTGAATAGCATTTCCAAAATTCAAAGTGGCGACAAAACCATCCATTCTTTTAAAAAGTGGTGTGATTTTTTTTTTAATTTTTTTTTTTTTTGCCTCCGAAGAGATCCTCTAGCTAAATGTGTAGCCGTAGGATAAAGTGGCAATCTGTATGACTTCAACTCTTTCCCTAATATCTGTTGGATTACACATTTTAGCCTTTTATTGGTCAGATTAATATGACACGGATCATGATTTGTGATCGTTGGATAAAGTGGAAAATAATTTTACTTTTGCGTCAATATCCGTTGGATTAACATTTGGTTTTCTATTGGTCAGGTTAATGTCATACGGATCATGACTGTTTCTCTTGTTTGGGCTGACCGACCGGAAGGACCATATAGGGAGTTCCTTTTATGATCATTTTTTTTTGTAAAACCTAACACAAATGTGCAATTTGATACAAATTTTTTTTTGGAAATGGTTTGGTGTGACCAAAATTTTGATTAATTTTTCACTGGACAAAATTATACCTCCCTTTAATTCCAATTAAATTAACTATTTATGTATCCTATTTTTTTCAAGGGTATAATTGGGAAGCAAACTAGAATATATAACATATTTAAAAAAACTGTGCCTTGGAATTTTACAAATTTTATCTTGTTGGGAGATTTTAAAGAGATTTACACAATGAGTACAAATAACAATATCAAATTTATGCTTTAAAAAAAAAACAATATCAAATTTAGAATTTTTACGAAAAAATCGGAGGTGTTTATCGTTTTAGGCACAATTTTCGAAAATTGAATGCATAGCCTTTATGCAAACCACCACAAAGGATGCATAACACATTATGCAGCCATATTTTTGTTTATGCATCAACTAATTTTTTGTTGCAACTAATAAAACGATGTGCTCTATCCGTTTCAGAAAAATTGATACTTTCACTTTTTCAATTTGGCCTATTTTTAGAAAATGTCGGGGATCAAAAATTTTCTTTTATAGTCTCATTGCAGCGGTGTTTCGTTTTTCATCAGTCAGCCCTTCTCACTGTGACAACGGTGACCTCCTCAAAAATTTAAAATTCCCGCTAAAAAGTTTCCTGAAAAATTTTGCAAGGCCGAGTTATCGGACAAGTTGGCAATCCGCCTGATTAAGTCTTTGGATTCCCATTGGCCAGACTTAATATCATACGGACAAACCGAAATGATGGAATGCGGGAGAAATTGAGTAAAGCGGACCGATACCAGAGAAGATAAAGATAACAACTGAAAGTGAAGTTTATGAAATTCGATTTGAATTGATAGGAAACCGGAATCTAGGATAAATCTAGTGAGCTCGAGCGATGTTGGATAAGATTAATATATAACATGTGTAATTGACTAATTAAGGTCGATATACATTCTATTAAAAAATTACGGATATCTCGAGAAACCGATGGAATTCATGAGAAATTAAGTAAGGTCCATCGATATCGATAAGATGACGAATAACAAGTGTAATCAAGTGAAGTCGATGAAAATTTGATAGATAACCATATAAACCCATGGAATCAGAGAGAAAAAAAATGAGTGAGGTCGAGCGAGGTTGGACTGGATTATATATAACTGGAGAAATTGATGCAACCCAGCAAGGCCGTCCGACATTACATAAGATTGATGGATTAAAAGCTAAATCAAGTGAAGTCGATGGAAATTCAGTTTGAATCGATATATAGATAACCATATAAACCCATGGAATCCATGAAAAGTTTAGTGAGGTCCGACGATATTGGATAAAATGGATATATAACGGATGAAATTGCCTAAGGTCGATGGACAATTGGTTGAAATGATGGGCAACAGAAGAAATCGATGGAATTCGAGAAAAGTTGAGTGGGAAATACCCCACTCATATGTACATTATGCGACGGTTAAACCTAGTGATGTCAATAGGTACCCATTATCCGGACCCGAAATCAGATCCTGCGAATCGGGTCCGGTTCCGGGTCCGGGTCCCATTAACAACTTAGGAAGTCAGAACCCACTTCGGACCTCACTAAAATTTGTAGTCACGTTTGAAGCCTTATTCACTAGAATTTAGAGATTATGCATACTTCTGCTAAATTTTTCCCTAGTCTGCTAAAAACTACTTTTGTATACGTACTTCTTCTAAATTCTCTATTCTCCTAAAAACTATCTTGGTATGCGTACTTAGCATGATACATCATTGAAATCGATAAATATGAAGATAAGTGTCAATTCAAAGGTCGGTCTAATTTATAAGTGTCAATTCGAAGGTCGGTCTAATTTAAACTATGGAAATATATTCGAGCAATGGATACCGAAGAAATAGGAGAAGGTAACAAGGTCGGTCTAATTTATAATCTGGAATCCATTTTTAAAACGATATCAAAGAAATAGAAGTAACTACAGAGATATAAACCCCTTGGGGTTTGAGTTCAGGAATAGGGGAAGGTACGTATACCGTTGATGTTCAAATCTGATAAATTTCATATTCAGTTCATCCGAATGAGAAACTCAGGTCCAACTCGTAAGAGAGATGAATGACACCATTTACTGGTAAGATTCCATGAGAATATTCTCAGAAACCTTAAACACAAACAAATTCGTCATCTTCGAGAAAGAAACTTGCTCGAAGATCGAAACCGGCCGAGACAGCGGACTATTATAAGTCTGAAAGTTCGTAAGAGATGAATGACACCAATTACTGGTAAGATTCCATGGGAATATTCTCAGAAACCTTAAAAACAAACAAATTCATCATCTTCGAGAAAGAAACTTGCTCAGAGATCGAAACCTGGCCAGGATCGAAACAAAAACAAATTTCGTAAAGTATTATCCGATTAATTCGAGGACATATACTTATAATAATTTCTGGATGTTAACAATACCAGGTGGGATAGTACATACTGATTCCAAGAGCCATAAAAAAATGGCCCAAAATTGTAATATACTTAAGATACAAATTGAACATCAACCATGTATTTTATTAGTTACAGCCAAAATATACACATAAAACTCAAAAATATAATTTCATGACCTCAAGGATCAACGAGCTTTGATCAACGAGACACATTCAAAGGGAAAAAAAAACACTTGTCGTGATTCGTGAAAACGATAAGGTAATTGTTTCTTCAATTACTGTGGAATTGTATATGGGTTTTGTAAATGGATTGTTCAAAATTCTTATTTTGGGTTATATGTCTCTGGCTATAGGTGAATGTGTGGATTGTAATTTGGGTGATGTTATGCACTAGTCCAAAACATGGTTTTTATGACACTTGGGATTTGCGGAAAATGACAGAGACCTGTAGTTGTTGTATATTAGACAATTGACATTCGTCAAAAAATTTGTACTCCCTCTGTCTTTTTTTATCTGTCCTAATTTCTATTTTGGTCTGTATTTTTTTATGTGTTCGCTCTGTTTATATACATATTTTTTCCTTAATCTTAAATTAAGAAGATCAACAACTTATGAGTGTTATTTTTTCAAGGGTTAGTTATGACTTTTTATAAGAAATCCTTATTATTTTGGCAAATTCAATTAAAACGCTTATTTTAAAACGGAGGGAGTATTTTATAATTAATCTATGGTTTTTTGGCTTATATTTGCCCCCATTGCCTCAAAGTTCCACCCATATCGGGTCAAAATAAAAGAAAGATCTGACGGCTTAGATTTTGGGGTAGAAATGGTTAGGATCCGTATGAAATTTTGTTTATCATTATTGTCCATTGATAAATGTGATCTAACGGATATTAATTAGGAACTATAAATTTCTATTTTTTTCTTATTGCTTTTTAACTTCTTCTCTTTTTTGCTTATTAACGTGTCTTCTCTTTTTTGCTTTTTAACTTCCCAAAACTGCCTACTTTATTTTATTTTCTCTTAATAGTAAATCAACAAACTGAATCAACATGCTCCCGTATTTTCCTCCTTAGTGTTCACCAAAAGAAGACACGTTTCTCAAAAATGAGTCATGACCTTCTCCCTTCAAAAAAAAAAAAAAAAAAAAAGTCATGACCTTCTCTTCCGCATTCCAAAAATATTTCTCATATCTCGATCCAATATTTTGCTGTGAAGAAACCCAAATTACAAGTATGTATTTCGGATTCTGATTTTGTTTAAATGATTTTTTTATTTTTTTTCCTTGTTAGATTAACCCATTCCGATCTGTTATTTCTTCTCGGCTGTTTAATTGTTTAACGAAGCTGATTTTTTTCCTCTTTCTCCATTAACATCTCATGCTTGGAAGAGTTTCAATCGCACGTTGCTGCAAGTAGCAACTTAACTCGGAGAACATGTAGACGAGATTTAAGCTATCTTTGCCGAATGGAGAATGGAGACTATTGACGAAGGTTTCTTTCATTTTGATCTCAGGGTAAGATCCCCAAATCAAATCAATGTTTTGATACCTTTTATAGATCTGATTTAATCTCATCTTCACAATCTCAAACTCTGGATGGTAAATCGTGAATCTCCAATTCAGATCTGCTTTTGGTGTTGTTAATTTGTCTTTTTGTATTTTGATTTTGATTTAGCTTTTGTTTTAGCTAAGGAAATGGATAATCAAGCAACATTAATAATCACCACCATCACCAGCTGCAACATGCGAATTAGGTAAGGTCAGATTCGATTTTGTTTTTATTTTAATTAGGTATGGAATGGAATTGATACCATGAATTTGATTTTGTTTTTGTTTTTGTTTTTGTTTATTTTCTTCTCAAGATTAAGCCATGAATACGATTTTGTTTATTATGCAAGGGTTTCGTTTTTGACTTCATAATCTCTTTGTTGTTCACATGAATCACAGCAAGAAGAAAAGAAAGGGGATTTCTAACAAAAACCCTAGCTACGCATCCTAAGCTGCAATCTATTATGCACAAAAAGTAATTTACATACCACTTTTACTACTCTTTTATCTTTCTTTTTTGTTTATCTTTTCTTATTTTGTATCTTGTTTTTGTAAAATGCAGTAAACTTGTATGAACAATTTTGGCTTTCCTTTTGTGTATTGCTTTCTTTGTGAGGGTGGTGTTGATTAACTTGATTTGATCTGTTCTTGGTTCTGTTAATGGCAACATTAATTACTCTTTATGTGTCTGTGTGTGATGGTTATATGATTTCTCTTTGGGTGTGTAATTGAATCATTATAGGCTACTGTGTGTGTAATGGGTGGTCTTCCTGATCTTCTGATTTTCATTTTGTAACCAGATTCTTATGTACATGTACGATGGTCGAAATCTTAGAAGATGATTCTAAACAGGTTGGTTTGACAAAGCATTCCTAGATAATTGTTTGGATCTGTCATAAGATGCCGCTAGTGACTTTATATCGTTGATTGGGCTGCAGAGTGATGTGCTATAGGGTCAGATGGAGCCATATATCAACAAGGTACATTTTCGTAGCTGGCTATTGCTTTGTATAAAGTTGTGGTAATTTCCCTTGCTTAGTTGAATTGTGAGTTTGGCTTTCATCATGTAAAACAATAGATATTTAACTAGGAACTAATATTAGTCGATTCCTGGAAGTACAACTGGATAGTTTTATACTTCGTAGCTAACTGAATAAAATTTCCTTGTCATTGTTTGATGCAGGTTACTAGTATTGATGATGACTGTTGCAGCGGTGGCTAACTTTGTTGTGAGACAAAAAAAAAAAAAAAAGATGGGCCCCACTTTTGACCCCACTCGGTCAATTGAATGAGGTGTTTGAAGATTAAGACAAAAATGATGGCAGTTGTTAAAAGAAAATGATGCTTCACTTCTCTTTTTATTCCCACTAAAATTGATCACCGGCATCCTATGTTAAAAGAAAATGATTCTTTACATAAATTGAAGACACTTTACAAGAAATGTGACAAGAAATGGCCAAAAAGAAAGTGTAATGTTGAGAGAGAAAAAGAAAAAGGATGGAAATATCTGACGGGATGCTTTTCTCTCTCCCACGTTTTTATTACACGTATTGGGACACGTCATTTGAGTTGTGATTAGAGCTGTGTAGTGGTTTGAATGTGCAGGTTTTAGCTTTTTGTTTGGACTTGTATTTTTTTTTTACTTTTCGGTTAAATTTTGATGGTTTTGTCTTTTTTATAAGTTAATTTGCTTGTGTGGGGATACTGAAGTACATATCACGTTTAATGGAGGGGATTTTATAATGTTTAATGAAGGAGTGGATTTTATAATTATAGAATTTTAATTAGTAATTAAATTCAATATTGATTTTTAAATTGTAATTAATTTTCGGAATTTCTAAACTAAGAGCACAAAAAATTGGTTGCTTAAAAAACCAGGAGCACAAAAAATTGGTTGCTTAAAAAGAATAAGCAACCAAATTCAGGCCTCCTAGGCTTGGTCTAGGTATTAAGCAATCACAATAAATTTGGTAGCTTAATAACTTAAGCGATCCACTCCAGGCCAAGTCGTTTCATGTATCTATTAACTAGGTATTTTACTTGCTCATAGAGTACTTGGTCTAGCTATGAAGCGATCGACGTTGTACTTGCTCTAGTATGGATGGTCTATCTATGAAGCGATCGGCGTTTCACTCGCTCTATTATGGTTGGTCTATCTATCAAGCGATCAGCGTTTCACTCGCTCTATTATGGTTGGTCTATCTATCAAGCGATCAGCGTTTCACTCGCTCTATTATGGTTGGTCTATCTATCAAGCGATTGTTATTTTGCTTGCTCCAGGGAGGTCGGTCTATCTCTAAAGCGATCATTATTTTGCTTGTTCCCGTAAGGTCGGTCTAGCTATGAAGCAATTAAGAAACAAGACGCTACATGAGAGTTGGTTGATTACTAAAGCGATTGCCTAGCTGCTCTAGACTTGTACAAATCCCACCTTTTGCAACTAACGAGCGAGAGCCAAATTCAGTAGCTATAAGGGTTAGAGCGACTTAATATGGGCTTTTTGCAACCAAAACTGCTATGTTGCTCAAACCAGTTTTTCTTGTAGTGGAGGAGCTCTTTTTATATGGAAGACTGAGAATAATTATGAGTTTAACTCTCAGATTCCTATCCAATAACAAAATTTGGTATGGTTTTGTTGTGTAGAGATGATATTAAGTAGAGTGTAACAATTTTGGATCTGCGTGAGGGGTCTGTCCATTTAGTAGCATATTCCAAGCAAATCCCATTCTTAAAATGTTGTTAACAAACTTCCATTGCTTTGAAAAATAGTGTTACCTATCTTTAAAAGTTCTTTAACTTCAATTGCATGTGCCGGATAAAGCAGATCTGCATGCTAAAAAACAACATAGAGTTAATATGGTTTTAGTATACATTGTTTTGAATGTGACTATCTATTTTGTTGTGCAGGTTGATGTGCTGAGATGTGGTTTTACGATTTTGGATTGATATGAGTAGTCCGTCCACTTTGTAGTATATGTATCATTCTGGATCAGCGGTTGCAAAGCTTATGATGCTCGTGAATGATGATTCCGCGTCTTGAAATGTGTTTTTAAGCTCTGCATCCGGAAATTGAGAGAAGATTGCATCATGACATTTGGTTTTGAGTGGTGTGCAAGATTGTACTTGTAAACGTGTTTGTTGGTGGACATCATGATATCTTTAGAAAATACCTCGAGAGATCTTAGAACCTGTTTCCTGCATCAACCAACTTAGCTGGAGAAGGTGTGCAAACGTATGGCTACTTGTTTGCTTCAATGGGTTCATTAATCCGCAATAATTTGCTTGGCTCTTGCCTGAAATGGCATTCAGTTTAACTTAGTGCTCTTAATAGTAGGTTGCAGTCTTATGGTGGAAATTCTGTCTTATCTAAATAATTCTGCTCCCCTGTCCATTTATATTTTCTTCTTAGACACTGCTATTTTAGGACATTTTTTATCCAGAAGTTGACACTAATTCGTTTTACACTGACAATCGTTGAACTCAGATCCCCAACTTCAAAATTTAATGAAATAAGTAGTTTAGTAGTTCCGTAATTATGGATCTCAGTTGTTATCTTTGAAATCTATCTTGGTATAGAAATACATGTTTCTTACAACGGCAATTGTGGAATTTAATAGCCGAGCCAATATGCTTCCACATCTTTATAACAATATTGCTAGTGGTTGCTTTTTTTTCTTCGTTATGTTGGTGTTATTTGACAGTAATGAGTTGAGACACAACTGGTAGGATCATTTTTCGTATATGTATACTTGAGTAAAGTCGACGCCTGATTTCTATGTCGAATTGTCTATAAATAATTCTCTCGCGTGGTTGGCGATTAGCTGAAAGTTGAAAAGGATTGGGGGTTTGAAGAATATGTTTGGGTGTGTTATGGCACTGTAAGGTTGTTTCTGCAAGTTTCCAACAGTACTACGCGTCAAACTCTTTGGGTTAGCATCTTATTTCGAGTTTTCCCAGGATTTGATCCAAATGGTGGATGTGTTTGTTTAGAATGTTGGAAGTAGACCACCACAAGATTAGTGCTGACAGTTGAGTTGGCAAAATTGATTCTGGAAGGAGGGACCATGACTGTGTTTGACCTTGACTTACTAATACTACTATTTAACACCACCACCAAACGAAAACCCTAAAGCATATCTTCTTCTACATCTCATTTCCTCCCCTAACTCTCTCTTTCTGTAGAAGAACGCCGCCATGAACCCTGAACCAACAATTGAACCTAGACTTAGATCGATATGCGTTTTCGTATGAGAATGTTGTGGAAGAAGAGCAAACAAAAAACCCCATCTTTGAATTGAATCGATGGCATCAGCATAATGATATCTCCTCTCAAGTAAATTCCATGGTATTCAATCTCCTCTTTTATGCTCCAGTGTACAAGATAGCAAGTATGAGAGCAGAAATAAAAAAACGCTTGACATCTAAAGATTATACAAGAAACAGTAAATTATATTTTCATATTAGGGGATTTCAATGTAATTTTAAACGTCAACGAGAGGAATGATGGAAATATCCATGGCAATGACAGAATCGTTTTTCTCTGAACATAACGTGTGGGGAGTAAACAGATCATACGATCCAGCAGTCTGCGATGTCATTAGCAAAGTTGACATTTCTAGACAATTGCAAGTCTCTGACTACATTGACCAAGAAAATGCCACAACCGGAGTGGGAAGAGATCCACCAAGAAAATGCCACAACTGGAGTGGGAAGAGATCCACTTGCAGCAAGGATTAAAGATGGGGAAGCCAAGGTTATGAGGTTTTTTTGATGAAACTGCAATTCAAAGTGTTTTGCTGATTTTTCTTTAATATTTTTAGTTGTTTCTTTGTTATGTTCATATCCTGATTTCGCGTTCATTCTCACAGATCCAAGTTAATAGTCATTATGAGCCATAGGGATTGGTGAATTGGCGATTTTGATTTTAAGGTAATTGTATATGTGTCTGATATATGTTGAAGGCTCATTAGCAAAGTTGACATTTCTAGACAATTGCAAGTCTCTGACTACATTGACCAAGAAAATGCCACAACCGGAGTGGGAAGAGATCCACCAAGAAAATGCCACAACTGGAGTGGGAAGAGATCCACTTGCAGCAAGGATTAAAGATGGGGAAGCCAAGGTTATGAGGTTTTTTTGATGAAACTGCAATTCAAAGTGTTTTGCTGATTTTCTTTAATATTTTTAGTTGTTTCTTTGTTATGTTCATATCCTGATTTCGCGTTCATTCTCACAGATCCAAGTTAATAGTCATTATGAGCCATAGGGATTGGTGAATTGGCGATTTTGATTTTAAGGTAATTGTAACTGGAACATAAAATCATGGTATTTTTCTTGTGATAGCATTCAGAGTTTGTGGTTTTTGCATTCTCATGAATTGCACCAGAATGCGAAATTATGTTTGCATCATGACACAACATTTCCATCATAATGCTACCACTTTCCATATGCTGGCTGTATGTAGTTTTTTTCTCCCATTCTGTTATATATAAACACAGTCACCCACTCTGTCTAACATAGCCTCAGAAAATCACTCACATTTCCACATACGGAAAAAAGGAATTCCTTCATCTTCCTTCTTTCTTGCTGCTGGCACTCTGTCTCACACACACACACATAGTAATGTTTTAGTTGCAGATCAGCTTTTATCCTGTAAAGGAAATTGAAAGTAACAAAAACTTGAAAAGTGTATTGCCGTAGTGGTGTCATTTACCTGTCCTGTTGATAATTAGGATCTACAATAGTTGTGAAAGTATCCTGTTAGGTTCTAAATACAATGCTGTGTTGTAGGGAGTTGTCGGTTTGGCTGTTTGGGTTGGGAAAGGTTTCAGCTTACACCAACATCATGGAATTCGGAAGTAGCCAAACCAACAAATTTCCATAGCTTTGATCATTAATGGTACCCGTTCAAGACTATAGAAAAATGCATCGATGGTACCTGCTCTTGCTCCTCTAAAGTCGAACCCCTTCTACTTCCAATTATGGCTCTGCAACCGAATTGGGTAGAGCTGTCTTGAATATGCATGCCTTGGGTATCATTATACCAAAAAATTAAGTTTCTCTATTTCAGTCAGTGTATCCACTCATCTGATTCTGTTACATTCTCCTTTTCCGTAATGCCTCGTTCTTATGAACTTGTTCAAGTCATTGGATATGTTGTTTTTTCTGCATCTTTGGATTGTTTGCGTAATTATTTCGGCTTAAAGAGGAGATACGAATCACGATTAATAATGTTATTCCATCTCGGCATTGTGAGAAAATGAAAGGAAGCATAACAAAGGCAAGTTTCAAACCCCACCAAAACCCTGTTATTGATCCATTGTGAGAACGTCTAAACTACTATGGTATATTTATAAACTCTAATTTATTTTCTGAGTGGAATTACGAATTAAAATTTGAGTCTGCTCAGATAATCAATCCAAATTGCAAAAACACACGATTAGATTTGTGTGTGTTTCAATTAGATAGTCAGATCTTCCTGCATACGAGTCCAAATCCGTTTCATGAATCAGGCAAGCCCGTGGCATACCTAGGGCTATGAGTTTCATTGACCTTGAATTTCCTTGACCGACTATTTAATACCACCAAACAAAGAAAATAAAACCCTAACAAATCTTATTCCTCCTCTTCTTCTTCGTCTAAAACTCTCTTCCTTCAAATAGCGCCGTCATTAACAACAATGGCATGTAGATTGAAGATGATGAGTGGTGGTTTCGTATGGGAATGTGGTGGTCGAAGAACAAGAACCCTTTTTTGAATTGATCTCAGCATTATGATATCTCCTCTCATGTCAGATTCCATGCTTCTCCAAGCTAACCAATGGGTCCGAACAGAAGCTCTTGAGTTCTAAGATGATTAAATGGATGAAGAGATCTCAAACTGGAAGGGATGATGGGTTCAGGACGAACTCTTGGTAAATCAAAGATTCAGTGATTTAAACTCCGCAAGAAATGGAAATAACGGCTGATAGATGGTGTTTTGACAAGAATTGAAATAATGATTACAGCCTCAAGGTGATACATTTGTAAATCGTTCTTGTTTTCTTTCCTATTAAATTTAATTTGAATCAGATCTGTTGCCCGGTTGTCATGCTTAAGTTTTTTGGGTTCTTTGCTCACTAGGTCACAAATTCAGTGATTGAATCCATCGTCATTGCAACTATGATTTTTCCTCTCAAGAAGCAAATATTTTCCTCTGGACAGTGAATGGAATTTGGTATTCTAAAATACAAAATTTAGTATACATTGTTTAAAGGTGCACTTTGTTTGATTGTGATCATTTACTTACTTCTCAGTATTGACTGTGAACAACTATTTTAGTTGATTTTGTTGTATAGAGATGCTGCTTAGATTGGGTGTTACTATTTCGGATTGACATTAATGGTCCAGCCTCCATGAATCTCAGCTTATCCCAAGTGAAATCACTTGATATCAGCTTCAATATCTCAAGTCGTATAGCCTTCATATTGGTCGTCACGCTGAAATTTTAACAAATAATCTATCATTTTTGCAACCATGAATCTTTGTGTCTTCTGGTTATTTAATAATATATTTGTTTGTCATGTTAGTATAGGTTTCGTGTTGACCATTTGTTTCTCTTTGTGTTCATCTAGATTCATACCGTTGTTGTCTGTAATTGCATTCATATAGAGCTTAGTTTGGTAGTTATTTCAAATACAGGTTCATGTTTACCACAATACTATATTTGAAGAGTCTCTCCCAACATATGTTGTATTAAGCGTTAGGTGAGGCTTGGGGCCTTGGCCGCCTTTTTTCCTAGGCCTGGGCGTCTCGCGCGTATGAAAATGAAATTTTCGGCTACCTCCTTTTTACAACATAGCTCTCAACTACCTTGTTCAACAAAATTTTCGGTTATAATGAAAATGAAGTGGAAAACCATGGTGTTTTTATTATGATAGTATTCGGGGTATGAGGTCTCCATATATACATGTATTCCACTAGTGCCATGACCTTTAGTTTTATAGAATTGAGCTCAAGGCCTTATTGTTTTATATTGGTTGTCCTGCTGAAATTTTTGAGTTTCTTCAATCATTAGCAAATGCTTTGTGAATCTTGCATATAATCCACGGAAGAGGTGAAGGCTGATGATGTTGGGGATGCTCGTCATCCAAGGACGAATTTTGATGACATATATGCTCCAACAACGGGAAAAAATGCCTATCAAAATTACATTTCTTGTAGCTGGTGGCAGTCACAGATAATCCTTTGGAATTATGATTTTTCCTCTCAGATTCCTCTCCAACAACAAAACTTGGTATGCTAGTTTATAAGGACATCATTTTGAATTATACCATCTACTTAGTTCTCAGTATTGGTTGTCAACAACTGTGTTCATGACTTTCTGGTGCAGAGATGCACTTTGTTTTGAATATGACCATCTACATGGTTCTGAATATTGATAGGGAACAACAGTTTTTGTCAACTTTGTTGTGCAGAGATGTTGCTGAGTTGGGGTGTTATCCCAAGTAAATCACTTTGGAATAAATTATAATTCCAACACTTGCGGACTTGCAGTATAATATTCAAAACCTAAACATGATGCTCAGTTCATATCAGCAGGTTTTGTATGGTTTTTTTTTTTTATTTGCTCTTTTTTATGCATTATTGAGGAGCAAATTACATGCATCTTTTCTTTAATATTGATCCAATTACATTGACGATCATGGAACTCAGATGTTCCACTGCATTTGAGTTTCCGTATTCCAGATTATTGTTTTGTATTCAAGGATGATTTTATGAGTGCCGAATTGAACTGCGGATGCATTTTATTTTATTTATTTGGATGAGTTCATTCTAGGGACATTCTAATTCCAAGAGTTACATAAAACTAAATCAAGCTAAATATCAAAGCAAATCACTCACACTGTCATCACCCATCTAGATGCAACCATTACTGTTAAATGCAGATCTCATTTTGTTAGCCCGACTAGTCCATCTTTGGATGCCATTTACCAATTTGTAAAGTAGGCAGTTGTATACATTGGGATGGTACACTAACAAAGAAACCCCAATTCAACAGCACCTCTCCAAAATAAAGTCAATAAACATTACACAATCAATACTTCTACGATAAGTAGAGAATACAAGGCGAGAGCAAACTCATGTACATACCAAGAAAATGCACTTCTTTTTGTGACAATGTTTCCATAAACTGGGTTACAATTTAATATAAGAGTAGTCGATTGATGTCATAAATTAACATGTTGGTCTCGGATATACACAATTTGTAGATTCATACGAAAGATGTTTATAATCAACACTTGCAGACTTGCAGTATAATAATCAAAAAGAAGTAAACAAGTTGCAATGCTATTTCTATATATTATGATGTTTACATTAAACAGAGAACACTTTGAAGCAAACAAGTTATAAATCAGTAGGACTGACTAACTTTGTGAAAGATTTAACAGAAGATACCAGCTTATTCAACTTCAACGAGAATCCAACCGAAGTTATATTAATAGGTGCACTCTCTTCTAGTTCTCGGAAGAAGTATTGGAACCAAAAATACATTTATTTTGAGAGAAGATATCATAATGCTATTGAATGAGCCATAATTGTTATTGCCCTTATTGATCTTGAGCTTCTTTCTCAACAAATCTGGAAAGCTGAAAGCTTCTTTGTATCAGAGATCAAGCCTAAGAAGAAGTAGAAAGGCGGCATAAAAACCCTACTCTCTCACCGATTCTTTGGGATGCTGAAATCTGGAATGGTTACTCTCTTTTTATAAACTTTACAAGTTTACTTACACTTTATTTACACCACATTTCTAAGCTAAATATGTACCCAAACAATACTTTGGCCACACCTAGTCCCGCTATGACCTTGACTGGTTTTGACTATCTTTGACCATACGTCGTATTTGATACCAAACAAAAACCCTAGATCTCAATCTTCTTCTTCATTTCCCCTTTCTCTCCCAATCTCTCCTTCAAGAACGCCGCCATAAACCCTAGTAGATCACAAAATCTATCAGAACCTCACTGTCTCATATATCTTCTAGTGGTGATTGTTTCATTCTCCTTCTTTTAATTCTGCTGAAATGGCAACATGTAGATTAGTAATAGCTGGTTTCATATGGGAATCTTGTGATAGAGGACCAACAATTCAATGAGCATTATGATATCTCCTCTCAAAATAGGATTAAGGGTATCAGGGAGAACACAATTTCACTTCCAATTGGATCCAACCATGATTTCCATCTATGAAAGAGAGTGTTCAACCTGCATATCTCTATTCTTATTGTCTTCATTCGTGTTGAAGGCTACCAACATCGGGACAGAAAGAAAGTTCAGTTGGACACGCTTCCAATTTATATGCTGTGGCCTCTCCTTTCCAACCTAAATTTTCTGGTTTTTTAAGGTAGAAAATACTCTTTGAAGATGTGAAACAAAATTATTAGCAGGTGCCTTCCAATAAAGGTACCTGAGCCACGATGGATTTATTATTCTCTATCAATAGCATATTTGCTGCTGCCTCATTCTGAACAATTGATGTGGTTGCTGCTGGCTCAACTCCTGCACCATTATGAACAAGCATGTAAATTATCTAAGCTCCATGAATTTGATCTTCCACTTAAGTCATTTTAAGTACAATTAGTTGGATTAAAAAATAGATATAATTTCTAGATTAACAGTGGAAATAAGGTTATATCTATATGGGGTGGTGGATCTCAGCTAGAAATGGTGAAAGAATGGCCGAGTGATGGTGTTTCGATAGTCATTCAAATCATGTTGCTGAAAATGATTGATTTTACAATAATTCTAACAAATCTAATTGTTGTTATTATATTATTTATTTGTTGGAAAAATGGTTAAACAAAGCTTTTGGTTGGTAACCTAGCGCTGGGCTCCAACTCCTCTTTGAATCAAACTAAGGTAATTCATTTTTATATCCCTACAATCATCATCCAAGAAATGTATGAATCAAACTTATTGCATTTGAATTACTTAGTGATTTTGTAATTTACTTTCATAAAATTGAGCTCAGATTTTTGATTGGACCTTCCAATAGCAAGTTATTCGGTTTATGACTTTATGCTTCGTTCAAAAAACCCCAGGCGACGATGTCACCTAGCTATTCAAGATTTTATTGGTTTGTTTTGATTTTTATTTTGTCAAAGTGATTTCAAGAGTAATTGAAACATATTATACGATTTATTTAGTTATTTTACATATTCAGTATACTTGGAATCAATTGGACGACTGATTTTTGATGCCTCTAAAAAATCCCTTTTGGAAATAACTGCTAGTCAAAAGATTTGGGTGTTTGCAATGCAGGTATAGATAGCCGCAGCTGATGGAAAATAACTATTTAACTCTCTCTCCCTCAAGAACGCCGCCTTAACCAGAAAATCTCATGTAGATCAGTGGTAGCAGCAGCTGGTTTCGTATGGGAATCCGGTGGAAGAACACTTTCTTTGAATTGATCTCACCAAGCATTATGATATCTCCTATCAATTAAATTACATAGCAGGAGATTAACACATGGTACGTCCCTAAGTTGTTGTGTGTGGATTCACTAACAACATCTTCCACATGGAGGTCTGGTGGTATGTTTTGAAGAATTCACAGCTCCAGGGTTTCTTTTTTCTTACTTGAGTTTGGAGATCCCTAACTACGATTTCAGCCCCCGAAGTGCTCTCCTGCAACTGAGTCACGGCGGTGCCCTCGGGACGATGAATCTCCATGTCCAAGTTTCTAGAGGGCACAGTTCCCGCAGTAGAGGGTACGACTACATCCTTATTTCAACGTGCTCGAATGAAGCACATTGAAATCTACTATCACTTCGTTCGTGAAAGGGTGTCTAGTAAGAAACTCAATGTTCGTTTCGCTAGCACAAAGGACCAGATAGCGGATATATTCACCAAGGGTTTGTCATCGGCAAGATTTCAACAGCTCAGAGACAAGTTGAACATTCATAAACTCCAGTACAACTTGAAGGCGGGTGTTAAGGCAAGTAGTGTGGTGTACCCTGGAATCTCTCAATCAACAAAGTCAAGTAACAAATCTGAAGACTCTCAATAATATGAAGACTCAACAACCAAGTCTGGTCAGTCAGCAACAATAAGATCAGACTAATAACATGGGAAAGTTATCTTTTACTTTGAATATCTTGTTATTTCAACGTACTCATCTCTAATATAAATAGAAGTGTTTTATCTCCACAAGTTCTGTGGAAGATATTCTACCCAAAACCTAAATATCAAGTTCTAACTTATACCCTTTCTAATTATTCAGTAATCCTATGAGTCAAAGCTGTCTCATTTCAATTACGTAGGTACTAACTCTAAGATTGGAGACTGGGGGGGAACATTGGGGACATATCTTTTGGGCATATCTAATTTATTTAATCCTTGGCTTGGGTATATATTTTGGGGATGGGGATTGGGGTCGCACATTGGAGACATATTACTGTACGTCCGGGGAAATCTCTAATGGCTACCTAGCTGCAATCTCCTAGTCGAGATAAGTCCTATCATCTTGTGTAACTTCGTGACCTCCACCGCCGCCACCATTTCAAGGCTATGTATATGTCTAACAAATCATTGCCTGAAAACTGAAACCACTGCTATCCACCCTATATTTCACCTCCACTAGGGAAAGTCGACTTCAATGACAAAGAAGTAAAGTCATGGTAATTGGTAAGAAATCAGATTGATTAGCCGAGTTAGAAAAATAAAAGAATGACCTGCCAACTGATTCGAGCCGAGAAAGACCCAAACAACACAAGGCGTTACTATGGATACCTAGAATTTGGAGTCCCATGACATCAATTGTGCACCCAATACGAGTCTGGTATAAAATAATCAGGTTTATGAGCCGAATCACAAAACACAAAAATGAAAAACGTTGCATGTGCCATCTGATTCGGGAGGAGACAGACCCAAACGGACTGACTAATGCCCCCTTAGATGAGCAAGTTTTCTTAATTGAGGATTTTAATGCTTTTTTAGGAACTGTGGATAAGAATGGTGGCCTAGAGGTTGATGATTCTGATTTTCTAAACCTTAAAAAAATTGTACTGTGTTTAATTTGCATGATCCTGGTTTTTATGGCCCTAAGGTGTTACTATGGGCTGGATACCTAGGGTTTTTGAGTCCCTTGCTTGGACCAACTTATTACTATTTAACACCAAACAGAAACCCTAAAACCATATTAGATTCTTCTTTTTTATCGTCTCTCTTCTAAGTCTCTCCCTCAAGAGCACCGTCATAAACTCAAATGGAATGTAAATTGATGATCGGTACTGGTTTCATATGGGAAAGTGGAGGAAGAACAATAACCCCTCTGAATCGATGGCAGCATGATAGTGTTTTCTCTCAAAAACGTTCTATTCAAAAGGTATGCCCCAACAGAAGATATTTTGCTAGTGTACAGATTATAATTTCGGTAAACCTGCTAAACTTAATTTTATTCTTAAACAATACCATGTCTTTCTGAACCAAGAACAACGGGACAATTTCGTAGAGTGGATATTTGGGGTTATTTCGAAGGTTTTTTTTTTTTTTTTAGACAAGTAGCCGGTCTCTACAATTAGGGTTTTTCTACATAAGTCCGCTACAAATTTGATCATCACAGAAGCAGATTTCAGAACTTAACTTGAACAAATATTAAGAATGTCTTTTTGGGGTAAAAATCATTTCCAGTTTTCTGATTCCTTTATTTATAAGTATTGCCATGTTTGATGGATCTCTTGTTACTTCTTATTAAAATGAAATGAAACCTGGGAAACCCTTATTGTTATTATAGGTATTGAAATCAAAACTGGGAAACCCTTCGTTCTTCATCGTCATGATACTCCGGGAAAGATTCAAATTACCCTCTCACAATTTTTCTTGTTTTTAAACCGATTCAATTTATTATCAAGTTTTTCTCAAACATGGCTATTTGGTTCCTCGCTTAAAATGTAATAACTTGATTATGCAGGCGACTTTGGGCAGGGGAATATTAACAAAGAGATCTGTAGTTCAGTGCAATAAAGCCGGCAAAAATCCAGTTTTATTATTTGCATGAAATTCGAAATTTCAGACTAGAACTGAACTTTTACTTGAACCCACAACATGCAAGGTAGGTATTTGCAAATAATAACCCAGTTTTATTATTTGCGAAAATCCAGTTTTATTATTTGCATGAAATTCGAAATTTCAGACTAGAACTGAACTGAACTGAACTTTTACTTGAACTTTTACTGTGGAGGAAGGTAGCACAGCTTGTAACACGACTGAAATTACCTAGCTATTTGTTTTGTACTTGAGTAAATGTGATAGATTAACAATTTTAATCCCCAAGTATTTTGTGCAGGATGAGTTTGATAACCATCTGGAAGGTGGAACTTTGACGGAAAAACCCGGCACTGATTAATCACACTTGTGTTTGGGGAAGAACATGGTGGGCGTGTAAGATGTGCAGGCAAGGGAGTGACTCTAACAAGAAACTGGCACCTGCCACGAAAAGGAGCGTCAAATGAGCACATTGAACTGAAGAAAAAACTGGATGATAAAAGACACGTAAACCAAATGGAGACAGAGGAAGAATGAAGAAATGAACGCAGCAATGAAAAGAAAAAATGATGATCAACTTAATATCTCAGCTAACATCTATTGAAAAGGAAAAAAAACCAACATCAAAAAGACCCGGGTAAGCATATTCCCTATTACTCTTACATCTGATTTGTTTTTATTTGCGCTGAATTTCTATGTTGGTCTGCTATAACAGTATTTTTGATTAAGTATCTTTAACATCATCTGAGTAAGTTTGATTAGGAAATAAAAAAATTAAATTGAAGTATCTAATATTTCTTTGCCCTGTAAAATGCACTCTACAGAAATCTCATATTAGAGAGAAGTTTCTTATTGTTGATGCCCCTATTAGAAGTAATTCTCCGACTCAAAAGAAAGAATCTAATACAAATAGCCAGTTCCCTGAATCTCAACAATCATCTCAGTCGACGGCATCGAAAGACAATTCTGAATTCCAAATGGTATGTTCTTTCTGCAGGTATTTAAATATGTAGTGTTTTGAGAGATCGATATGTTGATGTTAGTATAGCATATTTGTTTCCTACCCTACAATGTTGACAAATATGGCTAAACAAAAAAAGTATACCCATGTTTTGTATCAAGTAAAAATCTCCGAAATGTCTCAAATGCTCTTGCCATGTGACTAGGGAGCATATATTGTTAATGAATGACATAAAAGAAATGCATATATGTCTTTCCTTTTTCTTCTGAAGTCAAATCTGTTATACAAATTGAATTCATTTTGGTTTTCCTGCTTAAATTCTTGTTTCTTTATTTTCATTTCTTCTTCCTTATCCTCCTCTCCAACTCTGTCCCTGCCGTCATCAACCCTAAAATCATCATATTCGAGCCCTATAGAAATCCAGGATCAACTAAAAGCTTACTTGAATATCTAATTTCTTCCTTCTTTTATTCTGGAAATGGCAATATGCAGATTAGTCGTAAGTCGGGGTTGCATATGGGAGTCTGGTGGAGGAACAATACAACAGTACATCCCCTCTTAATTCAAGTATCATTATGATATCTCCTCTCAAAAACAACTATTGTTAATTGATTTCATGTCTTTCTGTTGATAACCCAAACTGCTTGCTTATTTTTCTTTGAGATCTCAAGTTGAAGACATAAATTTTCAAAGTTGTTTTCTTTAATTTTCAATGGTTCTAGAGTTACTCTTAATCAGTCAATCGCCATTGTTGGACAGTGAGTTTTGATTTTGAAAGTTGATCAAGTCTGGATTTTTTGTGTGTTTTAGTTGACACTATGTAATTATGAGCAATAGACAGTTCTTAGTGCGCTTGGGTCGGTTTTGCCAATTAGTAAGGATGGATTTGGCTGCTTTGAGAAACCACTATCATTTTGATCTTAAGTTGTCAGTTGGGAGTAAACACTACGAGTGATTTAAGATCCTCAGTTATGTTCATTCTACCCTGCACATATATACATGTCTCATTGAAATGATTCCATGAGGATTCTTACAGGTCCAAGCTAATTCAAATGTGTATCCTTGTTTTCATTCCCATGGCATTAACATATAATCATAACCGCTTCACTTTAAATTCATCTTGGTTGTCATGCTTAACTTTGGGATCCAACTCGGCCCTTTGCAACCTATAAATTTTCTACATCTCAACCATCTTGAACTCACCTAAAGCGGCATCATGACATATCATTGCCATCATATGCTATCACTTTCCTGATGATTCAGTTGGGTGTTTGTAAAGAAAGTAAATCCCAATTATAGGGACCAAGAGTATATCAGCTGACAACCTTAATTTGTAATGAGTTGCAAACAAAGATCAGAGCTTTTATCTAAATGGTTAACTGGAAGTGTTTATATTGATGTTATGTGACAGGTACACAAAGTC
>JAJJWX010004204.1:0-41575 GCA_023529315.1 Papaver bracteatum | reverse complement strand
CTATATAAAACCCAACCAACCACTATATTTACCTTAAAGTTATTAAGTGCTTAAATAGCATACGGAGTAGCATTGAAAATGTAGAAAAAAGAGATAAAATAAAATGGACTCTAAATTAGAGTTCACAGAGACATTCCCTACAGAGAAAGAGTTATCCCCACACCCAACAACTCAATTACTAGTTCAAATGCCTACAAAATGAAGCACACCAACATTTTCTAATTAATTAACAGTAACATAACATCAATTATGGCTTCCATTAGTGACCCTTCTCTCCCTCAGGAGCTAATGGCTGGGATTTACTGCAGAGGTCTGAAAGTTCCCACTGTTTTCTCTGATGCCACGCTTGCAGAGGGGACACGAATCATTCTTCTTCAACCATTTGTCTACACAATCCACATGAAAGAAATGGGCACAGGGAAGCTCCTTCAGTTCTTCGTTATCTGCATACTTCCCTAAGCAAATGCTACATACCTACGCAATAAGAAAATAGAAAGAAGACAGAATCAGCAATAGGACTACTAGCTGACTTTCCAGTAAGATGGTTACTGCCAAGGGCTGTAAAGAAGAACAAAAGATAAAGAAGTTTGCTATCATCAACAAGTATTAGTTGTTTGCTCAGTCATCCTGTTAAGATGGTCATAGCAAACAGTTTTACAGATCCAAATTATTATTAGTTTTTTATTTGGGCTTGTTCCGACTCACAACACTGTATTACACAGGAACAACTTTTATTTGGCCATGCCTATATTGTGGATCAGGTCCTAGACATGGCCTAAACAAGATGACAATTCATTGGATACTCGAGGGAAACTGAAATCAGTGACCTTAAGATTATACATCAACATATTCGAAGAGAACTTACTGCATCTTTCCATGAGATGATACGTTCCTTTTCGGTTCCAGCTGCTAAGGTCCCACCACCCTCCCCAACTCCTTGCGCGTTGGTGTCATGAACATTAGTGGTTTCTGTGGTAGCTCCTCTAGTATGATTCAATACTTCATGGAAACCCAGAAAAAATATTACACAAGGCAAGCAGCAACAGCTTATTGCAAATATCCAGGGGTACACAATACAGCAAATCATAAGAAACAGCATGGAAAACCTGTGAGAAAACAAGAATTTTTAACACTTATCACATAAAGGCCTCATTTTATTCAACTTTTAAATTAATTGATTAATGTAAGATCTGGGCAGAAGAAGGATATTGGCCATCACATGTACAAGCTGGGCGCCTCAGCTGAAGGATAGTGCTTTCCAGATAGAAATAGCCGACACTAAGCCACACCGCAAAGAAGCAGCACGATCCAGGTATCCAGATATCGACCCTGATTATCAGAATAAGCCACATTTATTAAATCACAGAACTTTCTAAAACAGATCAACAACAACAAAATAAAAAGATAAAGCTAGCTGCCAAAGGACTGTGCAATGAGATGACATTAAAATCATATAGGAATTAACTAAAAATTAAACGATATCATGTGTGATTTCTTAAAGAACAGAAAAGGAATACTAGAACCGAAGGGTCTTGGGCATTCTACAGTCTGCTTGTTGCTTGCTGCACCAGATATTGACACTTATACAAACTACGGGCTTGGCCATCATAAGAGTGATACTGATCATGCATGGTTCCCTACAGCTTATTTAAATCAGTAGATTCATCCTTAACACTACTGTATTGTCAAAACAATCCACGGGGCTACTTCGAGTCCGCTTGTTGGTTTGCTGCACCAAATATTGACACTTCCAGAAACTTCATGGGTAAGAACTTAGCCATCTTGAGAGTGATACAGATCATGCATGTTTTCCTAAAGTTTATTTCTACCCCTAAATTCAGCCTTAACACTACCCTTATTGTTAAAATAATCCTAAGAAGCTATTTACATGTTACTAGGCAACTTGACAGATTGGAAAGTCTATGTACCAGCTAGCGCAACAAATCACTGAACATAGAAGTACATTGTTATTGTTACAATAAAAATGAACCAAATGAACCAATATACCAGTTAGTCAGTATTATTCATTAATTTAGAACTTAATATATTTCCAACAAACAGAACTCAATAAACCTAGGAGAGACAAGGACATGACAAATAAAATCACTGAAGAATCATGAACCTAACAGTAAACTAAATAGTATAGAAAGACATGATCTGCTTTACAAGAACAACAATAACATTACCTTGCAGTTATTCTCACGCTTTGAGCATTTCTTCCAGATGAAACAACAGTTTGGCGATCCTCCTCATTTGTGCCTCGCAAAGCTGAAATAGCCGCGGAAGTAGAAGGTTCGGGAGGAGGATTATTTGGGGGGGCATCTTGGCATGCTTGCGTCAAATCTAGTTCAGTACCCTCGTTGCGGTGCCAAAAACGCCTATACAGAAAAGGAAGGGTAGCAACACATCCAGATAGATAAACGATAGCCCAGTCAAACACTGGAGGGTTCTCATGTCTCGAGAAATATAAAACAATGGCGGAGGCCAGGATCTGACTCAAAGTAAAAGCTAACTCAATCAAAATCCATATTCCAGATTGGAACGGGTGCCTGCGCCGACTGCCATTCCTTTCACTTCTCCTTGCAGACAACGAGTTTCTAGAGTTTGCACCATTCGAAGAAGGTAAAGAAGATTGAGGAATGGACAAAGCCCTGCTAGAAGAAGCTCCCTCTTCATCATGATGGCGGTCTGGACCAGGAGAAGAAGTACCAGACCTCCTATCAATTTCAATAATGTGGTCAGCGTCACGATTATCTGACCTCTCCATTAGCAATGGGTACCTAAGAACTGGAATTGGATGCTTTCAACTACAAAAAATTACTCTGAAAAAAGGAAAGAAGATACCACAACTTATATCAGTGCCAAATTTGTTAAACACAAAACTGTCATTTCACAATTTACACAAATAAAGTCATTGGAAACAAATGTTCATGATTATATCCTCCTAATCAAAGAAACTCCACCAAATACTTCCAATTAATACATAATTATTCAGTAAAAATGAATGTATACCCCAAATCCCCAACATTTCATACAGAGGAGATATTAGTCAAGAAACCCCTAAAGCCTGATCATCCCAACAAGGACAACAATAATTATTCAACAGAGCAAAAACATGATGCACAAACCAAATTCAAGGGAATGTACATTACGCATGATCTAATTCTCACAACTCTATAACCAAACCCTAATTTCACAGAGTATGACTCTTCTCAGCTGATCAAACTCTAAAACCCATCCAAAATTTACATCATTAAACAACATAATTTAGTAAAAAAACATAGATCATGAACAAATTAAAATTCAAACTATACCTCAAAATAATCAGAAACAAAAAAAAAAAAAAATCAAAGAAATTGGAAAAGAACAAAATTTTACTAACCATTAGGCTATGAAATACAACCAAAATGAAGATGAAACTCAGACAGATATTTCTTCTTATTCTTATAGTTTCAGCTACCTTCTTCTTATTGTAGAGGTACCCGTAACCCATCATAACTTTTCGAAAACGGAAACCCTATTTTCCCTTCTCAATTTTATTTTTTAGTTGAATTGGGAATGAGTTTCCCTCCCAAGTTTTTTTATATTTAAACTTTCTTTTTGCCCTGCAAGGAAACTATTATCCTTTTCAAATATTTAATGAGTTTAAAACAGATGCTAATTGGACACCATACTTCTTCGGGGGTTATTAAATCCAGAGGTTTACATTGTTTTGTTTGGATTGCTAACCCCCAAGCTATTGTGGAAATTGAATTATTGTCCCTAGTTTTGATGGGCCTTTACAAAAATCCTTGAGAAACTTTACAAATATCCCTGATGGCATTATTGAAATTATTTTTAAAGACATAATTTTAATTATTTCGTATTTAGCCTTCATCTCTCTTCTTCTCCGCCTCTAATAACAGAGACAAATCTTATCGCTCACCATCGCCAACGCTCCCACCACCACCATCTTCATCGCTCCGACCATCACCACAATTTCTGTCGCCGCCACCACTACCACCACCATCTCTATCGTCGTCACCACGACCAACATCATCACATCTGCAACACCACCATCTTATACATCGGTAAAGTTTTAGATCTGATTTGCAGCCACCTCCACCACCAATACTTTTATCAACCCCAACTCCAATCCAACACCATCTCCTATTTATCTTGACAAGGTGCAATAATGTGCAAATGTTGATATTATAGAAATACTTTCTGTTTTGCCAACATCTTCTTCTTCTTTCTCCATCTCTCTGTGGATTAGAAACTCAAGGTTAGTCTTCTTCTTCTGATTTCATCCTTCCATTCCTTATTTCAATTGAATTCATCTTCTTCTTTTTTCTTTTGTTTCTCCCTAAACTCCCAAGGAGAATTGGATACATGTAATAACAACAGGAACCAGTTCAGTTTCCGAATTTCGGGGTCGTTTTGAATCGGATGAGTGATGAACAATGACAGTAGTGCGTACAAGTGAAGAAGAATAAGGAGAGGAGAACGATGTCGATGCCAAAGGAGATGGAACAAGTCATGAAACAAAGAGGAGGATCTGTATTAGGTACCAATTCTATACTCAAAAGTGACCATTTCCCCGGATGTCAAAACAAACGATTATCTCCTCACATCGACGGCGCTCCCAATTACCGCCAGGTATTATTATTATTACCCAATTATTGTTGTTCGTTGTATTGTGTTAGTGTCCTGCCGTTGAATTGGCAATTATTTATATACATTTGGCCTAATTACTTGAAAAATTGTTGAATTGTTGAATACTATTAAAGGACTGCTTTTTGAGAACTGGGTATACTCTTGTTACAACGTGTTGTTTGGTTCTTTTAGAATATTCGATATCATGTTCGCATACAGATGGAGGAGAAATCTTTTATAGTGGTGTGCTTGGAGATGTGGGGATATTGTGACTGACTAAGATGTTTGTGTCTGTTCTTTTGCATGTGGTGAACCAACAATTCAAATGCAACTGATAGATTGCTTGGAAGATGTCATCTCCATCCCTTTTATTTTATCCATAATGTGTTGCTCACTAATTCTAATCAAAATAAGTGGTGATGTAATCTCAAAATTCATCTGCAAACGTTGTGTATTACCGAGCATCAACGAATTTATCTTGACAAGGTACAATAATATGCAAATGTTGCGTATTATCGAGCATCAACAGGTTGATCTTGACAAGGTACTACCCTTCTTCTTCATTTTAAAGGGAATGTTACTTTGTGTTTCTACCCTTCTTCATTGTAAAAAATATTTTTTGACTTCAGTTTTTATGGGATCAACTCTTGTTGTTGATCCCATTTATGGATCAACTACGGCTATTGATCCCATTTTTATGGATCAACTACGGTTGTTGCTCCCATTTTTACGGGATCAACTCCTGCTGTTGATCCATTTTCATGGGAACAACTCTTATTATTGATCACATTTCCTTAGATTAGTATAATTATGCTTGTAGTTTAAATGCTTGATTTTTATAGATGTAAATTCTTCAAATATTGAATTTGTGGTGCAATGGTAGCATGACTGACTCCATGTCAGATGATGCGTGTTCGACTCACGCCAAGTTCACTCATTCGTATGTCAATTTTACATGGATCAACTACTGTTGTTGATCCCCTAAATTGGATCAACTTCTACTGTTGATCCTTTTTTTTTTGGATCTACTACTATTGTTGATCCCCTAAATAAGATCAACTTCTACCGGTGATTCTATTTTTATTTGGATCAACAACTATTGATGATACAAAATATCTAAACCAGTGGCGGCGGCGGCGGAGATGGTGGTGGTGGTGGCAGCGGCAAGTGGTGGTGGCGGAATGATGGCGGTGACGTCGATAGTGGTGGTGGTGGCAGCGGCGGTGGACTGGTGGTGGTGGCGTCATTTATGGTAGAGTGGTGGTGGCATTTAGTAGGTGGTGATCGTTGAAGTTTGGTGGTGGAATGGTGGTGGTGGATGTATGGTGGTGCTAGTGGTGGTGGAATTGTGGAGGTGGTGCGGGTGAAGTGGTAGAGGAATAAATTTATTCCATTTTGAAAATAAAGAAAAATATTATATGAGTGAGGATATTAAGGTAATCTAATATTAAATGGATAAGGTTATTAAAAATTAGGGATATATTTATTGTTGTATAAGGATATATTATTGGGTTTAAAAATTAGGGACATATAAATAATGTACCCCAAGCTATTTGGTACCCCTGTTAGCAGTGTTGGAATTTAAGTTTAAGTGTTCTTACTTTTACTTTGCGTGGCTAAATTGGGGACTAGACAATTATTCGGGCCTATCAAATTTCCCTCCCAACTATACCAAATGGTTTTGGGTGCCAAACTTCTCAAAAAGTCTAATTTACCCCAAAATTAATTCTTTTTTTTTTTGAAGCAAGAAATAAATGTATTAATGAAGAGAATCAGTTACATAGATGTGCCCTGTCCTCAACAAGTTGGGAACTGATTTCAACAGGAAATAAATTAGACCAAGTATGGCTTAAACCTTCTACTCTAGCTAATCTGGATAGAATATCTGCAACTTTATTTCTCTCTTTTGGAATGTGATAACATTTCCAAGAGGTATTAGAAGTAAAAAAAAATTGAATGTCTTTAATCATATTTAGTAGACGCCAGTCTATGGGAGTATTTCTGACAACTGCATCAACTATTCTTTGTGCGTACAGCTCGAAATGCACCTTTCTCAGCTTTAAGTTATTCACCCAGTTCACATCTTCCCATAACCCTATGCATTCTGCTTGCTCCGCACTTCCAATATCCTTTAGTTGGATGCATTTTGCTGCCTGCTGTCAACCTGCACAATTGCGAATAATTAGACCTATGCCGCCTGAACCATTCAAAAATGAACCATCACAGTTTATAGTTATAGCATTATAGGGGGTGGTAACCAATGTGAGTTTCTACGACAGACACAGACATTACTGACAGACGATACAATCTTTAAAGAAAGATGATCTTCTATGTAAGTTCCGCACTCTTGGATGATTTTTTCTGGCACAGGGTTGACATTATTTAAGACCTTCTCACATCTGTCATACCATAAACACCAAGCAGTGATGGCTCGTTTACATAGCTCTTCAATCTCAATCTTCTTGTCATGAAAGTCTTCAAACCAGGTACAGATCCAGTCTGGGAAACTAAGTGTAATAACTGAAGACCATCCAAAAATAGCAAACCACACCAATATAGGAATATTACAGTCTCTAAGAAAGTGAGCAGACGACTCTTGAGAAGACTCACAGTAAGAGAAAATATCTACTATTCCTTGTATCTTTCTGCTGAGAATTTATCTTGTCGAAAGCAGATCTGAGACTTCCTTCCAAATAAAATGTCTAATCCTTGGCAATAGTGGAAGTTTCCTGAGAGTTTTGTATATTTTCACCATCCTAGTATCAACAGAATTGGTTCCATGTTGTTCTTCAGTCATCTTATAGTAAGCATATTTCACAGAAAAAGAACCATTACTTTCCAGCAACCAAACCAATCTATCTTATTGATTAATGTGAATCGTAATCTTCAGGATGTAGTTAATCACAGGAGCCTCAAATAATTCGCGCAGTATACTCAAATTCCAAGAAGAGTCTGCAGAGAATGATTGATGTACGTATTTATAGTGATGAAACAAAGAACAACCTTGTTTAGGCATTGGTGAACCATAGAGATCTTTAATCCACCTGTGTTTCCATATAAGAATATTTTCTCCATTACCTAAACACCAGCAGTTGTGCTTTAGAACAAAATTTAGTTCCAAGTTGATGCTTCTCCATGACCAGGTAGTATTTGACTTCTTTTTCAATTTAAACAGATCTTCATCAGGGTAATATTTAGCCTTCAGAGATTTAGTCATCATTGACTCAGAATCAGAATATAACTTCCAAGCATACTTGGTAAGTAAAGCTCTGTTGAAAGTATATAAATCACGAAACCCTAAACCACCTTCCTCTTTGGGTTGTTGAGTTCTTTTCCATGAAATAACATGATTTCCTTTATAGGACTCCTTTTTCCTCCAGTAACGTTATTGAGCTGAATGCATTTTTTTAATGGTTGAATTAGGAAGCTTAAAACTTGTCATATGATGAATCGGGATGGCACCAGATACATTCCTAACCATGACCGTTCTGCATGCTTATAAAATATTTATAATACTCCATTTAGAGAATCTGTATCCCATATTATCACAGAGAGAAGAAAACGGAATCCTTTTATTCCTCCCTATAAAAAATGGCAGCCCTAGGTATTCTCATCTGAGATGTTTAGACTTCTGACCTGCAGAGTACCACTTAAAATTTGACAGTCTGCTGGGTCTGCATTGGAACTGAAATATACCGCAAACTTATTAAAATTAATCAGCTGGCCTGAGCACTTGGAGAATTGATCAATAACAGATAGAAGTTTTTGCACTTGAGTTTCATTAGCCTTGCAAAACAATAAACAATCGTCTGCAAAAAGAAGATGATTTATTTTAGGAGCCGAACGAGAGATTTTCATACCAGTTAGGACACCAATTATTTCACAGTGAGCCAAGTATCTTGAGAAAGATTCCATCGCAGGTATGAATAAATATGGTGATAGCGGATCACCTTGACGAATGCCTCTAGTTGGTTTGAAAGAAGAAGTTGGTGACCCATTTAACATGATTTCAATATTTGTTGTAGAGATGCATTGAGAGATAAGCTATCTGAACTTTTCTGAGAAACCAAAGTGTCGAAGAATATCTAGTAAAAAACTCCATTCAATCCTATCGAAGGATTTTGACATATCCATCTTCAAAGCAATATGTCCAGTTTTTCCCCCTTTTCTTTTAATAGCTTGCACAATTTCTTGAACTAGGCATATATTTTCCGAAATAAGCATGCCTGGAACATACGCTGACTGCATCGGAGAAATAATGACTGAGATGTGTTTCTTCATTCTGAGGGCTATGATCTTCGAAATTATTTTGTAGATTGTGTTACACAATACTATTGGTCTAAAATCCTCAGGCTTTTGAGCTATTTGGACTTTTGGTATTAGAGAGACTCTGGTATTATTCAATTGCTTCAGAAGATACCTTGAGTGAAAGAAGGATTTCACCAATTTACAAACATCATCCTTTATTACCTGCCATTGATTTTGGAAGAAACCTGGGGGGAAACCGTCTGGTCCTGGTGAAGTCCAAGGATCCATGGTCATTAAAGCTTGATGAATTTTTTCTTCAGAGGGAATTGCTTCTAACTGCGCATTATATTCTTCAGAAATACACCTTAGGATATGCTGGAGAAAGTGACTACTATTTGAAGTAGATGAAGAAGTCATGATACTATTGAAATGGTTCTTGAGAAGTGATGTGAGAGAGTCTCCGTCATTACACCAGGTGCCATCCTGAGCCATCAGAATCAATTCTGTTACGAGACTTTCTTCGATTCATACGAATATGGAAATACTTGGAATTTAAGTCCATATCATTGTAGAAACGATCATTAGATTTTTGCATGTTGCTGCTAGCTTGAATATCATTGAGCTTTCTCAGTTCTTGCTCTAATTTGATGACAACATTCGTGTTGGAACCATTAATATCAACAGCTTGAAGATTGGATATATCTTGTTGTAACTGAGTAACAATATTATTTATATTACCATTTGCTCCATTGAGACAATACATGTCTAGTGTTAGACAGTTTATTAGAGAAAATAAAAGTGTTAGACCCTGTGTAACTAGTAGACCATGCGTTTTTTATTTTCTCAGAACTACTATCTTGCGACAGCCAATGTTCAAAAAAATTCCGGTTCCTACCCATAACCTTATTATGTTTGCAAAGTTCAAGCAAAATAAGAGCATGATCCGACCCATTTTGAGGTAGATGGGTGACTAAAGAGTCTGGGTAAAAAGAAAACCAAATAATGTTAACTAAAGCTCTGTCAAGCCTAGATTTGATTCGACCAGTACCATGTTTATTACTGGTCCAGGTAAATGGTCCCACAAAAAGCTAATGTCAGAGAGATCAACATCTTGAATTAAATCTGAAATCTCAGAGGAACTAGATTGAGAGGATTGAGAGTTTCTGTCACTAGGGATGAGAGTGATGTTAAGATCACCTATAATAGTCCAAGGGATGTCTATAGTTTTGCTAAGATCATTAATGAGGGACCACTGAGCAACCTTTTCATGAACATAAGGGGTACCATAAACACACGACAGGAACCACTCTTCTCTACCAAGATCATTTAGAATTCTAACATGAATCATTTTTTCAGTTTGATCAACTATGTTTAATTGAAAGCCATCTTTCCATAGAAGGATGAGGCCACCAACAGTACCTATGGAAGGAATGAAAACTCTATTTAGCATATTTAAGAAATTGGGGAGTCTAAGAATTCGATTGTCATTTATCTTCGTTTCACATAAAAAAATTATGTCCGGGGAAAGAGTGTGATTAAGAAGATGTAAATGATCCCTAGTATCTTTCCCTAGAAATACCTGGAAATTCCTAAAACTAACCCATATAAATACTAATCTTAACCATTTCAGTAAAATCCAAAAACATAAAAAACCTAAATCAAAAAAACTTTCTATTTTCATCTTAATCTTTCCAAATTCTCAAAACCCTAATCAAAATTCTTTTTGATCCTCTTCTCCAACGATCTGCGATCCAACCAAGAAAAAGTAAGTCTTCATCAACCCGTTCTAGTATTCGCATTTCTTCATTGATTTATATGTTTAAATCTTCGATTTTTGAAAATCAAAATATCTGATCTACCCAGAATCGGTTTATGTTGACATATTGTATAAACCGATTCTGGGTTTTGTTCTTCATCCATGAAGAGCATGCAGAATAATCGTTTTATATGATGATTAACATCGATCGATTTTGGGTCCGAAATCGGAATATGAAAAGACATTATCAGAATCGGTTTATAAATGCATTATCATAAACCGGTTCTGGGTAATAAATTCTTTTGAACTCTGGGTTTCCATAATCGGATTTTATTTGCTTGTTTATGTACCGATTATGAATTGTCTCTTTAGATACCTTTTCACAATCGGTTTTTATCTATGTACCACATAAACCAATTCTTAAAGTTTCAAATTCCTGTGTGTTTCTGGGTTAAAATCGGATTACATATGTTTTCCTATGTACCGATTGTTAACTAGATTTTTGTTTGTTTATAGATATGGACTTCGGCCACCTAGCATTTTCCTCTTGAGAGCTCACCCAGGAAGATATTCATAGGGTACCACAACCCGCGCCATAAAGAAGCCTCTACAAGTGTGGGATCAGTATAATCCGATTATTGTCGGTTTATGCTTCTTCCTTTTTCTGTATCTTTTTCTAGCTAGAATCGGATCACAAGTGAATTCATATAGACCGATTATTGTCGGTGAAAATTCAAAAAATTTACTTGTCTTTAATTGATTTATATTGTCTAACATAAAGACCGATTCTTAGTGGCATAAAAACATAATCGGATTGTATGAACCTTCGAGAAGATCGATTGTGCCAAATTATTTCACTTTTTCGAAAAAAACTAGCAGTTGGGGTCTTTCTCTATATATAGAGATCTCATCCTTGGACCCCATTTTCCCCAAAATTGCTCATTCTATTCCCTTTCACTCCATATACTTCACAACTACTCATTTTATACCTCCACATACGAAATGGCATCGTTTGACTCTGCCGAAGATTTGGCAATCACCAAAATATAGTACGCCGAAACTCGAATTAAAAATCAGTCCTCCGTAAGGGTAGATGCCGAAACCTTTTGGACAAAGGTATATAACAAATATATGCAAGATTTTGGGAATCTGAATGGAAGAAGTGTTCAACAAATCCATGATAGGCACCAAGTCATTGAAAGTGTGATACTTTCTTATTTATCTATCCAACATCGGATTTTGAACGCTAGCCACTTTAGCTTGTCCATTGAACAATTTGTAAGTGTTTTGTGGTTTATTTTACGTAATCCATGTTCACTACACCAAAACCAGGATTTTCTCACAGTGTAACCTGTCACAGTTTATTTTTCAGTCACTGATACACACACCTGTGATAAGTCCTGCAACAATTATAACTGTTATTAAATTTTGTATTCGTGATAATGATTAGGAATATTAAAAAAATTTATTAGTAACAATAATATTTGTTGGAAATTATCCAGACAATCACAATTATAATCTAAAATGATGTTTCCACCCAAAAATTTCACCACATCTAAAACAACCCCAAATTAGTAACACTTAGGATTTTGCTTGTAACTACTTTCGCAACATTTATACAAAATAACAATTTTATTTAATTTCTAAAAATCAATATTTAAAATAAAATTATTATATTATTATTTAAAATAAAAATCAATATTGATTTTTACTATAATAATTTACAAAAAAAATAAAATAAAAATATTGATTTTTATTTTATTTTTCTTAATATTAGAAAACAAGATCAAGATCAAGACCAAGTCAACAAGTCATGACTTTGTAGAAAATTTGACTTGGACAAATGCCAACCTTTTCTCTCGATTTTGTCGACAAAACCACAACAAAAATATCTGCTTTTTCCGAAGACTGTGAAAATATCCAGACTACCCTTATTGGAATAAGTGCAATAAAAATTTCGAAGACTGTGAAAATGATCATATTACCCTTATTGGAAATAAGTCCAATAAATATTATGGAGATTGTGAAAATGACCAGAATACCCTTATTGAAAATAAGTAAAGTAAATATTACAGACGTTGAAAATGACCATATTACCCTTATTGGAAATAGTGCAATAAATATTATGGGGACTGAGAAAAATGACCAAACTACCCTTATTGAAAATAAATAAAGTAAATATTACATACTGTTAAAATGACCATATAACCCATATTGAAAATAAGTGCCATAAATATTATGGAGACTGTGAAAATGACCAGACTACCCTTATTGAAAATAACTAAAGTAAATATTACAGACTGTGAAAATGACCATATTGCCCTTATTCGAAATAAGGGCAATAAATATTATGGAGACTGTGAAAATGAGCAAACTACCCCTACTGAAAATAAATAAAGTAAATATTATAGACTGTGAAAATGACCATATTACCCTTAAAGGAAATAAGTGCAATAAATATTATGGAGACTGGAAAGATGACCAAACTACCCTTATTGAAAATAAATAAAGAAAATATTATATACTATAAAAATGACCATATTACCCTTATTGGGAAAAAGTATAATAAATATTATGGAGACTGTGAAAATGACCAGACTACCCTTATCGAAAAAAAGTAAAGTAAATATTACAGACAATAAAAAATGACCATATTACCCTTATATAAAATACGTTAAAATAAATATTATGGAGACTGGAAAGATGACCAAACTACCCTTATTGAAAATAAATAAAGAAAATATTATATACTATAAAAATGACCATACTACCCTTATCGGAAATAAGTAAAGTTAATGTTATAAACTATGAAAATGACCATATTACCCTTATTGGAAAAAGTGCAATAAATATTATGGCGATTGCGAAAATGACCATACTACCCTTATTGAAAATAAATATAATAAATATTACATACTATGGAAATTACCATATTACTCTTATTCGAAATAAGTGCAATAAATATTATGGAGACTATGAAAATGACCAAACTACCCTTATCAGAAATAAGTAAAATAATTCTTACAGACTGTGAAAATGACCATATTACCCTTGTTGGAAAAAAGTGCAATCAATATTATGGAGACTGTGAAAAATGACTAGACTACCCTTATCGAAGAAAAAAAGTAAAGTAAATATTACACTGTGAATATGACCATATTGGAAAAAAGTACAATCAATATTATGGAGACTGTGAAAAATGACCAGACTACCCTTATCGAAAAAAGTAAAGTAATATTACACTGTGAATATGACCATATTACCCTTATTAGAAATAAGTACAATAAATATTATGGTCATTTTCACAGTCTCAATAATAAGGGTAGTCTAGTCATTTTTATAGTCTCTATAATATTTATTACACTTATTTCCAGTAAGGGAAATATGGTCATTTTGAAAGTGTGCAATATTTACTTTACTTATTTCAGATAAGGGTAGTATGGTCATTTTCACAGTCTCCGTAATATTAATTGCACTTTTTCCAACAAGGGTAGTATGGTCATTTTCACAGTATGTAATATTTACTTTACTTATTTTCGATAGGGTAGTATGGTCACTTTCACAGGAGCCATAATATTTATTGCAGTTTTTTCCAATAAGGGTAATATGGTTATTTTCATAGTCCGTAACATTTACTTTACTTATTTCTGATAAGGGTAGTATGGTCATTTTCACAGTCTCCATAATATTTATTGCACTTTATCCAATAAAGATAATATGGTCATTTTCACAGTCTGTAATTTTTTACTTTACTTATTTCCGATAAGGGTAGTATGGTAATTTTTCAAAGTCTCCATAATATTTATTGCACTTTTTCAATAAGGGTAATATGGTCATTTTCATAATCTGTAACATTTACTTTACTTATTTCCGGTAAGGGTATTATGGTCATTTTCACAGTCTGTAAGAATTACTTTACTTATTTTTGATAAGGGTAGTATGGTCATTTTCACAGTCTTCGTAATATTTATTGCACTTTTTACAATAAGGGTAATATGGACATTTTCATAGTTTGTAACATTTACTTTACTTATTTCCAATAAGGGTAGTATGGTCATTTTCACAGTCTCCATAATATTTATTTCTGAGAAACTCAGGTCTAACTCTAGTAATCTTTGAACCTGTGATGTGCAATTATGATATATTTCGTCCTCAATTAATCTGAACGAGAAACTCAGGTCTAACTTTAGGGATCTTTACACCTGTAATGTTCAATTCTGATATATTTCGTCTGCAGTTCATCCGAAAGAGAAACTCAAGTCTAACTCTAGTAATCTTTGAACCTGTGATGTTCAATTATGATATATTTCGTCTCCAGTTCATCCGAAAGAGAAACTCATGTCTAACTCTTGTAATCTTTGAACCGGTATTGTTGAATTATGATATATTTAGTCTCTAGTTCATCCGAAAGAGAAACTCAGGTCTAACTCTGGTAATCTTTGAACCTGTGATGTTCAATTTTGATATATTTCGTCTCCAGTTCATCCGAAAGAGAAACTCATGTATAACTCTCGTAATCTTTGAACCTGTGATGTTCAATTATGATATATTTCGTCTACAGATCACCCGAACGAGAAACTCAGGTCTAACTCTGGTAATCTTTGAACCTGTGATGTTCAAATCTGATAAATTTCATCTTCAGTTCACCCGAATGAGAAACTCAGGTCTAACTCTGGTAATCTTTTAACATGTGTTGTTCAAATCTGATAAATTTCATCTTCAGTTCACCCGAAGGAGAAACTCAAGTCTAACTCTTGTAATCTTTGAAGTGGGAATGTTATAAATACTTTCATTTTTGTTGGTCCTTCATAAATACCCCTACCCATAATAATTATACCCTCCCGGTTTTTAGATGAAGCTAATTTACTCATTAATACCAGAAATGCCCTTTCTACATAAATCGAGTTATAACTTATCTTTTTAATTTCAGATCGAGAACATCTTTGTTTCTCTCCTTTATCTCTACCGCCATCACCACCACCACTATCACCACCTCAGCCACGCCACTAGTACCACCTCCTCCGTCGTTAACAGATCCAAGCTGTTATTTTCAACTACTTAATTATATTTCACTTCATTCTTAATTTTGATGCCTCAGCTGATTTTGATGAAAATTGATTAGGTATCAAGATCTAAATCGAATCATTTATATATAATATCTTAACAATTGATTCAGGTACTAGATTATGTTCTTATTCGATTCGTTATTTTTCAGTTGTTTAATTTCATTTTTCACTTTATTCCCATCTTTGATTTCCCATATCAAACAAACTTACAGAAATTCAGGGTTCATCTCTTGAAATTTGGGGGTTTTTGTTGTTGGAGTGATGAAGAATTAGCAACAATTATGGTTTAGGAGGAGAGATTTTTGAGGAGATGATGGTATCAAGAGGTTTATCTGGGTGGTCACCACCGCATATACAGTCATTAACACCGGTATCTGAAGTATCTGAACCGCCGGAATCGCCATCGCCGTATATAACTGAGAATAATAATAATAATAATGAGGGGAATCCGCAGCAAGTGTCGTTGGAGGATGTTGAGGATGAAATGGATGGCTAAGATGATGAGATGGAACCACCACCTGCTGATGTGCCATTTTCTAGGTTGTTTATTTATGCTGATACGTTTGATTGGTGCTTGATGGTTTATGGTTCGGTTGCTGCTGTTGCTCATGGGATTGCGCTTGTTGTTTATTTTCATTTCTTTTGGAAAGTTATTAATTTAATGAGTTTCAAAGGTTCGACTTCTGGAGATGAGCTTTTGCAGTTGTTTCAAAAGGTTTGGACTCCGAATTCCTCTTAATTTTACTTCATTTTTGTTGTTGTTGAGTGTAATTTTACTGTTTAAACACTTATTAGGTCACGAAATTGAAGTAGAATTAGCTCAATTGAGTTGTTGTATGAACCCTGAGTAGTTGATATGTTGTTGATTAGTGTCATGTGTTGAATTAGTTTGAAGTTGGGGATTTCTGTGTGGTAAATGTCATTTTATTGGTTTGTTGGAGAATTTTGAGATGTGTATGAGAGTGTTAATGCGTGTTTGTTGATAATTTTGCTGCTTATCGCTAGGTGTTAATTAATGTACTAGGCGACTGAGAGATTCTGGTAGGGTGTTTATCAATTCAAAATTTGATCTGAACGCATAATGGTGAATTGAGTTGTTAAACGGTGGGTTGATGAATCAATTACTGGTTTTGGATTGGGATTCATGGATATATTATGATATGTTTAATTCCATGGAATTGGGCTAGATTTGATTACTTCTATTGGTTTTGCTATTGGTCGCTGATTAACCGAAACCGTTACTATGCCGGTATACCCTGTATCAATTTTAAGAGATACAATGATTAGTACCAGGGAAACCAAATTTGATATGATGGGAGTTGTTTCTTACTGTGTTTATATGGCGGGACACATTACAGACAAATGGATGCAGTTGCTATAATCAGTTGTTTCATTATGTCGCTTTTGTAAACGTGTTGGACTCGCTTAGGAATTTCAATAGATTATGCATCTGTAAATTCTGTAAATCTGATATATCCGGCCACCGTAGCTTTAGGTATCAGCTGATATATGTAAACATGTGCCTATAGTTGGTGTTGATTTTATGTGTGTATATTGGTGAATTTTTAGTTGCGTTGGAGGAGATAAGACTAATGGCTTGGGAAATCTGTTTTACTTATGTTTATAGCGTGCTTGATAAACAAAATTACTAACTGAATGTTTACTCCAATTGATGGAGAATGGAATATTTGGTAAAGTTAAATTACACATTTGTCTGAGAACTCGTGAAATGAAGCCTGGTATACTCTCACTAAGGGCCATCTATGTTAAGGGACGAAATTGCACAGCATTATTATTCTTAGGCAAGTCAAAGAGGTTCATTCGATTATATCTGCAAGAAAAAGTAGGTTTACACTTTTTACCACGGTATGAGCATCAGAATTACTCCATACTTTTGCATTATAATAATAGTAACAAATGTTAGTGTAATAATAGTAACAAATGTTAGTGTAAGGAGTCAACAACAAATATTTGTGTATCAATAATAGAAATTGACCTTAGTTTAGGGAGTCAACAACCAATATTTTTGTATCAACAATGTAAAAATGGTATCAACAACCAATATTTGTGTATCAACAATAGAAAAATGGAGTCAACAATCAATGTTAGTGTATCAACAATGGAAAAATGGAATCAACAACCAGTGTTTGTGTATCAACAATAGAAATCGACCTTATTTTAGGGAGTCAACAACCAAGGTTTGTGTATCAACAATAGAATAATGGTATCAACAACCAAGGTTTGTGTATCAACAATAGAAAAATGGTATCAACAATAGAAATTGACCTTAGTTTAGGGAGTCAACAACCAGTATATCTGTATCAACAATAGAAAAATGGTATCAACAACCAATATTTGTGTATCAACAATAGAAAAATGGAATCAACAACCAATATTTGTGTATCAAAAATAGAAATTGATCTTAGTGTTAAGAGTCAACAACAAATGTTTGTGTATCAACAATAGAAATCGACCTTAGTTTAGGGAGTCAACAACCAAGGTTTGTGTATCAACAATAGAATAATGGTATCAACAACCAAGGTTTGTGTATCAACAATATAAAAATGGTATCAACAACCAAATTTGACAAATATTTTTGAACTTTTGATTTTTCGGGTCAACTAATATTTTCAGTTGTTGACGCCTAATATTAATAGCGGTGGCGGCGGCAACAATAGTGGGGGTGGTGGCGGCGGCAACAAAAGTGATGGTATTGGTGGCGGAGTGGCGGCGGTGGTGGCGGAGTGGCGGTGGTGGTAGCGGCGGCAACAACAGTGGTGGTGGTGGCGGCGGCGTGGCGGTGGCAACAACAGTGGTGGTGGTGGTGGTGGCGGAGTGGCGGCGGCGGAGTGGTGGTGGCGGCGGCGCTGTTGGTGGTGGTGAAATGAAATAATAGAAAAATCTATTTTTAATGGATAAGATTTTTAAATGGGAAATAATATTGTAAGTGAGGGTATTAAGGTAAGCTATCTTTTAATGGATAAGTTATTTAAATGATAGGGGTATTTATATTGTTGTATAAGGGTATATTATTGGGGGTCAAAACTAAGGGTATTTAAAAAATTTACCCATCTTTGAACCTGTGATCTTCAATTCTAATATATTTCGTCACCAGTTCATCCGAAAGAGAAACTCAGGTCTAACTCTAGTAATCTTTGAACTTGTGATGTTCAATTCTGATATATTTCGTCCCCAGTTCATCCGAAAGAGAAACTCAGGTCTAACTCTAGTAATATTTGAATCTGTGATGTTCAATTTTGATATATTTCATCCTCAGTTCATCTGAAAGAGATACTCAGGTCTAACTCTAGTAATCTTTGAACCTGTGAGTTAATCTTTGAACTTGTGATGTTCAATTCTGATATATTTCGTCTCATGTTCATCCGAAAGAGAAACTCAGGTATAACTCTAGCAATATTTGAACCTGTGATGTGCAATTCTGAAAATTTTCGTCCTCAGTTCATCCGAAAACGAGAAACTCGGCTCTAACTTTAATAATATTTGAAAAGGTGATGTCCAATTCTGATATATATTGTCTCCAGTTTATCCGAAAATGATAAACTCGGGTCTAACTCAAGTAATTTTTGAATCGGTGATGTTCAATTCTGATATATTTCGTCTCCAGTTCATCCGAAAGAGAAACACTGGTCTAACTCTTGTAATATTTGAACTTGTGATGTTCAATTCTGATATATTTCGTCTCCAGTTCATCCAAAAGAGAAACTCAGGTCTAACTATAGTAATATTTGAACTTGTGATGTTCAATTCCGATATATTTGGTCTCCAGTTCATCCGAAAGTGAAACTCAGGTCTAACTCTAGTAATTTTTGAATCAGTGATGTTCAATTCTGATATATTTCGTCTCCAGTTCATCCGAAATAGAAACTCTGGTCTAACTCTTGCAATATTTGAACTTGTGATGTTCAATTCTGATATATTTCGTCTCCAGTTCATCCAAAAGAGAAACTCAGGTCTAACTATAGTAATATTTGAACTTGTGATGTTAAATTCCGATATATTTCGTCTCCAGTTCATCCGAAAGTGAAACTCAGGCCTAACTCTAGTAATATTTGAAACTGTGATGTTCAATTCTGATATATTTCGTCTCCAGTTCATCCGAAAGAGAAACTCGGGTCTAACTCAAGTAATATTTGAACATGTGATGTTCAATTCTGATATATTTCGTCCTCAGTTCATCCGAAAGATATACTTAGGTCTAACTTTAGTAATCTTTGAACCTGTGATGTTCAATTCTGATATATTTCGTCTGTAGTTCATCCGAAAGAGAAACTAAGGTCTAACTCTGGTAATATTTGAACATGTGGTGTTCAATTCTAATATATTTCTTCTCCAGTTCATCCGAAAAAGAAACTCAGGTCTAACTCTGGTAATATTTGAACATGTGATATTCAATTCTTATATATTTCGTCTCCGGTTCATCCGAAAAAGAAACTCATGTTTAACTCTAGTAATCTTTGAACCTGTGATGTTTAATTCTGATATATTTCGTCTCCGGTTCATCCGGACGAGAAACTCAGGTCTAACTCTGGTAATCTTTGAACCTGTGATGTCCAATTCTGATATATTTCATCTCCAGTTCATCCAAAAACGAGAAACTCGGGTCTAACTCAAGTAATATTTGAATCGGTGATGTTCAATTCTGATATATTTCGTCTCCAGTTCATCCGAAAGAGAAACTCTGGTCTAACTCTTGTAATATTTGAACTTGTGATGTTCAATTCTGATATATTTCGTCTCCAGTTCATCCGAAAGAGAAACTTAGGTCTAACTCTAGTAATCTTTGAACCTGTGATGTTCAATTCTGATATATTTCGTCTCCAGTTCATCCGAAAGAGAAACTCAGGTATAACTTTGTAATATTTGAACATGTGGTGTTCAATTTTGATATATTTCGTCTCCAGATCATCCGAAAAAGAAACCCAGGTCTAGCTCTGGTAATATTTGAACTTGTGATGTTTAATTCTGATATATTTCGTCTCAAGTTCATCCGAAAGAGAAACTCAGGTCTAACTCTTGCAATATTTGAAATTGTGATGTGCAATTTTGATATTTTTCGTCCTCAGTTCATCCGAAAACGAGAAACTCGAGTCTAACTCAAGTAATATTTGAATCGATGATGTTGAATTCTGATATATTTCGTCTCCAGTTCATCCGAAATAGAAACTCTGGTCTAACTCTTGTAATATTTGAATTTGTGATGTTCAATTCTGATATATTTCGTCTCCGGTTCATCCGGAAGAGAAACTAAACTATTATTGAACTTGTGATGTTCAATTCTGATATATTTCGTCTCCAGTTCATCCGAAAACGAGAAACTCGGGTCTAACTCAAGTAATATTTGAATCGATGATGTTGAATTCTGATATATTTCGTCTCCAGTTCATCCGAAATAGAAAATCTGGTCTAACTCTTGTAATATTTGAACTTGTGATGTTCAATTCTGATATATTTCGTCTCCAGTTCATCCGAAATAGAAACTCAGGTCTAACTCTAGTAATATTTGAACTTGTGATGTTAAATTCCGATATATTTCGTCTCCAGTTCATCCGAAAGTGAAAATCAAGTTTAACTCTAGTAATATTTGAACCTGTGTTTTTCAATTCTGATATATTTCATCTCCAGTTCATCCGAAAGAGAAACTCAGGTCTAACTCTAGTAATATTTGAACTTGTGATGTTCAATTCCGATATATTTCGTCTCCAGTTCATCCGAAAGTGAAAATCAGGTCTAACTATAGTAATATTTGAACTTGTGATGTTCAATTATGATATATTTCGTCTCCAGTTCATCCGAAAGAGAAACTCAGGTCTAACTCTAGTAATATTTGAACTTGTGATGTTCAATTCCGATATATTTCGTCTCCAGTTCATCCGAAAGTGAAACTCAGGTCTAACTCTAGTAATATTTGAACATGTGGTGTTCAATTCTGATATTTTCGTCTCCAGATCATCCGAAAAAGAAACTCAGGTCTAACTCTGGTAATATTTGAACTTGTGATGTTCAATTCTGATATATTTCGTCTCAAGTTCATCCGAAAGAGAAACTCAGGTCTAACTCTTGCAATATTTGAACCTGTGATGTGCACTTCTGATATTTTTGGTCCTCAGTTCATCCAAAAATTAGAAACTCCGCTCTAACTTTAGTAATATTTGAACCGGTGAAGTGCAATTATGATATATTTCGTCTCCAGTTCATCCGAAAACGAGAAACTCGGGTCTAAATCAAGTAATATTTGAATCGGTGATGTTCAATTATGATATATTTCGTCTCCAGTTCATCCGAAAAAGATACTCGGGTCTAACTCAAGTAATATTTGAACATGTGATGTTCAATTCTTATATATTTCGTCTCCAGTTCATCCGAAAGAGAAACTCATGTTTAACTTTAGTAATCTTTGAACCTGTGATGTTCAATTCTGATATATTTCGTCTCATGTTCATCCGAAAGAGAAACTCAGGTCTAACTCTGGTAATCTTTGAACAAGTATTGTTCAATTATGATATATTTCCTCTGCAGTTCATCCGAAAGAGAAACTCAGGTCTAACTCTGGTAATATTTCAACATGTGATGTTCAATTATGATATATTTCGTCTCCAGTTCATCCGAAAGAGAAACTCAGGTCTAACTCTAGTAATCTTTGAACCTGTGATGTTCATTTTTGATATATTTCTTCTCCAGTTCATCCGAAAGAGAAACTCAAGTGTAACTCTGGTAATCTTTGAACCTGTATTCAATTCTGATATATTTCGTCTCCAGTTCATCCGGACGAGAAACTCAGGTCTAACTCTTGTAATCTTTGAACCTGTGATGTTCATTTTTGATATATTTCTTCTCTAGTTCATCCGAAAGAGAAACTCAAGTCTAACTATGGTAATCTTTGAACTTGTATTCATTTCTGATATATTTCCTCTCCAGTTCATCCGAACGAGAAACTCAGGTCTAACTCTGGTAATCTTTGAACCTGTGATGTTCAATTCTTATATATTTCGTCTCCAGTTCATCCGAATGAGAAACTCAGGTCTAACTCTAGTAATATTTGAACCGGTATTGTTCAATTCTGATATATATTTCGTCTGCAATTCATCCGAAAGAGAAACTTAGGTCTAACTCTGGTAATATTTGAACATGTGATGTTCAATTCCAATATATTTCGTCTCCAGTTCATCCGAAAGTGAAACTCAGGTCTAACTCTAGTAATATTTGAACTTGTGATGTTCAATTCCGATATATTTCGTCTCCAGTTCATCCGAAAGTGAAACTAAGGTCTAACTCTAGTAATATTTAAACTTGTGATGTTCATTTTTGATATATTTCTTCTCCAGTCCATCCGAAAGAGAAACTCAAGTCTAACTCTGGTAATATTTGAACTTGTGATGTTCAATTCCGATATATTTCTTCTCCAGTTCATCTGAAAGTGAAACTCAGGTCTAACTCTAGTAATATTTGAACTTGTGATGTTGAATTCTGATATATTTCGTCTCCAGTTCATCCGAAAGAGAAACTTAGGTCTAACTCTAGTAATATTTGAACTTGTGATGTTCAATTCCGATATATTTCGTCTCCAGTTCATCCGAAAATGAATCTAAGGTCTAACTCTAGTAATATTTGAACATGTGGTGTTCAATTCTGATATTTTCGTCTCCATATCATCCGGAAAAGAAACTCAGGTCTAACTCTGGTAATATTTGAACTTGTGATGTTCAATTCTGATATATTTCGTCTCAATTTCATCCGAAAGAGAAACTCAGGTCTAACTCTTGTAATATTTGAACTTGTGATGTGCAATTCTGATATTTTTCGTCCTCAGTTCATCCAAAAATTAGAAACTCGGCTTTAACTTTAGTAATATTTGAACCGGTGATGTGCAATTCTGATATATTTCGTCTCCAGTTCATCCGAAAACGAGAAACTCGGGTCTAACTCAAGTAATATTTGAATCGGTGATGTTCAATTCTGATATATTTCGTCTCCAGTTCATCCGAAAGAGAAACTCTGGTCTAACTCTTGTAATATTTGAACTTGTGATGTTTAATTCTGATATATTTCGTCTCCAGTTCATCCGAAAGAGAAACTCGGGTCTAACTCAAGTAATATTTGAACTTGTGATGTTTAATTCTGATATATTTCGTCTCCAGTTCATCCAAAAGAGAAACTTAGGTCTAACTCTAGTAATATTTGAACTTGTGATGTTCAATTCTGATATATTTCGTCTCCAGTTCATCCGAAAGTGAAAATCAGGTCTAACTCTAGTAATATTTGAACTTGTGATGTTCAATTCTGATATATTTCGTCTCCAGTTCATCCGAAAGAGAAACTCAAGGCTAACTCTAGTAATATTTGAACTTGTGATGTTCAATTCCGATATATTTCTTCTCCAGCTCATCCGAAAGTGAAACTCATGTCTAACTCTAGTAATATTTGAACATGTGGTGTTCAATTCTGATATTTTCGTCTCCAGATCATCCGAAAAAGAAACTCAGGTCTAACTCTGGTAATATTTGAACTTGTGATGTTCAATTCTGATATATTTCGTCTCAAGTTCATCCGAAAGAGAAACTGAGGTCTAACTCTTGCAATATTTGAACCTGTGATGTGCACTTCTGATATTTTTGGTCCTCAGTTCATCCAAAAATTAGAAACTCCGCTCTAACTTTAGTAATATTTGAACCAGTTGATGTTCAATTCATCCGAAAACGATATATTCGGTGATGTTCAATTCTGATATATTTCGTTTACAGTTTATCCGAAAGAGAAACTCAGGTCTAACTCTTGTAATATTTGAACTTGTGATGTTCAATTCTGATATATTTCGTCTCCAGTTCATCCGAAAGAGAAACTCGGGTCTAACTCAAGTAATATTTGAACTTGTGATGTTCAATTCTGAAATATTTCGTCTCCAGTTCATCCGAAAGAGAAACTCAGGTCTAACTCTAGTAATATTTGAACTTGTGGTGTTCAATTCCGATATATTTCGTCTCCAGTTCATCCGAAAGTGAAACTCAGGTCTAACTCTAGTAATATTTGAACTTTTGATGTTCAATTCTGATATATTTCGTCTCCAGTTCATCCGGACGAGAAACTCAGGTCTAACTCTGGTAATCTTTGAACCTGTGATGTTCATTTTTGATATATTTCTTCTCCAGTTCATCCGAAAGATAAACTCTGGTCTAACTCTTGTAATATTTGAACTTGTGATGTTCAATTCTGATATATTTCGTCTCCAATTCATCCGAAAGAGAAACTCAGGTCTAACTCTAGTAATATTTGGACCTGTTGTAGGTACTGAATATCGCAAGATAATAGTTCACGAGTATCGTAATAAATAAAGGAGGAAAGAGTTATAAAATGATACGATGATAGAAGTAGTGCGGGGAAATATGAAGTTTTGCGAGGATGAATTGCGATACTTCGCAATTCATATACAGCTGCATAAGTTTTACTATAAATAGGAGTTCAAATGTAAAATTCAGGAGGTTCTTTTAATGAGTGTAAGAAATTATCTTATGAAAGAGAATAGAAAAAGTTGTAACTATTGTAGTTCCATTTTGATAATTCTATGTAATCAACTAAGAGAATTAATAAGAAAGTTATCATTCACCATCAAGAACTTCTTGAGTTTTTACTAATTCTATTGAGGGTGTAGTTGTAGATTATTCTGCAACTACATAATTGGCGCTAGAAACAGGGACAAATTAAATGGATTTATCCTTCCTGTAACTTGTTGGTTCCAGAAATTTTCATGAAACTGGTACTGTTGGTGGTGCATTTCTCTGAGTTTATCAAGTTCTTGGGAAAAATTGAAAGGTACAGCAAAGTAATATCATTAGCAATTCACGGAAATCCAAGGAAAATGGATATGGAGATGTAAAGCTACGTCGGCAATCACATTCGAAGGAAACATCGAGATAAAATCAGCCGTAGTTGCCAAAACAGATCTGTTGAAATCACTTTGGAATGAATCCATTTCTTATCTTTATGGTTTAGTTATTAAAAACTCAGATTTGTTGTCAAGATAGATCTGCGAAGTAGAGTCAATGCCACTTCGTGAACAGGAAATCCTTCTTGTTTCCTGCGCTAGAAGGTTCGCAGGTAATTGTTGGTGTCAATATTCAAGAAATAAGAAGTTCTGCGAAGTTCACTCAGGAATGAATACCTCGTAACTTCGACGAAGACAAAATAACTCACAATCCAGGTCAACTCGCCGGATTTGGTACAAAACCAGGCAGCCAATGATTCACAGTATATTGCTTTGTTTAAGGAAATGACCGGAATCAAACTCTGTGAAGATGATTTACTTCGCAGCGGGAAGAGGAAAGAACTTTCTTCGCAAGTATTTATCTTGCGAACATTCGCACTTCTACTCTTTGCAGTTCGCAAATATTTACTTTGATAATGTTCGCAAGACCAACACTACTACTCTTTTACACTTCACAAATGTTTACGTTGCGAACATTCGCAGCACCAACACTTCGCAGACGTTCGTTTACTTCATGCAAAAGTTTACTTCGCAAGATCTATGGTTATTTCGCGAAAAGAAAATGGGAGATTATTTCACGGACATATTTCACAAGAAATGGTTAGAACAGTTGGTATAACGCAACATTATACAAGAGGCAGATCAAGAGACAACAACAAACCACAAAAGCTAAGTACTTCTTTCCTTGAACATTTTATTTTGCTTACGAAAAATAAAAGATTTTTGATTTGATTTACAAAAAGAGATTCAATCGCATGATTACAAAGATTATACAATTACAAAGATCTCAAGATTTCACAATTACAAAAGAAACCGAGAAAAACATCTCGCACAAATCAATTTATATATTTCTCTTGAAAAATTTACTTTGTTTCCAATGATATGATATTCAACATGAAGAGTAGTAGCTGGCAAACCTTTATGGAATACACTCGCGAAGCAACATTCGTAAGAGGCAAATCACCTCAGTGCATCATATGAGGGGGTACCTATTAGGATCATTTCCATGGAAAAATATTTGTCAAGTGAGATGAAATAGATCATACAAAGGAAATCAAAACAAACAAAAATATTTTGAAGTAGCATATAAATAAAAAATAAGAAATTTTGATAAAAGAAATGTTGAATACTAATCTAAATTTTTATTTGCATTACACAAAAAAAATCCTACAAAAGACCCGCTAGACATAGCATGAGGCAAAGAACATGGAGTGAGAGTTTCATCAGAAAATTTTTGATTTTTTTTAATAAAAGCATGATAGATTCGCAAAGAACACATACTTATTACATTTAAAGGATTAAGTAATACTTCTTAAGGATACTTCATACTTCTTATATATATATTTTTAACAAAATCTAACAATTTAGGGGTGCACCATGCACAAGATCTATCTCATCAAAGGTATTATATTTAACTGCAAAATAGTCCAAGAGGACTTGAGAGGCTACAGGTTCAATCCTAGATTAGGTACTCTTAGAAAAGTAGGTTTAACAATAACTTTACAAACCAAATCTAGGTTGGTGCAAGATTACCGATTTGTGACATGGGAAAGGGAGAGTAGGCACATCATTATTAGGTAATCTATAACTCCTAAATCATTTTCAACATAGATCATACAAAGGAAATCAAAACAAACAAAAATATTTTGAAGTAGCATATAAATTCGAGGATTGAGTACTTCTTATACTTCTTCAAGGATACTTCATACTTCTTATACTTCAAGGATTGATATTATTTACTTCGCAACATTCCGGGACTTCGCAAAAGAATAGAGGCAAGTATATACTTTTCAAGTCTAGTATTCTTTCGCTCGTTCCTTCATCAACAAAGATCAAAGACTACTCCAACAACCACAGCAAGTGATTTTTTCCTGAAGATCGCTTTTCAAGCAATATTCAAGAAAAAAGAGGCAAAATGTAGGAGCGGAATATCACAACAAATGATAACTCGTGAAAGTGTGGGGAGAAAAGACATCTTGCTAGCAAAGAACATTTTGCGAGCAAAGGAAATCACGAGGAAAGCAAAAGAAGTTCGCAAAGTGAAGTTGCGAAGGTTCGCAGGGTAATTCTCAAGTCTGAAGTTGAGAGATAGTTTAGTTGTCAACATTTTGTAAGATCATATAAATAGCCATTTAGGCATGAGAAGAGGGAGAGGTCTTTTTTAGAGAGAGAGATAATTTTAGGAGGAGAGAGAAAATATTAGGAGAGATTTTATTTTCTTTATCATCTTCTTCCCCAAAAAATTCTTTTATTTTCTTTATCATCTTCTTCCCCAAAAAATTCTAGAGCTCCAAATATTCTTTAATGGAGTTTCAATTGTACAATCATGTAATTACATACAATCACTAGTGAAGAACCGTGGATGTAGATCACATTGATCGAACCACGTAAAAATCTTTGTGTCACTTTTATAATTTTAGTACTTTAATTCTTAGTTTCATATCAAATTAATTAGATTTAGGAATCATTTTAATGGATTCTTATGAGGGTGTAGTTGTGAGATAATCCGCAACTACACCTGTGATGTTCAATTCTGATATATTTCGTCTGCAGTTCATCCGAAAGAGAAACTCAGGTCTAACTTTGGTAATATTTGAACATGTGGTGTTCAATTCTGATATATTTCGTCTCCAGTTAATCCGAAAAATAAACTCAGGTCTAACTCTGGAAATATTTGAACTTGTGATGTCCAATTCTGCTATATTTCGTCTTAAGTTCATCCGAAAGAGAAACTCAGGTCTAACTCTTGCAATATTTGAACCTGTGATGTGCAATTCTGATATTTTTCGTCCTCAGTTCATCCAAAAATGAGAAACTTGGATCTAACTTTAGTAATATTTGAACCGGTGATGTCCAATTCTGATATATTATGTCTCCAGTTCATCCGAAAACGAGAAACTCGGGTCTAACTCAAGTAATATTTGAATCGGTGATGTTTAATTCTGATATATTTCGTCTCCAGTTCATCCGAAAGAGAAACTCTGGTCTATCTCTTGTAATATTTGAACTTGTGATGTTCAATTCTGATATATTTCGTCTCCAGTTCATTCGAAAGAGAAACTCAGGTTTAACTCTAGTAATATTAGAACTTGTGATATTAAATTCCGATATATTTCGTCTCCAGTTTATCCGAAAGTGAAACTCAGATCTAACTCTAGTAATACTTGAACCTGTGATGTTCAATTCTGATATATTTCGTCTCAAGTTCATCCGAAAGAGAAACTCGGGTCTAACTCAAGTAATATTTGAACATGTGATGTTCAATTCTTATATATTTCGTCCTAGGTTCATCCGAAAGAGATACTTAGGTCTAACTCTAGTAATCTTTGAACCTGTGATGTTCAATTCTGATATATTTCGTCTGCAGTTCATCCAAAAGAGAAACTCAGGTCTAACTCTGGTAATATTTGAACATGTGGTGTTCAATTCTGATATATTCCATCTCCAGTTCATCCGAAAAAGAAACTCAGGTCTAACTCTGGTAATATTTGAACATGTGATGTTCAATTCTTATATATTTCGTCTCCAGTTCATCCGAAAGAGAAACTCATGTTTAACTTTAGTAATCTTTGAACCTGTGATGTTCAATTCTGATATATTTCGTCTCCGGTTCATCCGAAAGAGAAACTCAGGTCTAACTATGGTAATCTTTGAACCGGTATTGTTCAATTATGATATATTTCCTCTGCAGTTCATCCGAAAGAGAAACTCAGGTATAACTCTGGTAATATTTCAACATGTGATGTTCAATTCTTATATATTTTGTCTCCAATTCATCCGAAAGAGAAACTCATGTTTAACTCTAGTAATCTTTGAACCTGTGATGTTCAATTCAGATATATTTCGTCTCCGGTTCATCCAGACGAGAAACTCAGGTCTAACTCTGGTAATCTTTGAACCTGTGATGTCCAATTCTGATATATTTCGTCTCCAGTTCATCCGAAAACGAGAAACTCGGGTCTAACTCAAGTAATATTTGAATCTGTGATGTTCAATTCTGATATATTTCTTCTCGAGTTCATCCGAAAGAGTCACTCTGGTCTAACTCTTGTAATATTTGAACTTGTGATGTTCAATTATGATATATTTCGTCTCCAGTTCATCCGAAAGAGAAACTCAGGTCAAACTCTAGTAATCTTTGAACCTGTGATGTTCAATTCTGATATATTTCGTCTGCAGTTCATCCGAAAGAGAAACTCAGGTCTAACTTTGGTAATATTTAAACATGTGGTGTTCAATTCTGATATATTTCGTCTCTAGTTCATCCGAAAAATAAACTCATATCTAACTCTGGCAATATTTGAACTTGTGATGTTCAATTCTTATATATTTCGTCCTCAGTTCATCCGAAAGAGATACTTAGGTCTAACTCTAGTAATCTTTGAACCTGTGATGTTCAATTCTGATATATTTCATCTGCAGTTCATCCAAAAGAGAAACTCAGGTCTAACTCTAGTAATATTTGAACATGTGATGTTCAATTCTGATATATTTCGTCTCCAGTTCATCCGAAAGAGAAACTCAGGTCTAAGTCTGGTAATATTTGAACATGTGATGTTCAATTCTTATATATTTCGTCTCCAGTTCATCCGAAAGAGAAACTCATGTTTAACTTTAGTAATCTTTGAACCTGTGATGTTAAATTTTGATATATTTCGTCTCCAGTTCATCCGAAAGAGAAACTCAGGTCTAACTCTGGTAATCTTTGAACCGGTATTGTTCAATTATGATATATTTCCTCTGCAGTTCATCCGAAAGAGAAACTCAGGTATAACTCTGGTAATATTTCAACATGTGATGTTCAATTCTGATATATTTCGTCTCCAGTTCATCCTAAAGAGAAACTCAGGTCTAACTCTAGTAATCTTTGAACCTGTGGTGTTCATTTTTGATATATTTCTTCTCCAGTTCATCCGAAAGAGAAACTCAAGTCTAACTCTGGTAATCTTTGAACCTGTATTGTTCAATTCTGATATATATTTCGTCTCAAGTTCATCCGGACGAGAAACTCAGGTCTAACTCTGGTAATCTTTGAACCTGTGATGTTCATTTTTGATATATTTATTCTCCAGTTCATCTGAAAGAGAAACTCAAGTCTAACTCTGGTAATATTTGAAACTGTATTCAATTCTGATATATTTCGTCTCCAGTTCATCCAGACGAGAAACTCAGGTCTAACTCTAGTAATCTTTGAACCTGTGATGTTCAATTCTTATATATTACGTCTCTAGTTCATCCGAAAGAGAAACTCAGGTCTAACTCTAGTAATCTTTGAACCGGTATTGTTCAATTATGATATATATTTCGTCTGCAGTTCATCCGAAAGAGAAACTCAGGTCTAACTCTGGTAATATTTGAACATGTGATTTTCAATTCTTATATATTTTGTCTCCAATTCATCCGAAAGAGAAACTCATGTTGAACTCTAGTAATCTTTGAACCTGTGATGTTCAATTCTGATATATTTCGTCTCCGGTTCATCCAGACGAGAAACTCAGGTCTAACTTTGGTAATCTTTGAACCCGTGTTGTCAAATTCTGATATATTTTGTCTCCAGTTCATCCGAAAACGAGAAACTCGGGTCTAACTCAAGTAATATTTGAATCGGTGATGTTCAATTCTGATATATTTCTTCTCCAGTTCATCCGAAAGAGAAACTCTGGTCTAACTCTTGTAATATTTGAACTTGTGATGTTCAATTATGATATATTTCGTCTCCAGTTCATCCGAAAGAGAAACTCAGGTCTAACTCTAGTAATCTTTGAACCCGTGATGTTCAATTCTGATATATTTCGTCTGCAGTTCATCCGAAAGAGAAACTCAGGTCTAACTTTGGTAATATTTAAACATGTGATGTTCAATTCTGATATATTTCGTCTCCAGTTCATCCGAAAAATAAACTCAGGTCTAACTCTGGTAATATTTGAACTTGTGATGTTCAATTCTTATATATTTCGTCTTAAGTTCATCCGAAAGAGAAACTCAAGTCTAACTCTTGCAATATTTGAACTTGTGATGTTCAATTCTGATATTTTTCGTCTTCAGTTCATCCGAAAATGAGAAACTCGGCTCTAACTTTAGTAATATTTGAACCGGTGATGTCAAATTATGATATATTTCGTCTCCAGTTCATCCGAAAACGAGAAACTCGGGTCTAACTCAAGTAATATTTGAATCGGTGATGTTCAATTATGATATATTTCGTCTCCAGTTCATCCGAAAGAGAAACTCTGGTCTAACTCTTGTAATATTTGAACTTGTGATGTTCAATTCTGATATATTTCGTCTCCAGTTCATTCGAAAGAGAAACTCAGGTTTAACTCTAGTAATATTAGAACTTGTGATATTCAATCCCGATATATTTCATCTCCAGTTTATCCGAAAGTGAAACTCAGATCTAACTCTAGTAATATTTGAACCTGTGATGTTCAATTATGATATATTTCATCTCCAGTTCATCCGAAAGAGAAACTCGGGTCTAACTCAAGTAATATTTGAACATGTGATGTTCAATTCTTATATATTTCGTCCTCAGTTCATCCGAAAGAGATACTTAGGTCTAACTCTAGTAATCTTTGAACATGTGATGTTCAATTCTGATATATTTCGTCTCCGGTTCATCCGAAAGAGAAAATCAGGTCTAACTATGGTAATCTTTGAACCGGTATTGTTCAATTATGATATATTTCCTCTCCTTCAATTCATCCTAAAGAGAAACACAGGTCTAACTCTAGTAATATTTAAACATGTGATGTTCAATTATGATATATTTCGTCTCCAGTTCATCCGAAAGAGAAACTCGTGTTTAACTTTAGTAATCTTTGAACATGTGATGTTCAATTCTGATATATTTCGTCTCCGGTTCATCCGAAAGAGAAACTCAGGTCTAACTCTGGTAATCTTTGAACCGGTATTGTTCAATTATGATATATTTCCTCTGCAGTTCATCCGAAAGAGAAACTCAGGTCTAACTCTGGTAATATTTGAACATGTGATGTTCAATTATGATATATTTCATCTCCAGTTCATCCGAAAGAGAAACTCAGGTCTAACTCTAGTAATCTTTGAACATGTGATGTTCAATTTTGATATATTTCATCTCCAGTTCATCCGAAAGAGAAACTCAAGTCTAACTCTAGTAATCTTTGAACATGTGATGTTCAATTCTGATATTTATCGTCTCCAGTTCATCCGAAAGAGAAACTCAAGTCTAACACTAGTAATCTTTGAACTTGTGATGTTCAATTCTTATATATTTCGTCTCCAGTTCATCCGAAAGAGAAACTCAGGTCTAACTCTTGAAATATTTGAACCTGTGATGTTCAATTCTGATATATATTTCGTCTCCAGTTCATCCAGACGAGAAACTCAGGTCTAACTCTAGTAATCTTTGAACCGGTGATGTTCAATTCTTATATATTTCGTCTCCAATTCATCCGAAAGAGAAACTCATGTCTAACTCTAGTAATCTTTGAACTGTGATGTTCAATTCTGATATATTTCGTCTCCAATTCATCCGAAAGAGAAACTCATGTCTAACTCTAGTAATATTTGAACTTGTGATGTTCAATTCTGATATATTTCATCTACGGTTCATCCGGACGAGAAACTCGGGTATAACTCTAGTAATATTTGCACCTGTGATGTTCAAATTTGATATATTTCGTCTCCAGTTCATCCGAAAGAGAAACTCTGGTCTAACTCTTGTAATATTTGAACCTGTGATGTTCAATTCTGATATATTTCGTCTCCAGTTCATCCGAAAGAGAAACTCAGGTCTAACTCTAGTAATATTTGAACATGTGATGTTCAATTCTGATATATTTCGTCTCCAGTTCATCCGAAAGAGAAACTCAGGTCTAACTCTAGTAATCTTTGAACCTGTGATGTTCAATTCTGATATATTTCGTCTGCAGTTCATCCGAAAGAGAAACTCAGGTCTAACTCTGGTAATATTTGAACATGTGATGTTCAATTCTTATATATTTCGTCTCCAGTTCATCCGAAAAAGAAACTCAGGTCTAACTCTAGTAATATTTGAACATGTGATGTTCAATTCTTATATATTTCGTCTCCAGTTCATCCGAAAGAGAAACTCATGTCTAACTCTTGTAATATTTGAACTTGTGATGTTCAATTCTGATATATTTCATCTCCAGTTCATCCGAAAGAGAAACTCTGGTCTAACTCTTGTAATATTTGAACATGTGATGTTCAATTCTGATATATTTCGTCTCCAGTTCATCCGAAAGAGAAACTCATGTCTAACTCTAGTAATCTTTGAACATGTGATGTTCAATTCTGATATATTTCGTCTCCAGTTCATCCGAAAGAGAAACTCAGGTCTAACTCTAGTAATATTTGAACATGTGATGTTCAATTCTTATATATTTCGTCTCCAGTTCATCCGAAAGAGAAACTCATGTTTAACTCTAGTAATCTTTGAACCTGTGATGTTCAATTATGATATATTTCGTCTCCAGTTCATCCGAAAGAGAAACTCTGGTCTAACTCTAGTAATCTTTGAACCTGTGATGTTCAATTTTGATATATTTCTTCTCCAGTTCATCCGAAACTCAGAAACTCTAGGTCTAACTCAAGTAATATTTGAACATGTGATGTTCAATTCTGATATATTTCTTCTTCAATTCATCCGAAAGAGAAACTCAGGTCTAACTCTAGTAATCTTTGAACTTGTGATGTTCAATTCTTATATATTTCGTCTCCAGTTCATCCGAAAGAGAAACTCATGTCTAACTCTAGTAATCTTTGAACCTGTGATGTTCAATTCTGATATATTTCGTCTCCAGTTCATCCGAAAGAGAAACTTAGGTCTAACTCTTGTAATATTTGAACATGTGATGTTCAATTTTGATATATTTCGTCTCCAGTTCATCCGTAAAAGAAACTCAGGTCTAACTCTAGTAATATTTGAACTTGTGATGTTCAATTCTGATATATTTCGTCTCAAGTTCATCCGAAAGAGAAACTCAGGTCTAACTCTAGTAATATTTGAACTTGTGATGTTCAATTCCGATATATTTCGTCTCCGGTTCATCCAGACGAGAAAATCAGGTCTAACTCTAGTAATATTTGAACCTGTGATGTTCAATTCTGATATATTTCGTCTCCAGTTCATCCGAAAGAGAAACTCAGTTCTAACTCTAGTAATATTTGAACTTGTGATGTTCAATTCTGATATATTTCGTTCCCAGTTCATCCGAAAGAGAAACTCAGGTCTAACTCTAGTAATATTTGAACCCATGTTGTTCAATTCTGATATATTTTTCGTCTCCAGTTCATCCGAAAGAGAAACTCAGGTCTAACTCTAGTAATATTTGAACTTGTGATGTTCAATTCTGATATATTTCGTCTCCAGTTCATCCGAAAGAGAAACTCAGTTCTAACTCTAGTAATATTTGAACATGTGATGTTCAATTCTGATATATTTCGTCTCCAGTTCATCCGAAAAAGAAACTCAGGTCTAACTCTGTAATATTTGAACATGTGATGTTCAATTCTTATATATTTCGTCTCCAGTTCATCCGAAAGAGAAACTCATGTTTAACTCTAGTAATCTTTGAACTTGTGATGTTCAATTCTGATATATTTCGTCTCCGGTTCATCCGAAGGACAAACTCAGGTCTAACTCTGGTAATCTTTAAACTTGTGATGTTCAATTCTGATATATTTCGTCTCCAGTTCATCCGAAAGAGAAACTCAGGTCTAACTCAAGTAATATTTGAACATGTGATGTTCAATTCTGATATATTTCGTCTCCAGTTCATCCGAAAGAGAAACTCATGTCTAACTCTTGTAATATTTGAACTTGTGATGTTCAATTCTGATATATTTCGTCTCCAGTTCATCCGAAAGAGAAACTCATGTCTAACTCTAGTAATATTTGAACATGTGATGTTCAATTCTGATATATTTCGTCTCCAGTTCATCCGAAAGAGAAACTCAGGTCTAACTCTAGTAATATTTGAACATGTGATGTTCAATTCTGATATATTTCGTCTCCAGTTCATCCGAAAGAGAAACTCAGGTCTAACTCTAGTAATATTTGAACTTGTGATGTTCAATTCTGATATATTTCGTCTCCAGTTCATCCGAAAATGAGAAACTCAGGTCTAACTCTAGTAATATTTGAACCGGTGATGTTCAATTATGATATATTTCGTCTCCAGTTCATCCGAAAGAGAAACTCAGGTCTAACTCTTGTAATATTTGAACTTGTGATGTTCAATTCTGATATATTTCGTCTCCAGTTCATCCGAAAGAGAAACTCAGGTCTAACTCTAGTAATATTTGAACTTGTGATATTCAATTCAGATATATTTCGTTTCCAGTTCATCCGAAAGAGAAACTCAGGTCTAACTCTAGTAATATTTGAACCTGTGATGTTCAATTATGATATATTTCGTCTCCAGTTCATCCGAAAGAGAAAACTCGGGTCTAAGTCAGTAATATTTGAACATGTGATGTTCAATTCTTATATATTTTGTCCTCAGTTCATCCGAAAGATATACTTAGGTCTAACTCTAGTAATCTTTGAACCCGTGATGTTCAATTCTGATATATTTCATCTGCAGTTCATCCAAAAGAGAAACTTAGGTCTAACTCTAGTAATATTTGAACATGTGATGTTCAATTCTGATATATTTCGTCTCCAGTTCATCCGAAAGAGAAAATCATGTCTAACTCTAGTAATCTTTGAACATGTGATGTTCAATTCTGATATATTTCATCTCCAGTTCATCCGAAAGAGAAACTCAGGTCTAACTCTGGTAATATTTGAACATGTGGTGTTCAATTCTGATATATTTCGTCTCCAGTTCATCCGAAAAAGAAACTCAGGTCTAACTCTGGTAGTATTTGAACTTGTGATGTTTAATTCTGATATATTTCGTCTCAAGTTCATCCGAAAGAGAAACTCAGGTCTAACTCTAGCAATATTTGAACTTGTGATGTGCAATTATGATATTTTTCGTCCTCAGTTCATCCGAAAACGAGAAACTCGGCTCTAACTTTAGTAATATTTGAACCGGTGATGTCCAATTTTGATATATTTCGTCTCCAGTTCATCCGAAAACGAGAAACTCGGGTCTAACTCAAGTAATATTTGAACATGTGATGTTCAATTCTGATATATTTCGTCTCCAGTTCATCCGAAAGAGAAACTCTGGTCTAACTCTTGTAATATTTGTACTTGTGATGTTCAATTCTGATATATTTCGTCTCCAGTTCATCCGAAAGAGAAACTCAGGTCTAACTCTAGTAATATTTGAACTTGTGATATTCAATTCCGATATATTTCGTCTCTAGTTTATCCGAAAGTGAAACTCAGGTCTAACTCTAGTAATATTTGAACATGTGATGTTCAATTCTGATATATTTAGTATCCAGTTCATCCGAAAGAGAAAATCGGGTCTAACTAAAGTAATATTTGAAAATGTGATGTTCAATTCTGATATATTTCGTCATGAATTCATCCGAAAGAGATACTTCGGTCTAACTCTAGTAATCTTTGAACCTGTGATGTTCAATTCTGATATATTTCGTCTGCAGTTCATCCGAAAGAGAAACTCAGGTCTAACTCTAGTAATATTTGAACATGTGATGTTCAATTCTGATATATTTCGTCTCCAGTTCATCCGAAAACGAGAAACTCAGGTCTAACTCTAGTAATATTTGAACATGTGATGTTCAATTCTTATATATTTCGTCTCCAGTTCACCCGAAAGAGAAACTCATGTTTAACTCTCGTAATATTTGAACCCGTGATGTTCAATTCTGATATATTTCGTCTCCAGTTCATCCGAAAACGAGAAACTCGGGTCTAACTCAAGTAATATTTGAACTTGTGATGTTCAATTCTGATATATTTCGTCTCCAGTTCATCCGAAAGAGAAACTCTGGTCTAACTCTTGTAATATTTGAACTTGTGATGTTCAATTCTTATATATTTCGTCTCCAGTTCATCCTAAAGAGAAACTCATGTCTAACTCTAGTAATATTTGAACCTGTGATGTTCAATTCTGATATATTTCGTCTGCAGTTCATCCGAAAGAGAAACTCAGGTCTAACTCTTGAAATATTTGATCATGTGGTGTTCAATTCTGATATATTTCGTCTCCAGTTCATCAGAAAAAGAAACTCTGGTCTAACTCTGGTAATATTTGAACATGTGATGTTCAATTCTTATATATTTCATGTCCAGTTCATCCGAAAAAGAAACTCATGTCTAACTCTGGTAATATTTGAACATGTGATGTTCAATTCTTATATATTTCGTCTCCAGTTCATCCTGAAAGAGAAACTCATGTTTAACTCTAGTAATCTTTGAACCTGTGATGTTCAATTCTGATATATTTCATCTCCGGTTCATCCGAAAGAGAAACTCAGGTCTAACTCTAGTAATCTTTGAACTTGTGATGTTCAATTAGAATATTTCGTCTCCAGTTCATCCGAAAGAGAAACTCGGGTCTAACTCTAGTAATATTTGAATCAGTGATATTCAATTCTGATATATTTCGTCTCCAGTTCATCCGAAAGAGAAACTCTGGTCAAACTCTCGTAATATTTGAACTTGTGATGTTCAATTCTGATATATTTCGTCTCCAGTTCATCCGAAAAAGAAACTCAGGTCTAACTCTGGTAATATTTGAACATGTGATGTTCAATTCTTATATATTTCGTGTCCAATTCACCCAAAAGAGAAACTCATGTTTAACTCTAGTAATCTTTGAACCTGTGATGTTCAATTCTGATATATTTCGTCTACAGTTCATCCGAAAGAGAAACTCAGGTCTAACTCTGGTAATATTTGAACATGTGGTGTTCAATTCTGATATATTTCGTCTCCAGTTCATCAGAAAAAGAAACTCAGGTCTAACTATGGTAATATTTGAACATGTGATGTTCAATTCTTATATATTTCGTGTCCAGTTCACCTGAAAGAGAAACTCATGTTTAACTCTAGTAATCTTTGAACATGTGATGTTCAATTCTGATATATTTCGTCTCCGGTTCATCCGGACGAGAAACTCAGGTCTAACTATGGTAATCTTTGAACCTGTGATGTCCAATTCTGATATATTTCGTCTCCAGTTCATCCGAAAACGAGAAACTCGGGTCTAACTCAAGTAATATTTGAATCAGTGATATTCAATTCTGATATATTTCGTCTCAAGTTCATCCGAAAGAGAAACTCTGGTCTAACTCTCGTAATATTTGAACTTGTGATGTTCAATTCTGATATATTTCGTCTCCAGTTCATCCGAAAGAGAAACTCATGTCTAACTCTAGTAATCTTTGAACCTGTGATGTTCAATTCTGAAATATTTCGTATGCGGTTCATCCGAAAGAGAAACTCAGGTCTAACTCTAGTAATATTTGAACATGTGGTGTTCAATTTTGATATATTTCATCTCCAGTTCATCCGTAAAATAAACTCAGGTCTAACTCTGGTAATATTTGAAATTGTGATGTTCAATTCTGATATATTTCGTCTCAAGTTCATCCGAAAGAGAAACTCAGGTCTAACTCTAGCGATTTTTGGACCTGTGATGTGCAATTCTGATATTTTTCGTCCTCAGTTCATCCGAAAACGAGAAACTCGGCTCTAACTTTAGTAATATTTGAACCGGTGATGTCCAATTCTGATATATTTCGTCTCCAGTTCATCCGAAAATGAGAAACTCGGGTCTAACTCAAGTAATATTTGAATCGGTGATGTTCAATTCTGATTTATTTCGTCTCCAGTTCATCCGAAAGAGAAACTCTGGTCTAACTCTTGTAATATTTGAACTTGTGATGTTCAATTCTGATATATTTCGTCTCCAGTTCATCCGAAAGAGAAACTCTGGTCTAACTCTTGTGATATTTGAACTTGTGATTTTCAATTCTGATATATTTCGTCTCCAGTTCATCCGAAAGAGAAACTCATGTCTAACTCTCGTAATCTTTGAACCTGTGATGTTCAATTCTGATATATTTCGTCTGCAGTTCATCCGAAAGAGAAACTCAGGTCTAACTCTGGAAATATTTGAACATGTGGTGTTCAATTCTGATATATTTCGTCTTCAGTTCATCCGAAAAAGAAACTCATATTTAACTCTAGTAATCATTGAACCTGTGATGTTCAATTCTGATATATTTCGTCTCCGGTTCATCCGGAGGAGAAACTCAGGTCTAACTCTGGTAATCTTTGAACCGGTGATGTCCAATTCTGAAATATTTCGTCTCCAGTTCATCCGAAAACGAGAAACTCGGGTCTAACTCAAGTAATATTTGAATCAGTGATATTCAATTCTGATATATTTCGTCTCCAGTTCATCCGAAAGAGAAACTTAGGTCTAACTCTCATAATATTTGAACTTGTGATGTTCAATTCTGATATATTTCGTCTCCAGTTCATCATAAAAAGAAACTCAGGTCTAACTCTAGTAATATTTGAACATGTTATGTTCAATTCTTATATATTTCGTATCCCGTTCACCTGAAAGAGAAACTCATGTTTACCTCTAGTAATCTTTGAACCTGTGATGTTCAATTCTGATATATTTCGTCTCCGGTTCATCCGAAAGAGAAACTCAGGTCTAACTCCGGTAATATTTGAACCTGTGATGTCCAATTCTGAAATATTTCGTCTCCAGTTCATCCGAAAACGAGAAACTAGGGTCTAACTCAAGTAATATTTGAATCAGTGATATTCAATTCTGATATATTTCGTCTCCAGTTCATCCGAAAGAGAAACTCTGGTCTAACTCTCGTAATATTTGAACTTGTGATGTTCAATTCTGATATATTTCGTCTCCAGTTCATCCGAAAAAGAAACTCAGGTCTAACTCTAGTAATATTTGAACCAGTGATGTTCAATTCTTATATATTTCGTGTCCAGTTCACCGGAAAGAGAAACTCATGTTTAACTCTAGTAATCTTTGAACCTGTGATGTTCAATTCTGATATATTTCGTTTCCGGTTCATCCGGACGAGAAACTCAGGTCTAACTCTGGTAATCTTTGAACCTGTGATGTCCAATTCTGAAATATTTCGTCTCCAGTTCATCCGAAAACGAGAAACTCGGGTCTAACTCTAGTAATATTTGAATCAATGATATTCAATTCTGTAATATTTCGTCTCCAGTTCATCCGAAAGAGAAACTCTGGTCAAACTCTCGTAATATTTGAACTTGTGATGTTCAATTCTGATATATTTCGTCTCCAGATCATCCGAAAAAGAAACTCAGGTCTAACTCTGGTAATATTTGAACATGTGATGTTCAATTCTTATATATTTCGTGTCCAGTTCACCCAAAAGAGAAACTCATGTTTAACTCTAGTAATCTTTGAACCTGTGATGTTCAATTCTGATATATTTCATCTACAGTTCATCCGAAAGAGAAACTAAGGTCTAACTCTGGTAATATTTGAACATGTGGTATTCAATTCTGATATATTTCGTCTCCAGTTCATCCGAAAAAGAAACTCAGGTCTAACTCTGGTAATATTTGAACATGTGATGTTTAATTCTTATATATTTCGTCTCCAATTCTTCCGAAAGAGAAACTCATGTTTAACTCTAGTAATCTTTGAACATGTGATGTTCAATTCTGATATATTTCGTCTCCGGTTCATCCGGACGAGAAACTCAGGTCTAACTATGGTAATCTTTGAACCTGTGATGTCCAATTCTGAAATATTTCGTCTCCGGTTCATCCGAAAACGAGAAACTCGGGTCTAACTCTAGTAATATTTGAATCAGTGATATTCAATTCTGATATATTTCGTCTCCAGTTCATCCGAAAGAGAAACTCTGGTCTAACTCTCGTAATATTTGAACTTGTGATGTTCAATTTTGATATATTTC
>JAJJWX010004202.1:0-15933 GCA_023529315.1 Papaver bracteatum | reverse complement strand
GTGTTGTTTTAATCATCAAATATGTGTTAATTACTGTAAGATCTTATCAAGGGTGTAGTGTAGGATTTCCTGCAACTACAATCCAAACAGTATTATTGGAGAAAGAGACTCTACAGATAAAACAAGAGGACAACTTCAAAATATTTGTAATTTTGGTTGTTATTTGTCTCTTGTAGAACCAAGAAATATTGATGAAGCTCTTAGCGATCCCGCTTAGGTGAATGATATGCATTAAGAGTTAAATCAATTTCAAAGGCAAGACATATGGGAACTCGTACCTTGTCCCTCCAATGCTAATATTGTTGGTACCAAATGGATATTTAAGAACAAGTCTGATGAATTTGGCACAACTATTAGAAATAAAGCCAGACTTGTCGCTCAAGGATATTCACAAATTGAAGGTATCAATTTTGACGAAACCTTTGCACCTATGGCATGCCTTGAGTCCATTAGACTTTTATTAGCTCATGCTTGTTTTCTCAAAGTTAAACTTTTCCAAATGGATGTAAAATCTGCGTTTTTAAACGACATTTTAAAAGAAGAAGTTTATGTTTCTCAACCAAAAGGGTTTGAAAACCGTGATTTTACAGATCATGTTCTCAAACTCAAAAAGGCTTTATATGGGTTAAAACAAGCACCTAGAGCCTGGTTTGAAAAACTTGCCACTTCTCTTATTAGGAAAGGTTTTTTAAGAGGTGGAGCTGATAAGACCTTTTTTACCAAATGGAGTGGGAAAACGTCGTCATTGCTCAAGTCTATGTAGATGATATCATCTATGGATCAACTTCTGAGAAGCTAGCAAAAGATTTTCAAGTTTCACTTGCTAGAGAATTTGAAATGAGCAATGTTGGTGAATTAAAATTCTTTCTGGGTTTGCAAATTCAACAACATAAGGATGGAATTTACTTATCCCAAGAAAAGTATTCAATGGATCTGGTAACAAGATTCTGATTGGATAAGTTTTCTCCAAAATTGACACTTATGCCTACTACTGGTAAACTACATAGAGATGAGAAAAGAGTAAAAGTAGATCAAAAATTGTATCGATCTATTATTGGAAGCCTTTTATATCTAAAAGCTACTAGACCTGACATTTCTTTTAGTGTTGGTTGTTGTGCTAGGATTTAGGCTGATCCAAAGGAATCTCATCTTGCAGCTGCAAAAAGGATCATACGATATGCTAATCACACTGTCGGGTATGGTTTATCCTATACTTTTGATACTAACACTGACCTTTCTGCTTATTATGATGTTGATTTGGCAGGATGTGTAGAAGACAGAAAAAGTACATCATGGGGTTTCTACTATGTAGGACTGAATCTTGTTGCTTGGCATAATAAAAAACAAAATTCACAATCCCTGTCTACATGCGAAGCAGAGTATATTGTTGCTGGGTCATGTTGTACTCAACTTCTATGGATGAAACAAATGCTAGTTGACTATGGAGTTGATACTGGAATAATGAAGATCTTTTGTGATAACTCTAGTGCGATCCGAATCACTGAGAATCACGTTGAGCACTCAAGAATGATAAGGTATCATTTTATTCGAGATGTTTATGAGAATGGTATCATAAATATGGAATTTGTGCCTTCCGAACAATAATTGGCTGACATTCTCACCAAGCCATTAGACATTTCCACTTTTCAGCACTTACGGCAGTCTATTGGTGTTGTTTCAGTTCATTATCTATTTTCGTAACTCTTTCCCATATGCTCGATCTTTTGGTAAATTGAGTTGGAACTCCAGTAGTTTTACAACATGTTAGTGTTTGATTCACCTTAGTTGATTTTTTGTAGTGTGTTTTGTTCAAAATCCTTCTTTTCTTTTGAAATTAAGGTCGCTTTTGTTGTTCCATTGGGAATGACATTTTATGGGGGAGAGTTCCTTTGAACTTGCGCTTAATTGCCAAATCTTTGTTGGGAGTGCGGCTGTGGAATATTATAGGGTTTATCTTGTATCTTTATAGAATCATTGATGAATGCATTTAGCTTCGGATTTATGATTGCATCTAAACAAGATGATATACATTTACCTTTGGTCATGAAATGTGTCTTACGGGAATTTCATTAGGATCCCGTTCTTGTACCTTTAACAATTTTATTGACAAAAATGGGGAGAATTAATATGTAGTTCATACTACAAATACATATGGTTTTCGGATCATTATGTAAGGGGGAGTGGTTTCCATGTGAGATGGAGTATTGACTAAGGGGGAGTGAAGTATCACCATAATATTATTGTTAAAGTTGTGATGTAATTGGACTTTGACGATGTGTAATAATACTATGACACTGTATAACAATGATTGAGAACTCTTGTTTTCTCGTTGTTATAGCTATGGATTTTCAACAACGATGATGCTAAACTTACAACCTTTGGGATAATTGGAGTACTTGGAAGTGATGAAGATTTCGAGTAATGTTGAAGATTAGACATGTGGAATAGGAGCTACAAAGTTTTTATATATTTTTTGTATTCCATATGTATTAATAGTTTTTCCACTAAAATTGATAAAGGGGGAGATTGTTAGAGCACTGCTCGGTCGAACTCGCATGCGTTGCTATCTCAAGCATGTTTGTCAATGTTAGTGATCAAAACTATAAAGTTTTGATTTCTAGTCTACTATAGCTAAGGTCTCAGACTAGGATATAAAGTGTAGTTGAGCTCAAGAACTCCATGGCGATCATCATAAAATAAGAAGGACTACTCAAGGAACCAGTGGATCTTCATCGACTAAAAGGTATGTGGAGACTTGAACTTATCTATCACTCAAAAGTCTATCTACTCTATCTCATATTTTGAGACAAAAGTCGTATTACTATATAGACTAAGATTATACCACATGAGGTATTTCGAGCTGAGTATATCTCGCTTCTCTATTTCCCGAAATATGTGTTGGTAAAGCTTTCGGTTTAGCCAAGTACATATTTACCTAGTGACGAAAGTCATGTCATGTTTCAATCATTTTGGAAATCGCTCTGACGAAAAATAGTTTGTGCATAACAACTATATAACGCCCTCTGAGAATGTTTCAATGATTGAAATGAGAGTTTATACAATATAAACATTGGAGGATATAAGAATTATTGTGGTAACTGTAGAGGGTGGATTTTCGACAAAGGCTAAAATCGTAAACCCATAATTATACGAACCTCTGATCCAGTAGTCAGACGTGAGTATTGAGACACGGATCTCTCATCAAATCCTCTGTCTGAGAATACTTTCTCTCAGAGTACATGTAGATATATAGTCTCATGGCTAGGCAACAACATATCTCATGAATATTGAACACTTCAGTAATTATTTCTATATAGTATCACATGATGGACGGCTCCTAGACAGCTTGCTCTGCTAGTATAGAGAGATAACATCTTCAGGATACAAACAACGAGTTTACCCTGACTATATAAAGGATATGAAGCTCCAGCAAGCTCGTATCGGAATAATTAATGCTCCTAGTCAGCTTGCTCTGCTAGTATAGAGCCATAAGTTAATTATTCCTAAATTCTTGGATTCATCCACAGAATTTCCGAAAATATTCAAATATTTTTGCAGATATTTCATTGCTGCAAACCATGGTCCTTCCCAGCAGAAATCCATGGGTTAGTAATAAATATTCAACACATGGGCGTCTGAGCTACCTCTGATTAAGCCCCAATTTAAATGGTGAAAGTGTACTCAACGACGATGCACTAACAATCCCCGCACGAACGAGTATTTCAAAATACGACGAGACGATGAACCAATGCAAAATGGGAAGGAAAATAATAAATAATTAAAAATTGACCAAAGCGCTAGGAGCATGGGCCCACTGACCGGCCGACCGTATCGTGGTCAATCCCACGCCAGTTTCATATTTTATCATATTTTTTGTTATTTTCCTTGAGTTCATGAAAATCCTTTCACTTGAACAAATATCCTTCGTTTTGAGGAAACTCCTCAGGTATCATGGTGTTTCTTTCACACCAAAGAAATAATATAAAATTAAGAAAAACATTGCGGGGCATGACCATTGGCCAACCGGCCATGCCTTGGTTCTGGCCGGCCCCACACCTCATGGTTCCTCATTATTTTATTATTATTTCCCTAATTTCATGAAAACTCCTTAATCTCATGATATTTCTTTGGTCCCATGAAAAATAATATAAAATTAGGGAAACCCGTGTAACCGAGCCCTAGCCGGCCTTCCAAGCCCTAGGTGGCCCCACATGTCCCACTTTATTATTATATTTTTCATGTTTTCATAATCCCAAATTCCTTAATTTCATGATATTTCCTTCAAATTATGAAAATTCCTTTAAATCATGAAATAATACATAAAATTAGGGAAAACGCACGGGACCGGGGCCTGGCCGGCCAACCATGCTCCAAGCCGGTCCCACATTCCCACACGTCCCTTATTTTATTTTTTTATTTTTTTATGTTTCCCTCATCTCATGGAAACTCCTTGATTTCAACAAAACTCTTTAATTTTAGCAAAACTCCTTAATTTTATCATATTTCTCTAAAATCATGAAAATATTATAAAATTTTGGAAAAAACCATGTGGATTGGCTCCCTTGGCCGGTCACACACTTCATGATTCCTTCACTTTTTCATTATTTTCCTTCATCTCATGAAGTTTTGACGGTTTTATCAAAAAACCCTGGTTTTCTCATATTTTCTCAAATGTTTGCTCAAATGCACATCTGAAAATATCAAAATTCTCAGAACTGAGATACGGACACTTTGGAGACATGAGCATGTTATCTTGACCGAACAAGGTTGGCTTTTTGGATCTCAATGAGCTGGTCTCACGTATTTTCACAATTTGACCTAATTTGCGCAATTGCACGTATTAGGTCCAAAACTCTTCCAAACAACTTGGAACTTCATGAAACGATTATTATTTGATCCCATGACCACCCAGGGCCGGTTTCATGACCCCTTGGTCGGTCCCTCATCTCTTCATAATTAATTAGGTTTTATCACCTAAGGCTCAGACGAGCATTTTTCGAATAAATGATTAAACCAGCATTTAATCATTCTTTCATCAACAAGTCACCAACTCTTCAAAAGGTCTTGGTATTTGCTCACGTGAGCATATGGGTGTTACATGATTGACCCACGGTCTCATGAAACCAATCCTTCCTTCGTTCCATGGTTCAATTCCTAACAAGCCATGGAGTGGTCATCAATTGATCAAATTAGGGTTTCTGAGTCCAAGGATCATAATTCCAGATTCAAACACTAATAAATTTATGAAGATCTCATGATCAATATTCTTATTAATTATGCTCGGTTCAACTACCAGTATTTTAACTAATATTTTATTTTGGTCACGCTGTCAATAATTCATCAGATTAGCAATACTTGCTCAAATCAGAGAATATTGGTTCAACTATCAATATTCAGCAAATCATCGAATGAGCAATACTTGCTCGCCTCAACAATCAACGTGAGAATCATGCCCATATTCAATCCATGAGTTTCAGAACATTTTACAAAATCATGTTCAACTCAGTAAATACATGGACTCATCGTCCCATGATATCACGAAGTCAGCAACTGACTAAACTAACCACGAGACGTCAATCGTGTCACTTGGGGGATATCAACTATGGTTTTGGTCTATCGGTCTATGTCACATGTGTTCAAACACACGATGGAATATGAGCAAGTCGTGCAATCAGTTGAAGGAGTTAACAAAGTAGTGGGTGGAAAATCAACCAAATCTCTGCACGATGAGCAACTGGTTTCAAACACTATTTCCATCTCTCCACTCTTTGATTCCATCAACTGTCACACTTCATGGGATCATGGTGTCTACAATTCCAAAAATATAAATAAGTCTCTGAATCATGATTGAAACAACAACAGAAACAAAGATTTCACATCTCAAATATAATACGAGATCAACAACTCATCAATTGAGCAATTACTCTCAACTGAGCAATTTCAATCATTCAGAACTTATCATATTCAGAATTCACAACACACCTACAATCTTTGATTACCATTGATTCCACACATTCCTTAGCTTCTCTCCTACAGATCGACCCATCCTCTCTTGTGACCGAATTTACTCTGGAAAGGCTATTGTCTTGGTTTATGCAGGGGTACTACATATTGATATTTTGAATTCAAAGCACCCCCTTTGTAGCGGTGCATCTGTGTGAGGTTAAATATTTCTCTTGGTTCAAGGAGTCACCTCCGTACGGTCGTCTCCTAAATTCCGTAAAAACAAGAAAATAGTTTTCCCCCATCTACAGTAACACATATATGTATAAGTCCTTATTGCTTGAAAAGAAGTTTGTGAACTTTGTTGATCAAGTGAAACCGGAGTAGTGCGTGAGCTCATTCCACGAACTCAGCATACTAACTCAGTCCGCGAACCCATTCCGCGAACTGGCGTAGTTCTCGAACCCGAGAATTTCTATTGGAGTTTGTGAACTCCGTCCGCGAACTTGATTAGGTTATGTCTAAAAATGATGTTTGTGAACTTATCTTAATAAACTAAGGAATGCTATTGCAAACCATGGCTTTATAGTTCATGAATCGATTCGAGTGAATCACATCGTTTTTGCTTCAATTGTGTCTTGTATAGTACATAAAGATCTAAGCAATTGAACAATTCTCTAACTAGTTCATTTGAGTCATTTGGACTAGTTATGGTGAAGAATAATATGTTTGATATGAAAGTTATCATATGGATAACCATTTGGTTAACTATGTTGAACCAACTAATGTACAAGTTTGGGTACGGTTTTCACAAGCCTACAAACGTGCATTTCATGTGTGTGTAACAAGCTATGTTTTTGATCTAACTGTTGATTAATATTAGCTTGAATCTAATTAGGTTTTCATCTAACGGTGAATATTGAATGCTTTGTTACTAAGCTAACATTGATTGTAAACCCTGATTTGAGAGACTATATAAGGGAGAACTCTAGCAACTAGGAAACCTAATCCCCACATATTTTGTATGATACTAGTTTGCTAAGCTAGATACAATTCTCCTTTAACCTTTGGTTTTCTTCTTCTAAAACCAGGTTAATGACTTAAAGACTTCATTGGGATTGTGAAGCCAGACTGATACTACTTTTATCGTAGTTGTGTGATCTGATCTTGCATCTTCTATCGTACGAGTATAATTGTAATAATTGGCTTGATATTTCTATCTCTGATAGGCAATATATAAAAGTAGTCACAAATACTTCGTCTCATCGTTTGTGATTCCTCAATAATATTCTTCACTGCGTCGATTAAGTTTATTGTGAGGTGATTGATAAAACTGAGCTGTTCTTAGGGAATATAAGTATGGTTTTATCAATTGGTTCCTGTTCACCTTGATTTATTAAAATACGGAACAAAACTATCACGACCGCAAAAATTCGGACTTCTATTGAGCTGGATTTGACCCAATGGGTCGAGTCCAACCCAACTAGCAAGGTCGGATTCTTGAGGTATGACTATGGAACATGCTTTTTTTTTTTTTGAAGAATAATAATAAAACAAAATAAGAGTACAAGATGAATAAGGACAGCATAATATAATGTCATTCCAAATTAAAGTCCAATAAAGGAGGTTCCAAATAATAACCATCAAAAATATTCCAAAAGTCATAAAGTAAGAACAATTGTTTAAAAACTATTAAACTGAAATGATGTCTCTTAATAAAATAATTGAAACTAAATCCAAGAAAATGATAAAATGATAATGAATAAAAATACCCAACATCCCAGTGATATCATATAGTAGTGTCTTGCGAGAATACTAACATCTGAGTACTATGACGTAAGCTTCCAAGTCCACTTACTGCGCTAACTGCTCCTCAAACTATGTGGGTAGAGGAAAAGGAATTTGGGGTGAGCAACCACAGCTAAGTAGGAATCTCAAAAAATAATATAGTGCACCAAAAATTAAACCATGCGGCGAATAAAATAATAAAACCCATGCAAGTCAAAATATTCTGAAAATACTTGCTCATTTTACTCACATAAGCCAACCTATAATTGTAGGTTCCTAATCTAGTGTCAGAGTTATTCCGGTAACAAACCATATTGTTCTCCGAACAGTCTTCCCAAGGTAGCCACCACTGCCACCAGTGGTGGGATGCCATAAAGGCCTGACATTTCAGCAGCAGCAGAGATATGTGTATCAAAATTTGTTTCTCACCAGTACACTCAATTCCATACAAAGCTCAAACACGCCCATATTCCGATAAAATTTAATCAATGCATTTATATAATATTTATAATAACCGACAAAAATACATTTATACTCCCAAACAGAAATCATCTGCATACACAAAACCGCTATGCGACAAGATGCATTTACCCGTACTACCTAGACACACTCCTATCAATCTTGAAACAACTTTGTGTCAAACATTGACTCTAATAAAAATATTTAGTAATACAGTGCACCAAAAAGGAAAGGCATAAGAAGGGAAAAGACGGCTATCCTTTAACAAAGAAGATGAAGTGAACTAGTTTTCATTTGATATATAAAGACAACCAGACTAATTATAAAGAATATTTATAATCCAAAGAAGTACTTGTGGGATCAGTTCACATGAGGCACAAAATCTCTTTTTAATCATTTTTCTTTTTATTTCTTCCTTTAGAAATGTATTTTTACTCCTTATTTGCAAATCCAGAGAAGTCTAATCATTGGAGTCAACACAAACGTGTGGTTATGGTTTAGAATACAAAAACCAGGGAACAAATATAAAAGCCAAGTTTCCTTCTGATCTGACATTAAGTGTAAAGAAAATAGACCCCATGTTAATGATTAAAAAAAAAATATTTATAAAGCAAGCAGTGAGATGTAAAGCATAAACCAAAGAAGTAGTTGTGGGTTTGAAACCTATGGGGTCCGTAAGTCACATGGGAAAAGAGACATAGCTTAAAAATAAAAAATTCTTTTAAAAATCGTAAGAGATACTCTTGTTTCAAAATCAGAGAAGGGATTAAACTACTAAAGACAGAGGAAAAGGACTTTCTTTTTCTTAACCCAAAACAGGTGCAGGCTAAGTTGCAGACATTCTTTTATTTTTTATAATTCAAAGTTGTAAATATTCACATTTTTAAATCCAAAGAAAAAATAGAGAAATCACAGATTTGGTTGTTTTGAAATTAGCAGAGAACTGACTCAACAGAGAACCTAATCTACACCTCATAAAGACCAGATATGTTTACACATATTAAACTATCATGAATGCATACGGAAAACCATGTTAATATTTTAGTTTTTACTTATTACGAGAAACCCCTACCTCTTACGTAATCCAAAAGAAGATTCTGAAATCCTACGGATCCAAGCAAAGCAGTAATCCAAACAGGTCTTTTTTTTTTTTTTTTTTTTTTTTTTAGAACAGATGAAAAGAGGAAGAAGGAGGAATAAATGTGGCTAGGTTATTTCCTCTAGGTTTTGAGAAAATGACAAAAAAATATATAGTATCACTAACCCTAAAAGTAAATGCAAAAAGTGAAAGAAATACTTATTTTCTTTCCCACACGTATTACCAAACACAAAAACCATGTACTCTACTAGGTAGTGACCCATCATTCCATATGCTAACTATTTTGCTAGCCACACCTTAATTTGAGCTATTGACACCCCAAATAATCACAAAAATTTTAATAATGAGCTAGGATTTGTACACCTTCATATATACAAATCACTATGACAACACTTATGAGTTGAAACGAAATTTAAGCCCGAGTTCAAAAATACCAGGTTTCACACTATTAACCTCTAAAAAAATATTTTCTCCAGAAATTCGAGTCATAGCTAAGTGTAAGAATTACCTCTCAATAATTCCGGATATTTGTCTCGTATCTCAGACTCCAGCTCCCAAGTTGCCTCTTCAGAACCATGATGTTGCCAGAGAACCTTCACGGTTTTGATGGTTTTCCTCCGAAGGACTTGTTCCTTTGAGTCGATTACGCGCAACGATTTTTATTCATACGAAACATTGTCATTTAGTTGCAAGTCTCGCCATTCGATGACGTGGGACGGATCAACATTGTATTTACAAAGCATGTATACATGAAACACATTGTGTATGTCTGCAAATTGTGTTAGAAGAGCTAGTCGATACTCTACTTCTCCAATTCGTTGAAGAATTTCAAATGGACCGATATAGCGTGGTGCCAATTTACTTTTCTTCCCGAACCGCTTAATGCCCGGTCTAGTACTAACTCTTAGAAACGCATTCTCCCCAACCTGGAATTCCAATGGCCTTCTTCTTACAACTGCATAACTCTTTTGACGACTTTGTGCCATTCTCAGACGGGATTGGATGATCCCTATCTTCTTTGTCATCTCTTGAACCATCTGGGGTCCTATTACACTTCTTTCACTAACCTCATCCCAACACAGTCTTCCGTACAATACCTCATAAGGTGCCTTACCAATGCTGGATTGATAACTATTGTTATACGCAAACTCAACAAGGGGTAAATGATCACTCCAATTACCTTTGAAGTCAATTGCACACGCTCTTAACATATCCTCCAAAATCTGAATCGTTCACTCGGACTGACCATCAGTCTGAGGGTGGTAAGCAGTACTCATATCCAATCATGCTCCCATCGATCGACGAAAACTCCCCCAAAACTTGGATGTAAAAATAGGATCTCTGTCGGAAACGATTGACAGTGGAATTCCATACAACCTAACTATCTCCTTGATATACAAGTTACATAAAATAGGAACAGTATCCGTCTGCTTTACTGGAAGAAAATGTGCCGATTTGGTGAGACGATCGATGATCACCCATACACCATCCTTTCCTTGTTGTGTCTTAGGTAATCCTCTGAAAAAATCCATGGTAATGAAGTCCCATTTCCACTCGGCTATTGACAAAGGCTGGAGTGGTCCCGCTGGTTTCTGGTGTTCAGCCTTCACTTACTGACAAGTAAGACACCTCTGGAAACAAATAATGCAACATCTCTTTTTATACCTTTCTACCAGAACTGGCGCTTCAAATCTTGATACATCTTTTTGCTTCCCGGATGAACTGTCAGTACAGACTTATGAGCCATCGTTAAAATTTCCTTTCACAATTCCTCAACATCTGGTACACATAACCGTCCTTTATAGAGAATATCCACATTGACTCCTAGTGTCCATCCTTCTTGTTGATCCGTGGTACGCATCTTTTATTTGACTTCTTGCAAACCATCGTCTAACGTCTGCACCTGAATGACCTTTTTCACAATCTCAGGTACGGCAACAACATGCGCCAAGTATGCCCTCTCATTGTTCCACTCAACAACAAAATCATATTTTTCCACAACCTTAACCATTCCAAAATAAGCTATGGATCAAGATTCTTTTCTACTGAGTGCGTTCGTTACAACATTCGCCTTCCCAGGATGGTACTCCAATTTAAACTCATAATCCGTAAGAAGCTCTAGCCATCTTATCTGTCTCAAGTTCAAATCCTTTTGAGTGAAGATGTACTTTAGACCTTTTTGGTCCGAAAATACCATAAAGTTTTTCCATAGAGATAGTGCCTCCAAAGCTTTAGCAAAAACACTACAGTTGATAATTCCAGATCATGGGTTGGGTAGTTATTTTCATGATTCTTTAACTGTAGAGAAACATAAGCTACCACCTTCCCTTTCTGCATAAGAACTCCACCCAAACAACTTATGTAGGAGCGGAATATCACAACAAATGATAACTTACGAAATTGTGGAGAGAAAAGACATCTTGCTAGCAAAGGAAATCACGAGGAAAGCAAAAGAAGTTCGCGAAATGAAGTTACGAAGGTTCGCAAGATAATTATCAAATCCGAAATGGCGGGACAACACAACTGTCATATTTTGTAAGATCATATAAATAGCCATTTAGGCATGAGAAGTGGGAGAGATCTTTTGAGCAAGAGAGGATAATTTTAGGAGGAGAGAGAAAATGTTAGGAGAGATTTATTATCTTTATCATCTTATTCCCCAAAAAACTAGAGCTCCAAATATTCTTTAATGGAGTCTCAATTGTAAAATCATGTAATTACATACAATCACTAGTGAAGCACCGTGGATGTAGATCACAATGATCGAACCACGTAAAAATCTTTGTGTCTCCTTTATAATTTTAGTACCTTAATTCTTAGTTTCATATCAAATTAATTAGGTTTAGGAATCATTTTAATGGATTCTTATGAAGGTGTAGTTGTGAGATAATCCGCAACTACATAATTGGCGCTAGAAACAGGGAGAGATTAAAAGGATTTATCCTTCCTGTAAATTTTTGATTCAAGAAGTTCTCACGAAGATTAGCTATTGTTCATGATCTTAAAAGTTTCAGGAGCAAAAATGGAAATTTCATGGAAATCAACATCAATAAAAGACGAATCCTCTTTCTTAACTCATTTCTTTTATGATTACTATTTTCTTTCAGATTTATAGATTTATAAAAGAAAAATGTGAATTTTATTCCTATTATATGATTTTAGTCTTCATATCTATTGATCTAATCTAATGATTTTACTTCGCGGTAAAGAATTACTTTTGCGCGAATCGGAGAGATTCCGCCCTGCGAAGAGTGTTTTTCTTTGTTTACAGTTACTGATGAATGAAGAAAGACAGCTTGCGAAGTAAGGAAATTTACAGCCTACGCCTACAGACCAGCAAAGTCATAAGCACAGACGAAGACAAAGTTGCCTACTTCAAAGGCAATGAATAGTACTCCATTTATTGAATGGAAAACAGGCGCTATTAACGGCGAAAGCAAATTCCAGAAAATTTATTGGATAGTCAATTGAAGTTGCTAAGATCAAGAAGATAGTTTGCGAACATGAATATAATAAACGTCAAATGAGACGTTAAAGAACATCAGACCGAGAGGTTAAGAGAGAAAACATCAACAACCAGCTATGGAATGATGGGAATGGAGGAATTATAGAAGCACTTCATTAGTTTAGTAACAAACAAAGTTTTGTTTTGTGGTTTTCACTTATCAATTAATCTTCGCAAAGTTTTGTCTTCTAGTTTTCAGCAGGAATGAACCGCAGGAAAGGTAGGGCTAAGACATCAAGACAAAGAACGAAGATGAAGAACAGAGATCAAATCCATGGGTTAACCAGCAAAGAGATATGTAGGAAACAAACAACTTAGAGATTTACAAGAAAATGTGGATGAGGAGATGTAAAAGCTACGTCAACAGTGAGATTAAAAAAAAAAAAAAAATCTAAATGGAGTCAACAGAAACGATAGAGGACCAAGTAAGAAGTCAGTTAGCTCTATGAGAAGGCTTGACAGCGTAAAAATAATGACTAGGCCAAAGAAATAGACGAGAAATAGCATCGTTCAAGAGAAGACAACGGATAATTGACAAATCTATCTCAGCGATGCCAATACGTTAGCAGTTCGCATAAATTTTCCAGAAAAATTTCAGCAGATCATACTTTAACATCACCATCAGCAAACAGTTATAACAGCTCATGCTTTCTTACCTTGTCTGCCCACATTACTAACGAATATAAATTCTTTTTCTTTGCTTCGCAGATGTTTACCTTACTTCGCAAATTATCATAAAGTACAATAAGTTTTCTTTCCCAACTATTGAACCTGTGGTGTGCTGAATAACTGAGTGGAAGATTAATTATCAACGAAGGAACTTGTGAAGTAATATTAATCCAATAGCCTCAAACAGTTACTTCTTCGCAATAATTAGGTTTGCGGCTAGACAATCTTGTCTACAACCCTGGAACCTACGAAAACAGTCATCTTGGATTATGTACCAGTAAGAAAGGGAGGTACTCAAGCTGACGACCAGCGAAGATAAAAGAAGTTTCTAGGGCACAAAGAAAATTCGAAGACGAGGTCATTTGTACAGATGAGCATAAGCAATTCCCAACCAAGATGATGAGGCCAAACCGAATATGAACGGAGTGAAGAATAGGGATATTGAGAGCTGTATTATAATTCCAGAGAAGCTATAAGGGTCAAACATTAATAGTTAATTCATACCATAGGTTTCAAATTCAACGCAACAAATCGATCCCGCATCCCAGCTCATTTCAAGTCAATATCAGTTCACATCAACAGTACCAGTGAGATAACAATTCCGGGGATGGAGAACCTCCGTCATTGTGAACTTACAAAGTGACTTGATCAAAATTGCCTGCGAAGAAGAAGAAAAATAGAAGATGATAAGGGTACAAAATACATTAAAATGAGAGTTAATCAAACTAATCATGCTATTCCAACACAAACAGATGCTAGCTCAGATGGTCAGAAGTAAAGTGAAGGAGTTTGATGTCTATGGTTCAAATCCCCCATTTGCAAAAAAGTTTTTCACTTCGCAGATGTTTGCCATGCGAATATTCGCAACACAAACAATTCTACTCTTTGTACTTTGCAAATATTTACCTTGCTAACATTCGCAGCATGAATTTATATCGTAAATATTTCCTTCGCAAATGTTAACTTCGTGTAAATCATTACTTCGCAGATGATCGATTACTTTGAGAAAATTATTACTTCGCAAGATTTTTGATATTTCGTAAGAAGAAAGTGGGAGATTATTTCACAAGAAATGGCAAGCCATATACTTTGCAAGAGACAACAACAAGCCGTAAAAAGGTAAGTACCATTTCCTTGAATACTTTATTTACTGAAGACAAAAGAATTTTGATTTTATTTACTAAAACCGATATACTCGCACAATTTCTACAATTTCTAAGATTTCAAAACATTTTAAAGATTTTCTAGATTGGTGAAAAGTGATACAATCGCAAGATTCAAAAATGAGTTTATCGAAAAAATTTAAAGATCTCAAATTTTTTCAAAGACTTCAAAATTACAAAAAAACAGAGAAAATTAAATTCCTATATTTCTATAGAATAATTTTGATTTAAAGATATGATATGAATACTTCTCATACTTCTTATACTAAACATTTTATGAAAACATTCAACATTTTATGTACATGAAAAATTTACGATGACTTTTTAAAAGGCGAAAAAATACCGCCAAAAATCAATTGCGAAGAAAAGACCGCAATTTGCGAATAAAAGACCGCAATCTGTGATCAGCCTCCAAAAAAGAAAGAGAGCCGCAGAAAATTTTATACAGGCAAACCTTTGTGGCGTACACCCTAGTTCGCGAAGCTATATTTCGTAAGAGGCAAAGTCCTAAAGTGCGTCATTTAAGGGGGTACCTATAAACGTGGCTAAGGGTAACCGGAACACCACCAAGGGCCCTTAGTACATGGTAAAATTTTAGGGGTACAACCCAATAATGGGGTACCTATCCGGGTTAGACACCTTGGATTCTCACCTAATCTAGCGACATTACGCAATATAAAATGCGGTGTAAGAGGATTTAGGTTGGGCGACTAAGGCATACTGTCTTTCCCAAGAATTGCAGAAAACGATCAAGGCGCCGAGGTACACGGTTGAGTCAAGAGTGTCGGGTGAGGTTGAACCACATCTTCCATTTTTTACAAGTCTTGGCAAATGATGCACTTGACCCAAAGATACCCCATAGGGTGCAACCTCGTAACTATAAGCCCTATAGGCAAAAAGGATAAGAGGTTGCGATCAAAAGCTGGTTGTTGGCAGAACCGGATGGGAAGAGATAACCTTGTATGGTCGATGTACGCTTCCTTGAAGGGGCAACCAGGGGGAAGATAAAGGGCAGCACCCTCCATTAGGGAGCTGATAAGTGCTATAAGACGCAAATGTCACGAGGATTCTTGTTTGCGAAAACATAAAGGCTTGTCATATTTGTGCAACAAATGAACTTCTGTGAGCCTTCTAAAAAAAAAAAAAAAAAGAACTCGCAGAACATAACAATGAAGTTAAGATGAGATCAATGGGTTATTACATGAAAGTGTAAAAACGTCCTGCGATTTCATCGCACGACGATAATGTCACGAGGTTGTATATTCGCAAGAATGTTCAAACTTGTCATATTATCGCAAATACAAAAT
>JAJJWX010004201.1:0-124925 GCA_023529315.1 Papaver bracteatum | reverse complement strand
TCCCTATATTTGGTTAAATTATACTCAAACGTCAGGGAACCTTAACCTAAAAAAATACATAATCACCATAGAAAAACGATACTCACATGTTTGTCAATAAGATGGATTTCGAGATTCCATACTTTACCAAGACGTTTATTTTCGAACTTCCAAACCTTTAAAACCAAGGCTTTGATGATCTTTTGAGCTGCACTATCGGGACTAAGTTTGGAGAAAGGTGTATAAATTGTACCCGCAGTTTTACCAACATTTCCTAAACAAATAATTAACAAAGCGATCAATCAGCATCAAAACTCAATACTAAACAATCAAACACAGCTCCACATCATGGATATGCCATTAAAAATAACACTAAATACCAAAATAAGTTATAAATGCCAGATACAAAAGTGACAATCTGCTTAAAAACCATGAAACAAACCGCATAGAACGACATATGTATATTAAAAAAAAAACTACAGGAATAATTTGTCTAGACTACGAACCCTGCTTAGGATTTTGCATTGTTTCCTGTTTTCCCCCTCCAGCCATTCAAAGCGTGTTCTTGATTGATTGGCGGTTGTAGTCATGTATCTCCTGTCAACTGAACATGCAAACCAAGTATCTCCGAATCGTTTATATATATAGACCCATAGCTTGGTTCCTAAGAAATTCCATTATATTTCAACAGTTATATATAAAATTCAACAAAATCAATTCTGGCAGTTTATAGATTTATTTACAAAGTTCCCAAAAATGAACCCAAACACAAATTTATTTACAAATATAGTTTAGTACTAAATACGAAATTATGATTTTCATATCATTTTTTGTTAACAAATCCGTGATTTCCATAATTGAGCCGCTTAGGTTTAAATGAACTTAATAAAAATAAAAATATGCATTTTATTTCAACAGTTTTATATAGAATTCAAAAAAATCAATTCTGGCAGTTTATAGATTTATTTAGAAAATTCCCAAAAATAAACCCAAACACAGATTTATTTACAAATATAGTTTAGTACTAAATACGAAATTATGATTTCCATATCATTTTTTGTTAACAAATCCGTGATTTCCATAATTAAGCCGCTTAGGTTTAAATGAACTTAATAAAAATAAAAATATGAGATATTTAAGGGAGTTTTTATGGTATTAATAGAAAATGAGATATTTAAGGTAGTAATACATGTTACTGATTTATGTCACCTTTTTTATGGTTATCAATGAGATATTTAAGGGATTTTTTTTTTGTTTTTGGTTAAAAAAATATGATTTTCAAGATCTTTTCTATAGCAAATAATAATATTTCCGTTTTTTTTTCTTCTTTTTTTACATCTCACGGCCCTAAATCCTGGCCATCCGTTATTGATTCGATTTTACGACATGGATTTTATTAATATTATGTAAACGTGGTGTAAGAATTTTTAACAAATCTCAGCCAATCAGAACCAAGGGTTTCGTCTACACACCAACATAAAAGAGGGTGGACGCAACCACTAAATTTGGAGCATCCGATCGAATCCACGTAATTAGAAATTGACGGACAGGAAATGTAAGGGGGATAACTTTGATTTCGGCTAATCAGGAGCAAGGGTTTTGTTCACCGGCCAATGGAAGGGGAGGTTACCACAACTCTCGACGTGGTGTGAGAGATGTGGTTGGGTGTTTAGGTTATTGATAAGATATTTTTGTTACTACTATTATAGTACATATCAATATGTAGTATCACCGTATTGATATTACTAGTATGTAGTAACATACTACTAGTAACATTTACATGTGTTGATACTAATTAGATCTGAAAGGGTGTTTTAGGCATTTAGAAAATACACTTTATAATCTCCATGAAGTTTTTTGACTAGAGAGTAAATAATCTAGTCCAAAAACACTAGGGAGTAAATGTTTTTCATGGGTGGACTAGCCATTAACTGGATCATGAAAACGTGGACTAAACAGTAATTCCTACTTTCTAGAAACGTGGTCGAGATAAATCCTGATTTTCATCCATGAAAATTGTGAAGTAATATTTTTTTGGTTTTTAAAAAAAAAAAACTGGGCTTTATTAAGAACACGCAATTGGGGATACTTTGATTAATTGGGGGATATAGCTATAGGACAAAATAGGTGTCCCAATAGCAATTTTGGGTGACCCTCTATGTAATTATTTTTTTAATTCCTAATCTAGCCCCCACTAATCAGGATTAGTGATTAATTAAAATTAGTAAAATGTTAAGTATTTGGGGGATAAATTAGTGTGTATTTATTTTTATTTGAATTTGTGTGGGTTAGTTGAGAGTGAAGGAGGGAAAAAAAAATTGAGTGGAATTTTTTTTTTTGAAGATAGAAGATGATTGTGATGAGAGAATTGCTGCTAAGAGGTTGAAAATTAAATTTTTTTTCTTTGAATCCACCATTGTTGTAGCTGAAAAAGCTCGGTGCCGGCATGGTATTCAACCAAAAAAACTCGGTGCCGGCATGGAACTACTTCCGGCATGGTTTTTGCTTAAATTTCTATGCCGGAACATGATAAAAAGTATCCAGAAACTTGATTTTTTTTTTCACTTGACTACCGGCATGGAAAGATTTATATCGAGCATGCCTGAACTCAGTACCGGCGTGGTCTTTACCTTGCCGGAACTCAGTACCGGCGTTGTCTTCATCCTAAATAACCATGCCGGTACTGAGGAACCCAGTATCGACATGGTCTTCATCATAAATAACCATCACGAACTCGATACGGCATGGTCTTCATCACTTCTGGCGTGGTCTTCATCCCGACCGAATGTAAAAAAAAAAAAAAAATCAAAGTGAGGAGCCGACAGAGAAGCAAAGGTTGAAGAACGATGAAGAAAAAAAAATCGAAAACCTAAACCTAAAGGACTGCCGGAACTAATGTTAGAAATGAGGGATATATGTTTTGGTTTTTGATTTTAATGTTTTAGGGGAAAGGGTATAACAGTCTTTTCATAAAGTTTTTTAATTAACCAAAGAGTATTTTAGTACTTTCATATCAATTGATCACTCCTTAGCCGAAATCATGGGGTGGGGGAAGTAATCAATATCCCCCAATTAGTTTCCATATCCCCCAATTACGTATTCTTTATTAATCATCATCAACAGAAAGAAGTTTACAAGCATTGGATGGAAGCCTAGCAACAAGCTAGACTCCAATCCTTTTTTGGATAATAACACCTATCCTATGAAAAAGTGTATATATATTTCTTATTTTATTTTATTTTTATCTATGAAGTTTTTTCTTACCCGTAAAACAGTATATATATATTTTTTAACCTTTTTTCTTTAGATCGGCAAATTTTTCTTTTTTACCTTGATTCCCAATCACACGTATGAATGTTAAATTCTATGTTACCAATCAGTGTCGATATCGATATGCCGCTACGAGGTTTTAATAAAAGTGAATTGTAATAAAGCATCCCAGTTTGAAAACAAGTACTCAAGTCTGGTGCACATCAATTTAAGGTATTTCGTGATTTGTTATTCTTTTTGATCTCCACTTCTTAAAGGTGATCTTCACTTCTTAAAGGTGTACAGTGTTGTAGCCGGCAACAAATGGCAACTAAATTTGATTGCTAACCAAGGAATGACTTGGTACTGTAGTTAATCAAAAGTGTCCTGACTTTTCTTCTGCTTTTTAAAGAAGAATTAGTTTGGGATACGGGAATTAATTGGGGGATATAGCTACGGGACAAAATAGGTGTCCCAATAGCAATTCTGGGTGACCCCCTATGTAATTTTTTTTTTAATTCCTAATCTAGCCCCCACTAATTAGGATTAGTGATTAAGTATAATTAGTAAAATGATAAGTATTTGGGGGATAAATTAGTGTGTATTTTTATTTGTGTTTGGGTGAGAGTAGAAGGAGGGAAAAAAATATTTGAGAGGAATTTCTTTTTTTGAAAATGGGAAGATGATTGTGATGAGAGAATTACTGATAATAAGAGGTTGAAAAATTGTTTTTTTTTCTTTGAATCCACCATTGTTGCAGCTGAAAAAGCTTGGTGCCGGCATGGTATTCAACCAAAAACTCATGCCGGCAATTGTTGGAAATGTTCTTGAATATAACTACGCCCTCTCGTTACGATTTTTTTCCTGGTTTTGATCTTCCGAATGTTGATTTTTTTTCTGGTTTTGAACAGGTACCGGCATGGTAATAGTTTTTTCGAGCGTGCCGGTACCTGTTCCGGCATAGTATTTTGCTTAAATACCTATGCCGGAACGAATGAAAAGTATCCAGAATGTTGATTTTTTTCACTTGACTACCCGCATTGATAGGAAATTATCGGGCATCTTAAAATCCGTGTTCCGGCATATGGTCTTCATCAATTCCGGCATGGTATTCCTCACTTCCATTTTGAATTTTCACGGCTTTAAAAAGCTTGGTGCCGGCATGGTCAGTTGATATGAAGACCATGCCGGTATTGTTTTTCTGCATAGGAAATAAATATGAAAACTATGCCGGAAAAAAATAACGGCATGGTCTTCATATCAACTGACCATGCCGGTACCAAGCTTTTTAAAGCCAGGAAAAATTCAAAATGGAAGTGACGAAGACCATGCCGGAATTGATAAAGACCATATGCCGGAACCCGGTACCGACATGGTCTTCATCAATTCCGGCATGGTCATCATCACTTTCAGCATGATCTTCATCACTTCCAAATAAAAAAAAAAATTCGTTTCTAAAGTGAGGTGAAGAGAATTTGATATAGAGTGGGGAGAGTTTAGAATTTGAAAGGGAATGGAGAATATTTGGGTTTCAAAACACTACCCCTAAATAAGATTAATAAGAAGTGGAGATGGAAATGAGGGATATGATTTAGATTTTTCATTTTAAGTTTTTAATTTTTATTTTGAGGGAAGAAGTGGAGATGGAAATGGGGGATATGATTTTGTTTTTTGATTTTAAGTTTTTTTTTTTTTATTTTGAGGGAAGGGTATTTTAGTATATTCATAACCAAAAGTCACCCCTTAGCACACACCATGGGTTGGGGGAAGTAATTCATATCCCCCAATTAATTCTTCTTTTTAAAGTGGTTTTAATATAAACTTACAATTCAGAAAGACCATCTTCTGATAAGAAATTGGTCGGATGGACGTTTCGTCAGTAATTCAGAACGGCATACATACGTGTATAATTCGATTTATAAATGTGAGTTCGGATCTGAAAATTATATATAACTAATAATTTGTATATAAGGTCATAGACCAATTTTTATGCATGTGTGTGAGTTATTTAAAAAAAAAAACTTAATATGATGATATAATTAATATATACAACATTAGTCATCCAAGAGGATGTCGTATAGTGATTTAGTTGCTTGGTTAGTGAGTTTGAGATCTCTCTCACCTTCTCCTTCAAATCTCTTCAGTCATTTTTGTTTCATAAAAATTACAACAACATCTAATATCGGGTCATGTATGCTCGAGAGGCAGTAAAGCTCAAAAAGTGGGGCTTTTAAAAACGTAAAAGCTAAATAATTTCTGCCGAATTAAGCGGATGTATCATTCGGGATACGTAAAGTTTGTGAACGATTCGCGAATAATCCGGGAATGCCACATAATACGCGTCTTGGGTTCGGAGTTGCAAATGTACGCGAATAAGACGTTAAAATTCGTGTTACGGAAAAATTCGCAAACCATTCACGAACTTACTAACTAGGTTCTTAGGTACCACCTTTTAAAAGGAAAATGCAAGGTCTTAGAATGAACCATATTTTAGGGCATACAAGAAAATTTTAGGACATACAAAATGATTATCCTAACTAGGTGTAGTGATAAGGGGTATTCAAGAATAGGTAAATTACTTAGTTACCTTCAATGAATTTATTAATTTAATTATCTATTATTTATTTTGTCATTTTAATTTTTTTGGAAAAAGAAATTTATTTAATTTATTATTTTTTTCTTTTTTAGTTTTCAATTTTTTTATATTCTTTAAAATTTTCTGAAAAAAATAAAGAAAAAAAATTTAAGAAATTAAAACTTTTTATTTTAAAAGTAGAAAAAAAAATTATTTTAAGAAAAACTGAAGAAAAAAAATAGTTTTAAGAAAAGCTGAAAAAAAATCTAAAAATAAACAAAAGTTAAATATTTAATCTTTTAAAAATATTAATATTTTGAAAATATTTTATTTTGTAAAAATGTAAGAAAAATAAAAATAAAAATGTAAACAAGGATGGTTTTGGCATTAAAAAAAATATATGGATAAGGATCTTTTAGGATTACTATCTAATAACCCTTTTTTTTTTCTCTATATGGCATATCCTAAAAATTTTGTGTATGCCCTAAAACATGGTTCATCACACTGGGTTGATATCCCAACGACTTAAATTGACTTCACCGGTCTGCAGTGCTTTTTACCCCTGATTCAAATTTTCAGGGTGTTAGTCGTGGGAGATTTTAATGGATTTCAATGTAGTTGCAAATCCCATGTTAGTCGCGGGGGAGTTTGTCAAAATCTTTTAAAATCTTTGTTAGTGGTGAGAGATTTCTAGGTCGTTTCTAAAACAACCTCAAAATCCCTTAAACTCACATGTTAGTGGTGAGAGATTTGATTAGAATCTCTTAAACTCCATGTTAGTCGTAAAACACTAAAGTTATAAGGAGTTTACAATTTGGGGGAGTTTCATGATGTTTTTGTGCTTAGACCAAATCTCTCAAAAAACAAGAGACTTATGGAGAGTTAGGGTTAAATTCCCCCAAATTGTCTAGACTCTCGTACACTCCCTCTAAATCCCTAGGAATTTAAATACATTAAAATCTCTCAAATTCTCCCACGACTAACCCCAGGTTGTTTAAATTGGCTCAGTTTTCTATTGACATAAAATTGGCTCAGTTGTTGATTTTTGGTACTTTTTTCAATTTGGCTTGCTAATCGCTATATTCAAGAATTATAAAACACTAAAATAAATCTTTGTGTCAAAATATTAAATAATAATAACTAAAGTTAAATTCTAGGAGTGTTTGAGCTGAGGCAGAACTGTTTTACGGGAACGTTAATCATATCAAACCAAAAAAATATAATACAACATGTTATTATATGAAAGATTTTTGAACTCGTCAGTTATTTCATGTCGTACATCGCTTCCACCTATTGTTATCTCCTCTTAGAATAAATCAACCTCAACGTTCAATATGCATAAGCCATGAGATTTTCTCTCGTTCCATGGGATAGAAAATGGGAGTTATTTTTCAAAATGCCTCGGGCCGGCTCTCACTCCGAAATGGTTCCACCATAAAATGCCAGACGCGGCAAGAGAATCCTACTACCTCCGTCCCACTATTAGTTGACCTAGTAGTATAATTTAAAAATGATTTATCTCTCAAACTATACGATGGATGTTCGTAAATTTTATATTATTGAAAACATTTTAAAACATCTGCGTAACGAATATAAACATGAGTATCAAATGATATAAAATCAACTATTAATGAGGTAAAATCTAAAAACAAATTGGTTAACTAATAGTGGGACGGAGGGAGTATTATTTTGCGCTATAATTCTTTTTTCATAACTTATAAATCCCAAATTCCCTTAAACCCAAAAGCCAGTTCAAAAACTACAGAATCAAGATGATATTCTCCCCGATTGGGATAACCACTACGCCTCATCCATCCACCACATTCATGTCATTAGGGTTGGCAAAAAATAATACAAATCTTAATTGTCCAAGAACAGGAAAAGGGAAAGAAAAGTTGGATGCTTTGCATTATGCTTTCATTTGGAAACAAAACAATTACTCATCACCAGCTATTTATTTATATAAGATAGTTGTGTACGTACTACTTGTAGATAGTGAGCTGTATGACTTTATTTTGGCTGGGTTTGATAATGTTTTTATTTTTCCAAAAGCACTTTCAAAACTTATATATGTTAATAATTTTTGAAATTGGTGTTTGATAAAAAAATCAAACTGCTTTTTTATCCAAAACACTTTCCAAATTCCTCAATTTTTAAAAGCCGGAGAGAAAAAGCCTTTAAAAGCTACCAAATCATAAGCTTTGGCCCCACCAAAATTTAGTGCTTCATTTATCCTTTTTGTCCCTATTTTATTTTGTAAATGACAAAAGTTATCCTTAAATATATATATATATAATCATTTTTTTATTTCTTATATTTTATTCTTTAAATAATATTATATTTTATTCTCAAACTATTTTATGATACCATTTCATTTAATTTGTCAAAAATAAAAATAAAAACAAATATTAAATAATACTCCTAAAATATTTGTTTAATAACACAGTTGATGATAATATTAAATAATTACTTAATTTTAGTTTTATTTTTTGTTTGAAATATATACATATATACTAAAAAGTGGTTAAGTAAATTTAATATTATATATGTTTATATTTAATAGTAAAAAAACTAATTATTTTTAAACCCAATAAATTGAACAAAATTATTTTCAGATATATATCTGTTTTTGTAATTTGCCACAACAACAATGGTTGAATATGATATTTTACCAAACACACTTTTATTGCTTTTTTAATCAGATTTAATATTTTATCAAACTTCTAACTAATTTTTTCTTACAACAACGAACAATAGAAAAATATTTTTATAAAAGCTACAACAGCAATACCAAACTAATGGGGTTTACAAGGATGCTGGTAAATGGAGTGTATCTCTGCCGGAAGATGCAAAGCCACCCCTAGATTGATTAGCTTGTAAAACTTTGGCAAATCCAAAATCTAGTTCATTTTTGACTTTCAAGGTTTTGTAGTTTAAAAATCCTATACTTAAATGGTATGGACCCCAAGAGGGTCATGATTTTTACCTTTCTAGATCTTGTGAATTGAGAAATTGTTACTGTCCGACATGTTGAATTGTCACCAATATGGGTAATACGGCCACCATCAATGTAGAGCCTGTATACTATAGTAACTAGCATAGACGCACTCGTGATGCACGTGCCCATTCGTTGTTACATAACACAATTTAATACTCATAAAATAAAATGTTTCGTCACCTTCCTTTTTCATGGTTGTAAGTACTCCATCAACACCTATCATCCCCTCTCCCTCCCTATGACGACAAAAAATACAATACATCAAAACTAATGGGCTCCATACACAACAGTTAGCCGCAATCACACTTCTAAGACCCATTAATTAGTGGGTATCATATCCGTCTCTTTGTAGTTGTGACAGAACAGATGAAGAAGAAGAGATAAGGAGGAAGATGGAAGATGGAATACCTAAGAGAGACGTAATTAATAGGAATATCTTCACAAATCCCTCTTCACTTTGAACTGGTAATCTACCATGTTTCTCCATAACTCTTAATCTCTCTTCCTAACCTTCTTTACATTTTTTTTTTTTTTTTACATCCTTTAGAGCAACCACAGTCATGGACGGGACTAAATACTAAAAACCAGACTAAAAGATAAAAAAAATTGGCTTTAGTGGAGGTGAAGCGCAATGGTAAAAGATTAAAATTTGGTCTGGCGGATGATATAACAACACATGAAGTTAAGCGGGTGTATAAGGTGTGTATGCTAGTGAGGTGTAGGTATTGTGTTCGTACCCATGGGGCGCAAGTATTACTCACTCCTGAAATGGGGCGCACATATTACTCTCGCCTGACTGGGGAGAAAGTATTACTCTTGCCTGACCTAGGTTAGTTATGTAAAGCATGATGGTTTATATTTTCATAAAGTATTATATAATTAGGGTGGAGACTATAACAACCCTTGGTGTGCGGCGTACATATAGAAACCGTTTTTCCTGGCGGTGTTTATAACGGCGCCTCATTCAAATGCTAATTCTATTAACGCTCCACACTCAGACGCTCTTTACACTGACGCCTAATCCCAGACACTCATTATACTCACGCCTAACATCACAAGCTCGTTATACATACGCATCACTATATTTTGATTTGATGCAGGTTGTGACTACATTTAGTCCCAAACCCTAGTTTTCCAGACTAAATATAACTATCGTCCTCTCCATTGCGCTTCACTTTCGGACCAAATTTGGGTATAGTCCTCAAATTTGGCCGTGACTGTGGTTGCTCTTAGATTGCCATTAAAGGAAATATTTGTAATTATTGTATTTTTTTGGTAGATTCCTTTTAAAGGAAATGATCTATATTGTTTGTGTGATTTGAATGGTTGTGTTTGTTGGTTGGTTTGGTGTTTTCATTGAGATTAATGAAATAAAAAGTTCTTAATTTGGTCGATTTATTTTCTTTAATCTGATGGTGGCAGTGGATGCTCATAGCAGTGGTCATGTTTATGGCGGAAGAAGGTGGTGGTGCTGGTGCTGGCTATGGAGATGGTGTAGTGACGGTGATTAAGGCGGTGCTGTTGCTGGAGGTGAAGATGGTGCAGTGACGGTGATTGAGGGGTGGCTGTTCTAGTGGTAGTGGTGACGGTGATTTTTTGTGATAGAGGAAGCTTTAAAGGGTGGTGTTTGTGGTGGAAGTGCTGGCAGAAGTACTGTGGAGGCGGTATCGGCAGTTTATTTTTGAATAATATATGTGGTGCTGGTGGAGAGGTCAGTGTGGAAATGTTCGTCGTGTTGGCAATGACGGTGTTGGATGTCTGATAGTGATACTAATGGAACGTTTTAATTCAAGTGACAAATTGGTGTAATAGAGTTACTTGATTAGGGTATTATTGTCCAAAGAAAAAGTAACCAAAAATATTAGGGACACCAAAAAGGAGCCTTTTCTTTATTATAGTATAAGATAAGATAAGATATATAATACAAGTATTATTGAGTATTGGTGTTAGTATTCGACTCGCATGATTTTCTTTGTTGATCCAAAAAATATTTTTTAAGAAAATTGTGTTCGGGAGAATTATTTATCTTTTATACTTTTATTTTATTAAAAGAAAGTGTTCCGAAGATTTTTTGTCTTTTATAGTATGTATTTGTTTAGGCCAATCCAGTGGGAGTGAGTATGTCTGTAAATTTTACCAGGTGGATAGGAAAATCCAGGTTTGGATAGTGGTAAATATACATAACTGCTAAACATGAATCGACCGACCCAGATCCATGTTGCTCCAAGAAACATCTCACATTGAGAAGCTGAGACGATAGCCATAGAAGATTGAGAAGATCATCACTGTTTTTGACGATAACGGATACATTTGTATCCAACGGTAATTTGCTGATCTTACCGTTATAAACTGATTTTCCATCCACTAAAGAACTCACGTGGCTTCTATTTATTTTTGTAGAAAATTTCTTTAATCAAATTTTTTCCTTCGATGTATTCATTGTTTTAAGTCGTTTCAATCAAATTCATCCTGCCAAATTGTAATTGTGCAACATTCGTTCTTGACGTGTCCATCCTCATGATTTTTCTCATGTGCGCATTGAACAGATTTTGTTCCATCGCTTTACGATCTTTCCTTATTTTTGAAACAATTTTTCTTTTTTTCTCAAAAAACTCTTGAAGACTATATTGTAAATTTGAGGATTATTTGGCATCTTGGCCTGGCTTTCTGATTGTTTTTTCCTTTTTGACATCCACTTCATTAGGTCTTTTTGAATCCATTAACATTAAGATTGGAATCATCATGCGGGAAACCTCCAGTGTTGGGATTATGGTTTGAGTTTGTTTCTGGTGACGAATAAGGAGACTCAGGTTGTGGAAAAACATTTGTGGCCTCGCAAGGTGATTCTTTTGGTACTTGATATCCTTTCAACAAATCGGGGTTGTATCGATTCAGCTATTTGAGAATGTGGAAACATGCTTCGTGTTTGAAACTTGAAAAGTTTTTACTTTGCCGTTCCTCACAAGTTTTTCTATGTTGCAGTTAGAATATTTTAAAAATTAGTTATTACAACAAAGATGACATATTTTAAAAATCAATTCCACCATTTAAAATGCGACTTACCGAATCAACTTCATCTCCATTGCTCCCTATTTGACGAGCCATTTGTATTATAAAAGTAACCCATAAGTTGACATCTTTGCGGATTGCATTAAAACGACTCAACTATCCCGAAACATCACGTTTTTGTATATTCCCAGTTTCCCGATAAATCTGTATTAACAAATTTCTCCAAAAGAGTATTACGATGTAGTTGAACACAACAATTGGTAGAATCACGAGTAAATGTTGCATAACCTCTGCAAGAGCCTTATCTTCACTAATACTATACTTCAAACTGCGAGTTATTTTGGTTTTGTGATGAACTCGCCATTTTTTTGGTGATTAAATGCTAAAGAATTAAAATATAAGAATTTTGGAGTTAAAAGGTGTAGAAGGTGTGATTTTGGAGTCAAATTGATGAGATAAGTAAACTTTTATATTTAAGCCTTTGCCCACTCATTTCCTAGGTTTGGCAGTCCCACTGTGTGGTGATAATCAACAAATTTGTTCATTTGCTTATCCCACTAGATTTTCCCCCAACTCCTTAGCAGTTTTTTTTTTCCCTCTCCTAAACTAATGGTCCCTAGACTATACATCCAAACTCCATATGCATTTTTTAGGGACCATGGTTTTTCTGGGGGACCATGGTCTTATTAGGCCAACCTCCCTATATTTATAAGGGGTGTCCTAAAGTTAGGTAGATACACATTTACCCTTACTTTAATTTAAATCAATATGTATATGATCTAAATGAATCTATTAACCAAAATCAAAAATAGGGGGAATAAGAAAAAATTAGTTTTGAAAAAAAAAATTATTCTCTTCTTCTTCCCTTTCTTGATGTTCCTCATTCGATTGAAAAATGAGTATTAACCATCAAAATAAGTTGAAAATGGAAGTTGCATAGAGAAGTTCGGCTACGAATTATGTGAAAAACTTTGTCGAACTAACTGTACCTAATGGAAATGATGAACATGTAGAACAGTTTGGCTATTTTGCAAAAATAATTCATAACCGAACTAAGTCGCAAAAAACATTTCCAAACCGAAATTTAATAGCTCGGTTAGTTGTAAAAACCATTTCCCAACCAAACTTTAGTTCGGTCATTTCGCAAAATATTTCCCAACTGAACCTTAATAGTTCGGTTAGTTGCAAAAAACATTTCCCAACCGAACCCTATAGCTCGGTTAGTTGCAAAAACTATTTCACAACCGAACTTTAGTTCGGTCATTTCGCAAATATTTCCCAACAGAAGATCAGTTCGGTTACGTTGCAAAAAACATTTCCCAACCGAACCCTAATAGTTTGGTTATGTCGCAAAAAATATTTCCCAACCAAACCCTAAGTTCGGTTACTTGCGAAAAACATTTTCCAACCGAACCCTGAGTTCGGTTAGTTGCAAAAAATATTTCTCACATCAGTTCGGTTACGTCGCAAAAAACATTTCTCAACCGAACTAGTTAATTATGTGGGTAATATTAGTTAACCTAATGATACAACTATTTTTTTTTTTGATTATTTAGTTAAATTTTTTTTTTGATTATGTTAACCTAATGATACAACTAATCGTTACACTAACTTAATTGAAATGAGTAATTTTGGTATTAATATAAATATTTAGATAAGGGGTTATTATTGATAGGGTAAAAATGGGAAAGATGAGCAAGTCCAAGCCACAACAAGCACATCCCATTAGAGGTGAAGAGAGAGAATGGATGAGTTCAGAATGGATTTTCTAAATATCCTTTCTTCCCTTTTATAATAATATTCCCTCCTTCTGTTAGGAATAAGCACCCATAAGATCAATATATTACAAAACTACCATTTTCCCTTAATCAAAGTTACCATGGAACTAAAAGAAAGGGCCTTTTAGGCTTGGAATAAAGCCCAAGTCTTTCATTTTTTTCCTTTTTTGGGCTAGGATCATCTATTATTTTATGGATTGGGCCTAGTCCCCAAGTCTTCATCTTAAGAGGACCTCTTAAAACTGTTCTGGTGTTCTTATATTGGAATGGATTTCACCAATTACAGGGTTCAAACCCCTATCTCCATAGTAGGAGGGAGCGTGCCAACCACCAAACCACTTGGTGATTGGCAATTTTCCCTGACTGATCAAAATTTAGAATTTTTTTTATCTTTTACTTCAGTAGAATATTTATTACAGCTTCTAAAGAACTAGGTCTAAAAAGCCCTTGTATGACAGTTTTAAGCCCATTTCCCCACTTGGTAGCTTCGTAAAGTTGTTCCCCAATTCTGGATATATCATAATTGTGCCTAGGGTTCCCTATATATAGAGTTTTGTAACCTCCTTCTTAAGAAACTAGGAAACCTAGCAAAAATAGAAAAGTGCACCTCCTCTTGAAGAAAAATAGTAAACCTAGCAAAAATAGGAGAGTGTCCCATGCATCAAATCCCCGTGCAAAGTATGTCACAAACTCTTGCACACTCACGGCCAAGGATGCTCAAAGTGAGCCACGGCAAAAGAAATAGCCGCAACCTTAATTAAAAGCCTGTTCGTGTAGAGTAATTTGGCTCAAAAGCCTATTGGGCCTGCGCTGGTCACATTCTAAGCTCGACAGCAAACTGGGCTCGCCCCTAATAGTCCAGCTCATATTTTCATTGGAACCATCTTTTGGGGACTACCCAAAAAAGGTGGGGGACTACCCAGTGCTACAAATGTCCACCCTAAAATGATAAGGGGTGTCCTAAAATGTGGAAATGACTAATCTACCCTTAACCTATATATATATTACCACCTCCTCCCATCACCACCACCTATATATATAACCACCTCCTCCCATCACCCCCGCCGCTCACCACCACTACCGACCACCACCACCGACCACCTTGAGCCACCACCACCACCGACCACAATATATAGCTTAATTTAAATCATTAACAAAACAAAATCAAAATCAAAATTATAACAAACCCATTACTTGTCATTCGTTTTTGGTTGCAAAAATGAGAAGTAATCATTAAAATGAGTTGAAAATGTAAGTTGCAGAGAGAAGTTCGGTTAGGAATTATGTGAAAAACTTTGTCGAACTAGCCGAACTCAACTTTTAATGGAGGTTTTTCTTTCAGAGAAAAGTTCGGTTACGTCGCAAATTTTTTTTCCTAACCGAACTTCAGTTCGGTTACGTCGCAATTTTTTTCTCCTAACCGAACTTTTCTCTGAAAACCTATATATTAAGTTCGGTTACGTCGCAACTTTTTTCATTTTTTTCCCAGTAAACTTTTAGTTCGGTTACGTCAGTAAAAAAATTCCTAACCGAACTGTTCTCTGAAACTAAAAATTCCATTAAATCCGAGTTCGGCTACTGTGTTTTTAGAAACATTAACCGAACTACACTTGCGGATGAGTTCGGTAACTGTTCTTCAAATGTTGTAGCCGAACTTTGTAAACCAAACGAAAATCAATTTGTAAATTGTTCATTTTTAGGAATGTTTTGGCCAATTCAAGCACCATTAACTAAATTTGAAGTATCCATGAGTACCCAAAACATCATACTCTTGTTCTTCCTATTTCCTTCTTCTTCTTATCTCTCAAAAAAAATGTTAAAAACAAAACAATCCAACTTATAAAACACTAATCACTAATCCCTAATCAGTTTTTAACTAATCACTAATCAAAAATTTTTAACTAATCATTAATCACTAAGTTTATCATCAAGGGTAAAGTGGGTATTAGAAACAAAAATTATAAGGGGTGACCAAATATTACTTCTAATATCCTCCACAAAAACTGATGGGTAGTCCCCCAACTTTTTTGGGTAGTCCCCAAAAGATGGTTCTTTCATTGCTTGCTTCTTATGAATTTCTACCATTATACTTTCACAGCTGCAGAATCCAGACTCACAATTCTCCATCGGTATTCAGCACAACCCAAACTGTTCATTGAAATCCACAGCAGCACCTCATTGTCTACTGCCTATATCGACAGTCACCAATATACCCATCTCGATCCAACCATCTTTAGCAACATCGTACATATTCCAATCATCAGCCACTGTTATAGAACATGGCTTCTATTCATCTCCATTGCTGCTAAACTCCATAAATCCACAGAGCATTCTTTCCGAACGCCATCATCGATTCCACAGCAGCTCATACTTCGTTCTCGATAGCATCCAAGCATCACTTCTCGTCGCTGCCATCACAACCTTGCCATCACGTTCTTCAACATGCAGCCCATGCACGACCAACAGTGTCAACAGCTCTGCAGCTCACCTCCATCTCTGTCAACTACCATCGGCTACAAGTTCGCCTCATTCTTGGCCTCATAAGCTTTCATCATCGACCAAACTCAATCCTCCGTGTCAGCAGCTATCACCACTGCCATGCAATGGTTACAGCTCCACGTCCTTCTCCTTGATAACCATGCTCGTCCCTGTCCTGGTTCGAATTACAGCAGCAATTCCTTCATAATCTCACCATGACCTCTTCATCGTCCGTACCCACAGCTCAGTTCATGGCATATTACTGCCATCTCATCACAGCCACCAACATAGCACTTAATCGTCCTATCCCACAGCGTCATGCCATACATCTCCAATGTCCCTGAACTTGTTCCATCTTGGCTGCTATCACCATGCATGTCCTGCTCATGTACTCACGAGCTCAGCTCTCCACAACGCCATGGTCCATGTAAACCCGAGTTGTTCATCGGCTGACCACCATTCACGTCTTGTAGCTGTAACATCACTTCCTCTACATGCCAGTCCATTGCAGACTCGCCTTTTATCCTCTCTGCCAATGATGTTAAACACAGCAAACCACCTATTCTCTTCCATTAATACTTTTCCTCAGAAACCAGAGTTGTTGAATCCATACGAACCATGCATAATACAGCGCATGTTCTTCTCTATCTCATTGCCATTATGACCCATTCTGTTACTACCATGCTCGAGTTACTGCACCCTTAAATAGACTATTGGGCTCACTCTATCCGGCCCACCTGTATCCTAGCTGTTTATGCATCACCTTAGCCCATTTATTGTTAATGCCTTGTCAGGCCTCTGCACCATAGCATGACTCGGAAGCCCAGCTAGTTATCATCCTTGGCATGTCAATCCAAGTGCACTGACAACAGAAAATCAACTCGAACAGCTGCATCATTAATCAATCCCAATTCTCCAACTCGAGTCACAACGTTACTTCCAATAGTGATTTCCCATGCAATGATAATTCCGCATCTCTTTTAGGAAATTAGACGATTTCTTGTTCTTTTCGGAAATAAGCTCCAAAATTCCCATAAAATATAAAAAGAAAGATAATAATACAATTTCACACGAAAACTAGCCAAGAAATCAATACCAATCGATACTTAGAAAGGTGTTTTTACACACCTATCAAGAATTTACCTTCAAAGGATGATGGAGTAGAATTGATCTTAGGAGAAGTAAAAGGATTAGAACTGAGACTTCTTATGGAATTGACTTCATGATATGCCTAGATTAGTCTGAGCTCCATACTCGTAAAGAAGCCATAACATCTACTGAAACCCCATTCTGGTGAAAAGCTTCATTTAGTGAAATGGAATCAGTCCGTCAAAACCAGACTTGAGAGCTTGATAGTTTACCTGCAGGGAGTAAGACCATAGAATGTAAATAAGTTTTGAAGAGGAAATGTAAGGTAGATTTAACTGTGGAAAAATATTATGCTAAGTTGGTAGCTAAAGGCTATAAATTAAAATAAGGTGTAGATTTCCTTGATTCCTATTCACTTGTGACGAGAATTACTTCTGTTGAGATGTTAATTGTTATTAATTACTGTCATAAACAACTTAGAGATACATCAGATGGATGTTAAAATAGCTTTTCTAAAACCGTGAATTAGATAAAGAAATTTACATAGACCAACCTGAGGACTTTCTAATGAAAGGCTTTGAAGACAAAGTTTGTAAGTTGAACAAATATTTGTATGGTTTTCAAATAAGCACGTAAACAATGACATGGAAAATTTGATCATGTGATAATGAGTAGTGGATTTAAGTTAATGAATCTGACAAGTATATTTATAAGTAACTTGTTAAGGATTCCTGTGTGATTGTATGCTTGTATGTTGATGATATGCTTATACTTGATACAAACATAGATGTGATTAATTCCACTAAAAACAAACGCTGAATGATATCGTTGACTTGAAAGACTTAGGCCCTGTTGATGTGATCTTAGGGATGAGTATTAGAAGATAATCTAGTATTTATGGTCTTAGTCATTCTCATTATATTAAATTCGTGCTTAAGAGATACAGTCAGTCTGATTGTGAGCCTGCTTGTACTCCTTATGATTCTTCTTGTAGATTCAATAAAAATAATGGTAATGGAGTATCTTAACTTGAACTCAAGAGTTATAGGATGCCTGATGAATTTAATGATCTGTAAGAGTTCAGACATTTCCTAAATTGTGAGTAAGTTAAATAGAAAAACTTGTAGTCCATAGCAAGAGCATTGGGATGCACTTAGTAGAGTATTACGGTACCTAAAATACTATAATATCCTTTGTTTGATTTATGAAAGGTATCTTGATGTCCTTGTGGGACTCTGTGATGCAAATTGGAAAGTTGACTCAGAGGAGTCTAAGTCTACGAGTGAATATATTTTCACTCTAGCAGGAGGGTTTGTTTTTGGAAGATTTCCAAAAAGTCATATATTGCTCAATTCATTATGGAATATGAGAATATTGCATAAGATAAAGCACGAGAGAGGGCCGAGTACCTAAGATATTTTTTAGAAGACATTCCTCTATGGCACATGCCTATGCCAGCTATATCTATACATTGTGTTAGCCAAGCTATAATAGATAAAGCTAAAAATAACTAATCATAATCGGCGTTATTTCCATTGATTGGATAAAGTCCAAGGAGAATATCGCGCAACCTTTGACGAAAGGTTTATCCAAAGAGATAGTTAAAAATGCACCCAGGTGGATGGGGCTTAAGCTCATAAATTAAACTTTCGATGAAGGATACTCAACCTTGCTGACTAGAGATCCCAAGAACAAGGTTTCGAATGAGACAACTAATTTATGGTGGGTAAAGGTAAACACTATCTGAGAATTTTATTCTCCGTCCCTTCCCTATGTTGTAGATGTGATAGTGTGACTGCATGTGAAGAATGACTTTTAAGAGGTCTTAATGAGTTCTATAATTTCAATTTTAGATTGAATTAGGGTGTAACAGTAACACTCTTTATGGAAACTCACCTATATGAATGAGGAAGTGGGGCCGCTTCCTATGAGAATATGAGTTTTGATTCTCTAGAGCATTCTGAGAAACAGGATATGTCCAGGGCCAAATTAGACAAAACGGCACGAGCTTGGCAACAACCTAGAGAGATATCATGTGTGGTTGTTATCGCAAATTACACAAAATGATGGCAGTTCAAGACATCGCATTCACTGTCCATTAAGTAGTTTCGGTAATTTCTCACTAAGCAATGGTTCAAGACCTCATGGACACCACTGTCTAAATTGGTATTTCTTACTTTCTGATTTTATCGGTATTTCATTCATGTGGGGGATTGTTGGAAATAATATTTATTCATTAGTATTACTTTAAGTTTTTTAACTAAAAAAAACTAATTTATTATTTTCTTTGTGAATGAAACTTATTAGTCCCACATTGTGGAGTTTCCATTCTTTAGTAGCTTTAAAAGACTATATAAACCTTTTAGTCCCACATCAGGGAGTTCCTCTTCTTAAGTTGTATTTGTCAATTATATAAACAAATTCTCTACTTTTGTAAAATCTATGAGAATTAGTCCCACATCATGGAGTTTCCATTCTTTAATATTTTTAAGAGACTATATAAACCTTTTAGACTCACATCTGGGAGTTCCTCTTCCTAAGTTGTATTTGTCAATTATATAAAAAAATTCTCTACTTTTGTAAAATCTATGGGAAAGGGGTTTCTCCATATTTTAGAGAGACCCCCAAGGGAAAATATTTTATATTGTTTTCTTTAGCATTCACAATTTTTCCTTAAGGGTTTTTCGGAGTTGCCATACTCAAGTTGAGCATCTATTACATATGCTAGTAGTAGGTGTAATATGGTGTTTTATCCTGGAGATATCCGTCTTGTGATGGCTGTAGCGTCACTCTTGAGTGTATCCGGGCGCTAATATCTTAAATACAGCGTGTTGAACACATGACTCACTCTGCTTTCCATATTTTTGCCTTGTTGCTGTTGCAGAGATATGGGGAGCTTGTACGTTTCTTCAAAACAATCACTTCCATTATAACAGAGCTAAGTATCAATAAATTTTGTATATTTTATTTTTTCTTGTTTTTGATTATTTCACCCAACAACTTTTGACAGATTAGAGTGGTATTTCTTACTCAGAGTCCTTCAGAGTTTTGGTTTTTGTGAAGAATGGTGTCAATTAATTCAGCAATGCATAAGCACTACTTCTTTGTCAGTCCTCCTCAATGGATCTCCTTGTGAAGAATTATATCCTACAAGAGGTATTAGACAAGGACATCCTTTATCTCCTTATTTATTCGTAATTTCCATAGAATGGTTTCCAAGAACTCTTCTAGCATCTCAAGAGTCTAAAGCTATTTTAGGTATCACTGCAACAAGAGGTGCACCACCTATAAATCATCTTCTCTTTGCAGATGATTGTCTCATTTTTACTCAAGAAAATTTAACTAGTGTGTATAATCTATTGCGGGTTCTGGAAGATTTTAGTTCACAATCTGGTCAGGTCATAAATTTTGACAAATCTTCTGTGTTTTATAGTAACAACATGGATCCTTCTATATGCAACACTATCAGCAACATATTAGGAGTTAAAGTTATGGAGAAAAATGAGAAATATCTTGGTTCACCTCTTATAATTGGGAATTCTAAAGTAAAAGCTTTTAAATACATCCAAACTGCTTTTGAGAGAAGACTTGGAAATTGGCAGGGAATAAATCTTCATCAAGCTGGCAGATCAACAATGGTGAAAGCAGTTTTGAACTCAGTACCCATGTATCAGATGAGCACTTTTAAAATCCCAAAGACTCTTATAAAAAAACTTGATTCTCTACAAAGAAAGTTCTGGTGGGGTTACAAGTCCAATAGAGGGCTCAATTTGATTTCATGGCAAGATATGAGTTTATCAAAGGACTTAAGAGGGCTAGCCTTTAGGGATTTGGAAAAGCTAAATCATGCTCTCCTTACAAATGTTGGTTGGAGAATATGTTAGCAGTCTGATCATTTGTTAACAAAAATTCTTAAGGCTAAATATTTCAAAGGTGAGGAGTTCTTACATCTCTCAGGGGAAAGAAACAATTCATCTTGGACATGGAAAGGGATTGAACTTGGTTTGTCAATTGTTCAGCAATATTATATTATGGAGGTCAACAATGGAAAAAAACAAGGATTTGGATTGATAGATGGATCATTGGGCTTAACATAAAAGTTGAGCCCTTACACCCTAATCATTTTCAATTGGTTTATATCAGTTAATTAATCATCTCAGGCACTGATAACTAGAATCTACCCCTTCTGCATATTCTCTTCACTCCAGATGTTGTAGAGAAAATCAAAAATATGGATGTTATGCGCTGGTGGCCTTCTAAGGATGGAAATTTCTCGGTTAAGAGTACTTATAATAAACTTACAGAAGCTAGATTTCAACAACAGGCAGATTTAAACATTGTTCCAGTCAAGTCAAGTCTAGTTAAGTCAAGTCTAGTTACTCAATTTGTCAATAAAGATGAAACTTTTTCCACCGCGATCTTAGTGGAAAAGACAAATCGTAGATTTGAATTATAATATAAAAAAAATTAGATTCGGATCAGCTGAAATGTCTAAATGGCTGAATCTGAATTAATCTTACTAGTATTTAAGTTAAACAGTCAAGTCAAGTCTAGTTAAGCCAAACAGTCAAGTCAAGTCAATTCTAGTTAAGTCAAAAACAGTCAAGTCAAACTACAATCAAACTGAAATTCAAATGCAGCCTCAAATTTAAATTTAACTGAAATTCAAATAAAACTCAAATTTAACTGAAATTCAAGTGCAACTTCAAATTTAAATGAGAATTTTAACATTCATTCCATTGGATGCAAAACTACAAAAAAAAAAAAAAATGAAATACTGAGTTCAGATAATACATGTCCAAGATTGTTAAGTTCTGACAACAACATGCTAAACTAATAAACTTATAAAAAACAAAATGATAATTCATCTCCTCCTATGAAAATACTTCAGAAATGATATCAAGCAGAGCATCAATGTGATGTGTCCTTGGTTCATCTCCAGTTCTTGTTAACCAGCAGATTCGATGACTTCAAATCACAATGAAAAATTAGCGGGTTACAATGACGAAGATAATTCATACCTTATGCCTATAAAATAGAAATCATGCCAATAAATTTCATAACCAACTTTCTATGAATATAATTCATATGAAAAATTATAGAAGGTGTGGCGAATAAGAGTACTCACGACATATTAACCCATGTTAAAACGCTCAAATAACCCCAAACCAACCAATCCAACTACAGGTGCCATACCGAGAGGGATGAAAAGCCTGTAATTCAATCACGATAATTTAAGTAAATAAGATGCAATTAGAAAATATGCCAACAAAATTGAGTTACCATAGGTTGAGTAGGGAGAACAAAGCACCACTGCTAGAAGAATCAACATAATAATCGCCACCTGAAGATGATCCAACTAAAAATTTCCACCAGCACCATCACCACCAAGTCGTGGCAACCAGGAAATTACACCTACATGACATGTCAAAATTGGAAAGAAGAATTAAAATTTTGAGATAGATATAACATGAAAAGATATCCGAAGTTAATTCGTGGAAACGACAGGGTAAGGATAAATAAAACTTTACTGAAAATTTCACTTAGAACATACAACGAATAGTTTGGCCACAAGTGTAAAGAATACAGCAAAATTAATATAGCATGACATTATAGGAGCATGTGAAGAAGTCTGTAAACTTCAAACCATACAAAGCAACAGAGATTTTATTTGAAAACACTAGGGAGCAAACATCAAATGAGGAGAGAACTAAAATCTATAGGAGGAAAGCATCAAAATACTTAAAGTTATTGAATGAGCCTAAATCTTATCGTTTCAGTATTTCACTAATTTTTTCACTTCTTTCCAGAACAAGTTCACAAGAGAAGTCATGAAAAGTAGTACCAACCAGTTCCCAAGTTAATTAGGACATCACAAGATGAAAATTAAGAACAATACCATGAACTAAAACCTGTTACTATGGGAAAATAAATCCCAACTCACTCAAAACTAACGCACCTTAAAAAAAAAAACACTCACTGACGAGGACTTAAATAGTTGAACAAAGTTCCCACACATCACATGGGTAGTTCTACTGGTCAAACATCACATACAAGAGGGGGAAATAAAATAAATATGCTTCTTTACGAAAAAAACAAATGGAATCTTACTAATCAATTAAGAATCAGCTTAATTATGAAAAAGATGATGATGGGTGTGTGAAATCTATATATATGCCTAGAGTTTAAGATAGTCCGAACTTCTATGCAAAGTTAGGATTTAAGATAGCTAGATTATAAATGAGGATACCCAATAAAAAGCATCGTATCTCAAACCTAATACCACCCATTGAACTGTACATAAGCTCCAAGCTCTATTATTAAAACATGACTTCAAACAAAAGCATTACAATGCCTTGGGAGCTTGGTAACAAAAATCCCCTTAGTTAATCTATTACACAGAGCTTACACACCCTCATTAAAAAGAAAGGTCATAAACAATAGAACTCACTAGACAAAAATCAATGTCCTTAAGGTAAAATGATGATATAAACTATGAATTGAAAAGTTAATCACTTATGTGCAGTAATTGATATAAGGTAAATGAAAAAAAAGTAAAACAAAGTCAAAGTTAACCCCACCCTTTTAAAATCTAATATTGCACCCAAACCTGCTTTGTTACCCTCACTTATGTGCAGTAATTGATATAGTCATAATTTTCATCCAATTCCAATGATAAATCAATTTCAACTTGCACCTCTTTAGGTTTAAATCTCACCTAAAAAAATAACCAATGATCACAGTTTATTTCTTCAATTCCAAGGAAAACATAAAACCCATTCCAATTCCAAGCAATGAATCGAGTTATAAAAAGCTTCATCACCTCTTCCAGAGAACAACATTAACTTGTTGGCATATAATCCGGTACTGAATCAGTCTGTCCTTTGCAAACCGACCCCTCCTCATCTCATACTTTTGTCTACAAGAAAATTACTTTGAAAGATTAACAAAGTAACAAAGAAACCTAGTCAACTTGGATTAAAAATCATCATTCTAAATCAAGTTGAAAGAAAAGAAAAAAAATTATACTGTACCAGATGAAGTTTGTAAAATCAAACCCTAATAACCGCACCAAATTCAAAAATCAACATGAAATCAACCAATAATCGAAAAAATGGTTAAAACTCAATGAAGAGAATCAACCAAATCAACAAAAAAAAAAGAAAAAAAAAAGTGAAACTCAATTTCAACTTGCACCTCTTTAGGTTTAAATCTCACCTAAAAAAATAACCAATGATCACAGTTTATTTATTCAATTCCAAGGAAAACATAAAACCCATTCCAATTCCAAGCAATGAATAGAGTTATAAAAAGCTTCATCACCTCTTACAGAGAACAACATTAACTTGTTGGCATATAATCCGGTACTGAATCAGTCTGTCCTTTGCAAACCGACCCCTCCTCATCTCATACTTTTGTCTACAAGAAAATTACTTTGAAAGATTAACAAAGTAACAAAGAAACCTAGTCAACTTGGATTAAAAATCATCATTCTAAATCAAGTTGAAAGAAAAGAAAAAAAAATTATACTGTACCAGATGAAGTTTGTAAAATCAAACCCTAATAACCGCACCAAATTCAGAAATCAACCTGAAATCAACCAATAATCGAAAAAATGGTTAAAACTCAATGAAGAGAATCAACCAAATCAACAATAAAAAAAAGAAAAAAAAAGTGAAACTAAAATTATGTACCTGTGAAGTTTGTAAAATAAATCCCTAATAACCGCACCAAATTGAGAAATCAACCTGAAATCAACCAATAATCGAAAAATGGTTAAAACCTAATGAAGAGAATTAACCAAATCAACAAAAAGAAAATAATTTTTTTTAAAACTCAATTTATGTACCTGACGAACCCTAATAACCGTACCAAATTGAGAAATCAACCTGAAATCGAAAAATGGTTAAAACCCAATAAAAAGAATCTACCAGATCAAAAAATAAATTTATAAGAAAAGAAAATAAGAGAACTTGAATTCAAACCCTAACTTTACCTGATGTTGTTTGAAAAATGAAACCCTGCACAAAATAAAGAGAAGTGAAGATTTATCGAGTTTCCATTAGGTTTCTATTAGGTTTTCAAGTGAAAAAATTCATGGTGAACTCTGGTTCGTGGTGGTGGTGAATGAATAGGTGGTGTTCTTCTACGGATAAGGTTTGGGAGAAGTGAAGTGAGAGAAAGATATCGAGATATATATAGGCTCGATAATACAGAAGTTCAATCTTTACCGTGCAAAATAAAGCGACCATATCTGAAGCGGAGGTCGAGGGTCGTCGAACCGGTGACTCCTTGATGGCAAAATAGTAAATAACTTTTCTAGTTCAGAGACGGCTGATTAGCCTCTCAAAATTTTTCCATGTTTTTACCAAACCAGAGACCGCTATCTTTGGTCAACGGTCTAACAACGGTCAATGAGGGTCTCTGATGTGGGTTGCTAAATACCCATTTTCCACTAGTGAGGTCTCTAAATATTGATATTGATCAAATTCTCATTAACTGTCAGTCACTTAAGGAATGGATCATTTATTGGTTTCAAAATGTCCAAAATGTGGGAGTAGAGGATTTACATAAGTGGAGATCCTTACTAATGGTTGGTAGCTAGATAATCTGGAAGGAAAGATGCGATTGTGTTTTTCAGGAAAAAATATTGAATCCTATGTTTATGGTTTTTAGAATTCAGTATCAGTTAGCCAGTTTCAATAATTCTGCACATGGTAGTATAACTGCTAGTTTACCTGAACTCACTGTTTCTGACACTATTTCTCATGCTACAGGGTCTTGTATTGATCACAGTGACACGCACATAGATTCTTATGATGTTTTTAAATTTTCTGTTGATGCTTCTTTTAAACTCGAAAATAACGAATGTGGAACTGGTATGGTTTTGTAGAATCTTACAGGAGAATGCATAGGTTTCAAAGGATCTCATGCAACTGGAGTGAATGATGCAGAAACTGGTGAATGCAGAGCAATACTGGAGTGTTTTCGATGGGCCAAAGCTATGAAACTGAACAAAATTCAGTTGAGTGCAGATGCAGAAACAATGGTCAACTTAATCAATAACAACATCCTACTAGTCAAATGGGTCAATAGAAAAATGATAAGAGATATCAAATTATTGCTAAACTCTTTTCAGTATTCCAGGATTATTTATATAAGTAGGAAGCTTAATAATGTTGCTGATTCCATTTCCAAAATTGTTAAGAAGAAAAAGTTAGTCTTGGAGGAATTCAGTCATGACATTAGTCATGTTAATTTGATGTTATCTAGGCTCATTGAGCCAGACGGTTCTTAATAATAAAATTCTCAGTTATCCAAAAAAAAATTATTGCACCCAACAGTAAACTTATGCATCAAGCAGTAACAAAATGTTCAGACTAACCATTAAGCAGTAACCACTTGTCAAGAATGGGAATGAGAATAAAGGGAGGGTCTCCCAACTGGGGAGGGCATGATGCCTAAACACTCTTGTCAACGTTTCGACTCTACCTCATCACCAAAGATGTTTTGTTTGACTCTCTAGTGTTGACAATATTCTTGATGGTTACATGGTTTTTGAGCGTTCAACACTTCACTAACAAATTACTAGTATTACTCGCGAACTGCAAATTGCCAGTATGGAGATTAATTTTCGTGAACTCTAGTTGACATTTTTTAACTATCAAAAAATAGTTGACATTTTTACTAGTAAAGAATTTATCAGAATTAATGTTCACCCTTTACAAAGTTAGAGTCTACATACAAATCAATCAGAATACATATCCATATGAGATCATTACCAATTATGATCGACAAAAAACTAAATTACGATATATGTTTTGACACTCAACATTTTCCAGCCCTTTTCTAGGTGTTCTTGACAGTTGGAGTAATCTTCATCCCAAAATAAACCATAACTTAAATTTTCTTTTTCTGAACATAATTGGTTTTGAGGTCTTTCGAGTTCTTGACGAATATATAATTATTTTATTTTGTTTGAGATAATGTTTGAATGTGTAAAACGTGTTGGCCCGGCACAGCACAGCCCACGAAGTCACGTGCTTAGCGTGCTGCGTGCTATGCTGGGTTGTGCCAGAGATTCAGACGTGATGTGTTGTGTTGTGTTAAATGACGTGCCGTGCTGGGTTGTGCCAGAAAAATTAATGTGTTGGGACGTGCTGTGCTGTGCTAGCACACTTATTTTTTGTTTTCCAAAATAAATATTTTTGAGATATTTTAGTTAGTACATGTATTATTATAGAAATAAATTAGCATAACGAAAACAAAATGTCATCAATTGGCTAAAACAATGATTTTTCTGTGAAATGTGCATCAAATGTGATGTATTGTGCAGTATTTTACGCATGCCGTGGCGTGCTTTCTTCGCGTGTTGTGTTGTGCCACGTGCTAACACGTGCCGCGTACTGTACCGTGTGCCTATTTTGTCTGGCACAACACATCACATTAAACAAACGTGTTTTGCCGTGCTGTGCTCGAATTTTAATGTGCTGTGATGTGCCATTAACGTGCTGGCCCGTCCTACTTTACACCATCGTGTTCTTGAAATTTCACCTTGAATCTTTCTAATCCAATCCATCGTCTCATTACATCCAACTTCTCTCAATTGCTCTCTGCTGATTAATTCTTTCCAAATAAAAAACCAAATTCATGCTGTTATGAGCTTGAATAAAAAACCACTCGATCTTGATCTTGTTTCAATGAAAAAAAAAAAGAAAACGCTCAAACGTAAATTTATATATCATGGGATAGCAAAATGATTAAACCAAACCATTAAGCCAAGACACCTCATAACCACTTATCGTGAATGGCAAACAAACACTTGGGAGGGTCTCTTGAAACTTGGGAGCTAGGTGGTGTTGCGCAAACAAACACTTCTTGGTTCTATTTCATCACCAAAGATGTTCTGTTTGATTCTTTAGTGTTGAAGTTGTGGTTGGTTGATATTTGACTAACTTAGGAGGTCAAATCCACTTCACTAGCAAATTGTAGTACGGAAGTTAGTACTGTATTCGTGAACTCTAGTTGCCAATTTACCGATTAAATTAAGAATTTATTAATGTTCACCCTATGGTTTAGAAAAGTCAGCTCTACTGATAAGCCTAATACGACTAATAATATGCATATAATACTCCCACAGACACAACTAGTTAGTTATTGTATATTAACTACTTGTACAAGAATTAGCTGTTGGAAAGATCTAGTGGTTGTTTAATCATCATCATGATCATATATAAGCTCTCTTCTAGCTCTGGTTTTAATTATTCAGATCAGTTTTCAGATTACAAAGAATTTCTCTCCCTCATCGATCAAGTAAAAAAAAAAAAAAAAGTTCGCTCCTTCACTTTTTTCCAAGTAAATCTAACAACTAAAATTCGTAGCTGCAAAGACTAAATCATGCGATTAAGGGGGGTTTTCGCCGCCATAAGAGCAGTCGGAAAGGGGGAAGTTCCTGTTTCTGCTGTAGAGCAACCAATAAGTAGTTCTAGTTACGCCAAACGTTATCAGACTACAGGTAAAATTATTTCTCCGATCTAATATGAAATTGTCGTGAAAACGTCATTTCAACGGTCTTGTGTTTTTTCTCGCTGGTCTGGTCTATGGAAAAAACCAGATCGTCCATGGTAACTAACATTTTTGAAACTTTTTACAGAATTTGGCAAGGACCTCGAATTATATCGAACTTTATTAGAGGCTGCAATGAGTAATAATTGGAAATCCGCGGAAGATTTCATAAAGGAATACCCCGGCTCATTTGATGTTCCGATCACAGTATGTGGAAGGACTGCATTGCATATTGCAGCTGGTGCAGCACACTCGGAATTCGTATTACATCTAATCAAAATTATGTCCGTAGAAGCACTTGAGCTGAAAGACAGTTACGATGGTAATACAGCTCTTCATCTTGCTGTTATCGCTGGACTGGATGAAGCTGTTAAAGCAATGGTACAAAAACATAGACACTTAACAAGTATATGTAATAAAAAGGGGTTGAATCCGCTACTCAATGCTGCTATTCATGTCAATAAGAAGCATACAGGAATTATTAGATTCCTCTGTGGTGTTATGAAAGATGAATCAAAGTCCTTTGAAGGTCATTCAGGAGCTCAACTCATATGCAGCGTAACTCATGCCAGTTTATACGGTAATCTTAAATTCATCTAGATATATTATATTCTTCTGAATGTTCTAGGACCAGCTAGCTTTCGAGCTTTTATTAATATATGTTTCTTTGTTGCATATAATTGTACTTGATCCCAAAGATTAATATTTCAGAATTGGCAACTACTCTAATCCGTGAACATCCGAGTTTAGCAACTGCCCGAGAGGACGATCGCACCAGTACTGCGCTATATGCTATCGCAGAAAAAGATCTTTCGATCCCAATCGCTTACAAGGAATCAATACTGTCATTCCTAACATGTATTTTATTACATCTCTGAAATCATTAAATTCCTCTGACATTTTACTTTCCTCGAGAATTCGATTTTGCAAGTGAATAATAACATAATCTCCTCTGTTTTGTAGATCATCGCCTTTGCAAAATCACTGTGAAGCCATCTATATTTCTCAAAGTGTTATTCTTCTTCGACCACAGATCTAAAGGTATGCCACCAGTTATATATCCTCGTACTTGATTAAGCTTAATTTAGCTGTTCTTGCATGGTAAACCACGTTTTGACGATGGATTTACCTTGCAGCTTTTCACAGTCGCAAATTGAAATCCAACGCTGTCATGGAACTGATAAAGTTGATTTTTAAAGAATTTTCAAGCATGAAAGGGGAAGACAAGTTCCGTTTTTTCTTCGGCTCCAATTTCCTGAAAACTGCGGTAAAAAATGGTTCAGTTGACATTTTAAAAATGTGTATTTCAACTTACCCGGATCAGCTTTGGATTCCTCAAGAGCGCAGAAACATATTTCAAATAGCGGTCAGAAACAGACAGGAAAAAATCTTTGATTACTTGTACGATCACATGAACGCAGATGAGGAGATTTTAACTACTCGGATTGTAGAATCAGACGGCGGTAACATCTTACATGTTGCTGCAAAACTTGCGCCTCCTTGTAGACTAAATATCTATATCAGCCCTGTTACTCAAATGCAAAGTGAGATTTTTTGGTTTAAGGTGCGTTTTCTATAATTTATAAACACTGTTTTCTTCATTGCGGATAAATTTTCTATAATATAAAATATATGCGAAGTGTTATTAATTGTAATCTGGGTTTTTTTTCTTGTAAAGAAAGTGAAGAAGAGGGTACCACGTGCATTACGAAATATGAGAAATAAGGATGGAGAAACTCCTCAAGAGGTTTTCACTCGGGAGCACAAAGATTTGCTGAAAAAAGCCGAGGCATACATGATACGTACAGCCGAATCATGTCTAGTAGTGGCCGCTCTAGTAGCTACGGTTGCATTTGCGGCCGCAATTACACTACCTGGTGGAACTTTCAGTGACGATGCTGATGTCAAAGGAAAGCCTATACTGCTGGGAAAGCACTCATTCCTTGCATTCATGGTGGCCGATGCTCTAGCTCTATTTTCTTCAACTACATCGATTCTTCTGTTCTTATCTATCTATATTGGGAACCATAATGAAGGGAATTTTGAGCTAAAATTGCCAAGAACACTGAAGAGAGGTCTTGGAAGTCTCATCCTATCGGTATTGAGTGTGGTAATTGCATTTAGCATGGCAATTTCAATCATACTTAAGGATAAATATATATGGGCTCCATATCTGATATTTGCGGTTGCGGCTTTTACTTTCTATATATCTTTGAATTGTCATTTGAAATTGATTTTCGAATTGGACGACATCGAGAAACCGTTGTATTGGACAACATCAAGAGATCACCAACCTGATGCTTCGCAAAATGTCTGATCAAGTATCTGATTTAAGCTTGAGAGAAGGGTGCATCTCAACGTTTTCGGGTTAACAAGTAGGCATGTTTGTCAAGAACGTAGTAGATGGTTGGGTAGCTAGATAGGTACCTAGTGCTCGGAGTAAATTTTGAAAACACAACAACAAAAAAATGTTTGCCATTTGATTTGGTAATTTGAAAAATAAAAAATAAAGTATATTTTTTTTTTGGATTAATGCTTTTGAAATTTCTTTTTTACACTGGATGGTATATAGGGTGCGAACTTCAATCTCCATACGTACAAGGAACATCCATATTTTATACTCCTACTTGAAAGGCCGAGTATCGTGAAGAGTGCGACCCACCCATCGATTGAGGTCTTGAAATTTGGTATCCCACTAACTGACTAATCTAGCGGATGGCACTTAAAACTGAGGTGGTGCAGGATTTTTAAATTTTTTGTGTTACTGCGATGTTAGAGTAACATTTACTTTTGATGCATGATTTTCCGGATGTTTTATTTCATTATTATCTCTTTAAATTATTATTCTTTCTGAATTATGAAACATGCTAGTGATTACGTGAGAGTTACATGTTTCCATTTAGCACACTTATAGGATGATGTGCTCATTCGTGACCACTTCAATTTTTAGTTATCAGAAGAAACAATGTACTTGAAGATATTCGTATTGCAGTTTATAGCTTTACCGAATTAAGTGACGCTTAGGTAACTTTTATATACGTATTCTTGTTTATCTATAACACATTTTATATTTATATCACATTGAGAGTTTTTTATTTATAAAGTGCCAGAGAGTTGAGTCCAAATTTGTGCACCCATCCAAAATCGTGGTGCACATTCCGGCCCACCTCATTGGAGGATTCTCCAGTCAAAACCTGCTTTAATTTTCCAAAATAATTTTTCTACATTTTCAAAACTTAATTTCCTTAAAACTCTTTTAATTAAAATTTCTATTTCCACCGTATTTCTAAGCCAACCAAATAAGAATTCCTCTCTCCTCTCTATCTTCTTAATTCTTCCCGGTTTTTCCTTTAAAATCCGGTAACTTAAAATTCTTCCCAAAGATAGTGATAATTAGAACTCCGTTAAAGCCTTTAAGTTTGTTTTATCTTCTTATCTTATCAAAGAAAAAGAAAACGAAAAGTCAAGTTCAAAATTCTTATATTAGATTAAATTCCCTGCTACGTCTTACATCACCACAAATTTGGATGCATAAAGGACCAAAGATGACTAATGAATTCGTCAAAACATACACATACATGATCACCAACTTCAGCATCATCTAGATGATTTCCCATCGAAATATCATATGATTTATCCAGTTGATAGAAATGTTTATTGAGATTAATTAAGAATAGTTTAAAGAGCCTCAAATCATAAATAGATCTTGGCATAAGTATTCATATATTCTCACAGTAGTATTTTTACACAAAATTAAACTCTTGCATTTTTTTCTTCTTGATGCAAAAATCACCAAAATAACTCCAAGAAAAAAAAATCAAAACAAAACAAAGGGTTGAAGAAATGATCAATTTTAGATATCATCAAGATTAACACTGAAGAAGATGAGCATGACGAAGAACAAAAGAGGAGAGAAGATATGTTTTTTTTTATCTCTCAAGCATATATATTGGATTTACTTTTATTAGTAAACGGAAGATTGGAAAATAAAAAAAACACGGTTTTGTGACCTAAAATCCTCCAATGAGGAGAGCCGGAATGTGTACCCCAGTTTTTGAGGGGTGCATAAATTTGGACCCTAAAGAGTTTGGGTTTGTTTTGATTAGTTAATTACTTTCGGTAATTATTATGATTCTTAAGTTCGATAATCTAGATTGATGCTTCCATTAAGTTGTAATCCTATTAGTTAAGAAGGTTTAATATTTGGGGCGTCATATAAAGCCTAGTCTTTATAGGACATAGGGACTTCCTAAGGATATGCAAGAGGTCGTGCATAACTGATGCTTTCTCGAAGAAAACATCCTCATTTTTTTTTTCTTGAGATAGGCTAAAGCCGGACCCATGCCTCTACCCAAATCCAGACAGTTGGACTGACCACATTGCTAGACCCAACGCCGCCAAACTCCTCTATACAACTAATTTAAATGCAAACCTCTATCACTGTGGGGATCGAACCCCTGACTTCCTCCTTACTGGAGTTGATGGGATACCACTGAGCTATGCTCTTGGACCCAAACATCCTCATTTATTTGAGGAAACATTATAGGAGAAATTTTTTAGTTGCATTAATTGAACTCTAGAGCCTAATAATTTGTGCCAGCTAAGGACAACACTAACCAATCTAAGTGGATGGAAGAATCTTGGTTGTAGGAGTTGAGGAACCAAAAAATAGAGCATATTCATAAAAGCACAGAGTTCAGGTGTTAGAAATAACATGGTAGTTTCACCGTCTCTCGAAGTCGTCACCATATCACTTTCGATTTTTATTTTATTTATTTTGAAAAACTTATATGTTTCCCTAAGTGATTTGGTGGGGCCCACACATCGAATTATTACTACCGCCGGGATGAACTAGAGTGATTGAGTTACTAAAAAAATAAAAAAATGAGACCAAACCAATTTGACTAATCGGAGTATATATATAAATAATGATAATAATAAATTAACACTTTGATATGTGTATGTTCTCCCTGTTTTCGCCGCCTAAACAAGCGTGGAACGCAGGATCCACGAGAATTACTATGTAATATGTTGACAAGAAGCATGCACTTGGATCCGCAAGATCTAATCATGTTGTTAGTTCTCATAAAAATTCAATAAAATAAAATAAAATCCTGGGTACCTTTACTCCCCGGGTGCCTTTAACACATTTCTGGGGTGCCTTTAGTAATGTTCTCCGGGGGTTCAAATGCCAATTTCTTCGCAAAATCTTATTTCACCAAAAACACCAACAAATACATAAAAAACCATAAAAAAATATAAAATCGAGCACTATCAATTCATAGAATTGAGATCATATCGGACACATAAACGTGTCTATCAAATACAGTAGAACTTCGATTAATTAATCTTCGATAAATTAATTACTTCGCTAAAATAATAAAATTCACCGGTCCCAACTAGGTTTATACAAGCTAAATTTTAACTCGATAAATTAATAACTTCGCTAAAATAATAATTTCCTCCTATTAATTAATCTTTTACGATAAATTAATTACTCGAGCGAATCTAATTTAAAATAAAATAAAATTCACAATTGCACTTAGTCCCAACTAGGTTTATACAAGCTAAATTTTAACTCGATAAATTAATAACTTCGCTAAAATAATAATTTCCTCCGGTCCCAAGGCTATTAATTTATCGAAGTTTTACTGTACCCCCAAACTTATTATTTGGTAGTCCTCGAGCGAATCTAATTTACAAAATAAAATCCTAACTCATTGTCGCAGGCATCACAATTGCACTTAGCATGTGCAACAGGACTTTGAAACCCTAGGTGGCCCTACTGGCCGAGTTATAGTCTCGGGAGGGTCTACTAGAGATATACCTACAAAACCTTTACTCCATACACTAACTATCCATGAAGAACGTTGGAACATCACTAAAAAATCTCCTTGGTTGGCATACTCTCATTGATTACAGGAGGAAGTACCCTGATGCGAGTGACAGAGGTCTACTAAGATAATCACACTATGGACATCAAAACTAGGATTCAATTTTTGGTCATATTTTTTCCCCCTGGTCATGTGTGTCGGTTTTGGAATTTATCTGTCAGTTTGGCATATCCACGAAATTGGACCATTTTTCATGTCCCTGTACGACAATTTTTTTTATCTCATTCCCCTTATAATGTTAAGCAACGTGCAAATGAAAAATGTTTAGCAGTTTCCATCCGTGGGAGTCAAACCCATTTCAACCATGTGCTCTTCCATTTTTGGTAAGATAGCCAACTACAACAATATACTATTTCTAAAACCATATATATGTATGCGCACGCGATACCTTCTGAACTGTAATTTAGGATTTTCAGACTCCAGGGACTCAACAACGTTTTTAACTAACTCTAGCTGAATAAGTTACTTACTTTTTTGCATCAATTCAGACAGTTGAAAGCTTCTCTCCACCGTCAACATTCTCAATCTGCTATCGATTAAAGAAATATTCTTTATTAGATATTTTACAAACATATAAGAAATCCCAGGAAGCTGTGATTTTGATTGAGAAGCATAGATGGGAAAATCAACATGCCATTTACAAACATATAAGAAATCCTTGGAGGCCGTGATTTTGATTGAGAAACATAGATGGGGAAAAAATTTAGCCCAATTGTTTTTCACTGGCTCTTGCCAAGAATGAATGCCAACTTTCCATACATGTATTCCAATTTTTCATACAAAAAGGATACCTCCTCCAGGGCCGGCCCTGATATTTTGCTGCCCCAAAGCATGCCCAAAAATTGTTGCCCCTTTCCATAAAAATAACCACAGTCGGGACTCGGGAGTATAAGGTGGTGTATAAGCTATGTTAGCATCATATTTTGTCATCTTTTATAGTAATTGTATGCACCAAAAACTACATTTACATGTGGAGGAAGACTAAGAGTTGGAGCTGGATACAATACTACAGCTGCGAGAACCATATCCGATCCAACACAGCTTTAATCCTAAGCTAAGGATAGAAGAGTAATTATCCAGAAGATATTTTCCCTTTATATACCAAAATAATTAGGTCTTAGAGGGGGAGGACTTTTCTTTGCCTTGTTCCCACCGACACTCTTCTTTGTTCTTCTCCTTCTTACTGTCTAAACTCTCTGAACTTGGGGAGCTTGTAATGAAGTTCCATATGGAACCGAACAAATCATCAATGAAAGCTAACTCTCTATTACCCAGTGGATGTAGGCAATGCCGAACCACGTTAATCACTTGTGTTGATTCTTATTTCATTTTACTGCACTTAATTTTGTTATGATTTACGCTTATATTTCATTCTATCTGTTGATTTATCATTATATTCATTTGGTTGTGATACCAAAATAATGGTGTTCACAGTAATTATTAGTTGTATGAACTAGAACTAGTTCATTTTTCTTTGGTAGATTTATTCATGGTGGTTCAGTTTGTTGGAAGGTTTTATAGAATTTCTAAACGGGAGTTCTATTTAGATTCTAACTACACATGTTTTGACAAGATGGTGCTACTGGACTAATACATATCGACCCGATGTTTTCCAATGATGCCAGCTTCAAATTATTTACCCTCACCTCCACTACTCTTTACACTATGAAACAGAAGCAGAACTCTTCTTATAGAATTCTCTTTTTTATATACAGTGCTAACTATATTACAAAACTCTCATGCCTTTCACAACCAACTATAGTAGTTAGCTTCCATTTCTTTCACAATATCAGCTCTAATCTACATAAGACTATAGCGGCAAACATACTATATTCTTTAGTAAAAGATGAAAGAACAGTTCACTTTTTGCTTATTGCACGGCTGCGTGATACATTTTCCTAGGAAAATACTAGTTATGTACAGAGCATTTTCAGCAGAGGCTGTAGAGTTGTTCTTTTTCAGTTGCATATGCAAAAATTCATGGAAATTTTGTTCTTTATAGTTCTCCGCGGCCAACAATTGCATAGAGGGAAAACTCTAAGAGCAAACAGAAGCGTTACTGCTGACTAAGGCTGCAAAAGAAAGGGGGAACAAAATGTTGAGAGACAAAAAAAAGAGGACGAATGACGGAATGAGAAAAATGAGAAGTGACCAAGAACGTTTATGGTTTTTTATGTAACTAGCTACATATTTATTATTAAACCACTATAACTACTCTAATTTATATTATGCCCTTCTTTTTTATCCTCAAACTTCTATTTAATCACTATTCACACCTTCCCTTGTTTTCTTTGACACAAGGCATCTCTTAAGAATTTTTTTCTTTGGTTGCCCCCTGCCTGTGATGCCCCAAAGCCAAACTTCGTTGACTTTTCCTCATGGCCGGTCCTGACCTCCTCTATAACTACTTGCACAATGGTTTTTTCTTCATCCATAAAGATAACCATCATGAGTCCATGACCCTATACCCGCGAACTTTAAGTGATCGCATTTACATATACATATAATTAGAACTATAAAATGATCAACAAGGAGTGGAGATATACCCAAAACCGCGACCCTAAAGAATATGTAGCTTAGTTGACATGTTGTATGACCTATTTACATTAACAAATTACCATAACGTAAAACACTTTGACCAAGAAATATACAAATAGCCCATACTTCAATTATGTCTCGGGAAATCATTGCCAAGTTTCATTGGTTTTCATCCTACAATATTCCTTTATGTAGCTTAAAAAAAGAACGCGCAATTTGGGATATGGGAATTAATTGGGGGATATGAATTACTTCCCCCAACCCATGGTGTGTGCTAAGGGGTGATTTTTGGTTATGAAAATACTAAAATACGCTTCCCTCAAAATAAAAATGAAAAACTTAAAATCAAAAAACAAAAAACAAAATCATATCCCCCATTTCCATCCCCACTTATTATTAATCTCTTTTAGGGTTAGAGCTTTGAAACCCAAATATACCCCATTCTCTTTAAAATTCTAAACTCTCCCCACTCTCTATCAAATTCTCTTCCCCTTCTCTGCCGGCTCCTCAATTTGGAAACGATTTTTTTTTCTTAATTCGGAAGTGATGAAGATCATGCCGGAATGGATGAAGACCATGCCAGAAAACGGTGCCGGAATAGAAATTAAAGGAACATACTATTCTGGTAGTCAAGTGCCGGCATGCTCAAGAATTAACATACTGTGCCGGTAGTGGACTGATTAAAACCATAAAAAAATTCAAAACGGATTATTTTTTACATCGCCGGAAGTGATGAAGACCATGCCGAAATTGATGAAGACCATACGCCGGAAAATGGTGCCGGCATGATCGAGAACTTCCTATCAATGTCGGTAGTCGAGTGAAAAAAAAAAGTCAAGTTTCCGGATACTTTTCATCATGTGTCGGCACAGGTACCGGCATGTTCGAGAATCACCTGACTGTGCCGGCAGTGGACTGATTAAAAAAAAAAAAATGAAGATCAAAACCAGAAAATTTTGTAAGAGACAAAGTATCGTTGGGGTTACGCCTAGTTTCCAACAAATGCCGTCATGGTTTTTTCGGTTGAATACCATGCCGACACCGAGATTTTTCAGCTGCAATAATGGTGGATTCAAAGAAAAAAAATAATCAAACTTTCAACCTCTTAGCAGCAGTTCCCTCTTCACAATCATCCCCCACTTTCACCAAAAAAAGTTCTCTCTCAAATTTTGTTTCCATCTTTTTACTCTCACCTCATTCACCAAAATACAAATACTTAAGATTTTTACTAATTATTATTAACCACTAAACCTGATTAGTGAGGGGTAGATTAGGAATTAAAAAAATATTTGAATAGGGGATAACCACGAATTGCTAATGGGACATCATTTTTGTCTTGTAGCTATATCCCCCAGTTAATTCCCAATTGCGCGTTCTAAAAAAAGGATATGATCAATAAGTTTACAAATTCATAGTATGGCATCGCGTTGAGGGATGGGGCGCTCAACTATAATGATAGATCGAAAACTTAGATTATTTTTTTTTGATGAAAAGGCAAATCTTATTAATCAAATAACATAGTACAAGAGATTAATAATCAAATCTTAGATTAGCTTTTATAGAATATATAGCCATCTTGAAGGAGTGAGAACCTATAAAATGTGCACACTGATATCTAACATGATAGTATACCAACTAATTACCGATTAAAAAAAAAGTATACCTACTAATTATTTTTTGTATTTATTTTTGTATGACAGTCTATCTACGAAATGAAATTAATTAGAGATATCTTAAAATTTGAAGGACTATGCAAAGGTTTCCAGGAAATAAAACAAATAAAAAAAAAGGTTGTCACAATTTCAATGCCAAATACAATCAACTGTTTGCGACTGAAAAAACCATTCAAATAATATTAAATTTAATAAATATGAAGATCCAGGTGTCAAAGGAACGTTGATGCAAAGGTCTATTCCTTGATCACATTTTAAGAGGTAAAAAAAGTAAATATGCATTATGAAGTGGGAAAAACAGAGAAAGAAGGCGAAAGTAGGAAAACTGGACTACGCTTATTAAAGAAACGAAGCAACTCCGAACCTCTTAGTGATCCAACAACACATCAGGAAAAACTATCCAAAGGCTGGAATAAAATACTCCATCAAATAGGCATAATGCTAATCATCCCGCATTTTGACACTAACATCTTTATCCAAGATTCAAGTTCAATCCATGCATGGAATGCACCTACAAACTTAATGACAATGATCACCCAGAAACTTGAAGTCTAGCATGTAGAAATAATTTTTATTTTTATTTCTTTCTTGGAACTGACTATATTAAAGCAAACTAGCCATTCAAGGGATTAGCCTGATTGGCTTTGTACCTTCGGAAGGCACTACAATCCGGAAATAAAGAGCCGCTATCATCTCCAGAGGATGAAGCATAAGTACAAACAATTACTTTTAGTTTTTGCTGCCATTAATTCCTTAGGGGATTACAATTAAAAGTTCTAACATAACAAAATAAGTCTACATTGTCATCGAGCATAGTTATATTTGATGGTTGCCCCGGGTGCTTCCATTTTGACCTCAGTTTCTTCATTATCTTCTGGTTTTCCATCTTAATGTTGCAAATCCTGTTCTTGATCTTTTGATGCCACTTCATTGCTTCCAAAGCCCCCAGAGTCACGCTTTGTTCTATTGTTTCGACGTCACATTAGAAGACTTGTTGTCCTTTGAATGTTCCTTCTTCATCTGTGATGACTATCACCACGATTTTCTTGATTAGATGTACCTGCCATTTTCTATAACATAACGTAACAAGACTCTGTTTGGGGAGATGAACTTGGGAGTTTGTGAGTTGGGTTGGATTAGGGGTTCTATTGAGGGTGTACGAAGATGCATGAGTACGGTAGGTTTGGATATGATCATGGATGAGGCTAATAGTTACTGCAGGAGAGGGGGTGATATTCTGGAAGCACTTATTGCACCTAGACTTCCATATGTACCAAGCTACGAGAGCAAATAAATATTATTCTGGAAGGACTTTACATTTCCAATTGGGCTCCCTCTGTTATTATCTATCCAAGTTTCTATTCACTGCCCGATGCTTCCTATGTTGATGTCTATTCTACATTTTATTCCCATCCAGACTGCTCTGCTAAAAGGACAATTAAGCAAAGAATGTAACTCGGTTTCTAGTTTAGAAGTACAAAGACTACAGATTGGGTTAATTGCTTGGACCCTTCTATTCCTGGAAGCGTTGACATGAAGGATACCATTGTAAGCCTTCCATACAAAGAATTTGATGCGCGGTAACACATCAAGAGAACAAATATGACTCCAAACAGGGTTCATGGTAGTTATGGAGTTGGTGTAATGAGCATGGTCTTTGATGAGATATTCATAAACCGATTTAACCGTTAAATCTTCCTTATTGGTTAAAGGCCAGATCAAGGTGTCAGCGGTGCCATTGGAGTTGGTTATGTCTATCCCCAAAATATTTTGCACAACCTCATGTGGAAAAACTTGGTACAGGAAGTCGACAATCCACTCTTTAGAGAAGGAGTTCATAAGGTCCTTCACGTTGATTAGGGTATTATTTATGGTGGGTTTGATATCGTTTCTCAAAATGGTATTAGAACTGTCAAGGGGTATCCAGTTATGGTTCAATATTTGGATATCCTTTCCATCTCCTACCTGCCAAATGGCCACTTCCTTGATTATTTTTATCCTATTCCAGAGACCTTTCCAGAACCAGGAGCAGTTACCTTTTTGTTGAGTGATGTTTAGGGGGGAACTGTTTCTAAAGTACTTAGTTTCTAAGATTTTTGAGCACAAGACTTTCAGGTTTTTTAATCATTCTCCATGCTAGCTTGGCTAACATAGCATGATTGAATTTTCCATATTTCTTTAAGCCAAGCCTACCCCTTGCAGTGGGCTTACAAATTTCACCCCATGCCATATGAAACCAACCAGGGTTACTGTCCTTAGAATGACCCCACCAGAAGGATTTGTTGAGGGCATCAATTTTCTTGGTTATACTTTTAGGAATCACGAAGCAAGACATTTGGTATGTTTCCAAAGTGTCTGCAACGTGTTTTATCATGACCCCCTTTCCCGCTGGGGAGAGAAGCCTCCAACCTTTTAGTCTACCACGCAGTTTTTCAACTAGGGTTTCAAAACACTTGATTTTGGACTTGTGGGTGAATAGAGGGACCCCTAGATATTTGTCATCTAGTCTAATCCTATGCACTTTGAGGATTTGCAAAATCTCTCTTATGTCACAATTTGGTACAGATTTGCAAAAGAAGAAACCAGATTTATCATAGTTAATTTGTTGACTTGACCCATTGCTAAATAGGTCAATAATTTTCATCAGGTTCTTACCTTCTTTCTTCCCCGCTTTCGTGAATATTAGGCAATCATCAGCAAAAAGGAGATGAGAGATGGATGGAGACACTTTGGAAAACTTTACCCCACTTATCAAATTTTTGTTTTCAGCCTCTATTGAGGATTCTGACTACTAAAAACTAGAAATATGCTCGCAGACTTAAAAAGTTCAAAATGTTACCTAAATCAAAAAGAAAAATAAAAATAAAAATAAAAATACACAACTAATTCTGCATCCCTGTTATCGTCTAAGAATGGAAATTTCTCCAACACCCCCCAGACACTATATCAAGCAGTTCACCACGGTATATATATTAGTTTCCCAAGATGGATAAATGGAATTGTATTAGGAACCAGAATATAAACTTAAAACTAGAAAAAAATCATGGAAGATGAAATCATTTGAAAATGTACCTTGTAATTTGAGCAAGATATATATCAAGTGCGTCTGATTCGGACAGCCACAACTCCAATTCAACCTCCGATAGTTTATAAAACTTCAAGTACCAGGTCACCCATCTCTTTAAAAATATACTATCGAAAACATTAAATATGCATCATTAAACAGAGAAAAATATAAAGTCTAGTAAAACTGGAATAATTCATGATAATTTACCAATGTTAAGGAAATTGGTAAATTATTGCAGCGGAACTATATCTTCTCAGTTATTTGCAACAGAGTATTTATGTTTTCATAAGGATTATTCTCTTCCTCCAGATATTCCTTGCCAACCTCAACAACATCTGAATCAATAAAAAAAGGATCATATCAGCAACATCACTAAGTAGTCATGATCTACCTAGTAAAACAAACTACTTATGTTGCCCTGAATTCTCTCACTTTCTCTATATCTAGATTTACGAATATTCTAGACACAGCTGTTGTACAGATACTAAGTGTACCTCTAGTTGGTACATCCATAGAGTTTTTCACGATATAATCGCTAATTGTGTTTGCTAACTCAGCCCATAGTGTCACTGTAACTACATCTCCCCTAGTACCAAAAATTTCAATACATTCAGAAGACTTTACAAATTTTTATTTTAATAAAACAAAATAAAAAAATTCATTAATTCATCTTACCTTCCATTCTCGATTAGTATTTCTCGCAACCCAACCCAAACTCCACGAAACTTCCTTTTTTGTTTCCTTTGAATAGACGTGCAAATCCATTACAGTTTGGAAGTAAACTTTAGTATTAATTGCCAATGTTATAACTTATTTCCATCTCTGGACATAAACCTAGCATTAATTGTCAATTATTGAAAGATTACACCCTTCTCTACTTATTGCTGATGAAAAAATCCCATAAAAACTTATTTGGGTTGATTTTTTTTTTCTCCTATGAAAATGTAAATTCTCGTTTTTTTTTTTCTAAAAAGAGAATTGTTCCAACTTTTACCCTAAAGATCTTCTAAGATATATTTTCCATTAATTACCCATTGAACAATCTCGTAAAAACTTATTAATGTTGTTTTTATTTTGATATGGAAAATCTAGGATTGTTTCCCAAAAAAAAAAAAAAAAATCCGGCGACCACGAAAGAATCTCATAAGAATTTATTTATGCTGATTTTATTTTTATACGGAAATTTTCGGATTTTTCCAACAAAAAAAAAGTGTCTAGCGGCCACGAAAACAAATCTTTAAGAGATTCGTAGATTCTGCGGCTAATCCTAAGATCCAAATTTTTACAAAAATCTTGTAAAAGGAGTGTAAGAAATATCCAAAGTCTACCAACCAATATGGAGCATCAGATCATATAAATCCTATTATAAAATTAACTATCACGAAATGTAAAGGGACTAACTTTGATTTCGATCATTCCCACTAAATATAGATAATGAAAAAATACTTCTCTAGTTAATAGTTTTGTTAACAAAAATATCATTCCCAAAAATTAATCTAAATTGATATATATTTGTTAGCAAAAATATGATTTTATCGCGAATATTCATTCAAAGCATTCCAAACATGGTATGGGATATATATTTGACGGAGATCTTTTGACTTTGGTTAAAAAATATGATTTCTTTAGTAAATAGATTTGTTAACAAAAATATTACTCCCTAAAATTAATCTAGATTTGAGAGATGTCTTATATGATGTGTTCTGGCGAGCTGGTATTTCAGCAAAGAAGGAAGCGCCTGTCAACTTTTTGACAGACCCACTGGAGGGGAGATCCCCACTCAGACCAGCATATGTACTTATCTTTGGATGGACTAATGGAAAACATGCATGTGTTGACCTCACGGGGGTTTCTCCGTTAGTAGGCATTGAACATGGTACCTTTACTGTCGGCCAAGCAGCGTTGAGAGATGGCTCAGGTAAGATAGCGAAGCATGAGAAAGCATGTATTGATAATGGACACACTTTTATTCCCTTTGCTTTTGATACTTTTGGTTTCTTGGCTCCTGAGGCGGTTGGACTCCTCAAAAGAGTTCAGAAAGTCATGCACAGTAATGTCATGACCCCCAGTTCAAGAGAGTTTATTTTCAAAAGAATAGGCTTTGCAATTCAAAAAGGGCTTGCGGCGCAGCTTGTTGCTCGCTTGCCTTCTATGTAAGAATATTATGTTTTGAGTTAACTACTAAGCATATTATAGTATTTTCTTTTGATTTGTTAACAAAAATTACTTCATAAATTTAATCTAAATATAGATCCTTAGATTTGTTAACAAAGATATGATTTTATCTTGAATGTTCGTTCAAAGCCTTCCAAATGAACGCATAATTGGGGGATATGAAAACTAATTGGGGGATATAACTACAAGACAAAATAGGAGTCCCAATAGCAATTCTGGGTCACCCCTTATGTAATTATTTTTTTAATTCCTAATCTACCCCTCACTAATTAGGTTTAGTGGTTAATAATAATTAGTAAAAATCTTAAGTATTTGGGGGATAGATTAGTGTGTATTTTTATTTGTGTTTGGGTGAGAGTAGAAGGAGGGAAAAAAATATTTGAGAGGAAATTTTTTTTTTTAAAATGGAAGATGATTGTGATGAGAGAATTACTGCTAATAAGAGGTTGAAAATTTGATTTTTTTTCTCTGAATCCACCATTGTTGCAGCTGAAAAAGCTTGGTGCCGGCATGGTATTCAACCAAAAACCCATGCCGGCAATTGTTGGAAATGTTCATAAATTGTTTGCCACTATCCGGGGGGGTTCGAGCTACGCCCTCTCGTTACGATTTTTTTTTTCTGGTTTTGATCTTCAGAATGTTGATTTTTTTCTGGTTTTGAACAGGTACAGGCATGGTAATCTAGTTTTCGAGCATGCCGGTACCTGTTCCGGCATAGTATTTTTCTTAAATTTCTATGCCGGAACAGGATGAAAAGTATCAAGAATGTTGATTTTTTTATTCACTTGACTACCGGCATTGATAGGAAATTCTCAAGCATGCCGATATCATGTTCCGGCATATGGTCTTCATCAATTCCGGCATGGTCTTCATCAATTCCGGCATGGTCTTCATCACTTCCGTTTTGAATTTTTTCTGGTATTAATCAGTCCACTGCCGGCATGGTCAGTTGATATGAAGACCATGCCTGTATTTTTTTCCGGCATAGCATGTTGCTTTATTTTCTATGCCGGAAAACAATACCGGCATGGTCTTCATATCAACTGACCATGCCGGCAGTGGACTGATTAAAACTAGAAAAATCCAAAACGGAAGTGATTAATACCATGCCATAATTGATGAAGACCATATGCCGGAACATGGTACCGGCATGGTCTTCATCAATTCCGGCATGGTCATCATCACTTTCAGCATGATCTTCATCACTTCCGAATAAAAAAAAAAATTCGTTTCCAAAGTGAGGAGAAGAGAATTTGATATAGAGTGGGGAGAGTTTAGAATTTGAAAGGGAATGGGGAATATTTGGGTTTCAAAGCTCTACCCCTAAATAAGATTAATAAGAAGTGGAGATGGAAATTGGGGATATGATTTTGTTTTTTGATTTTTATTTTGTGGGAAGGGAATTTTAGTATTTTCATAACAAAAAATAACCCCTTAGCACATACCATGGGTTGGGGGAAGTAATTCATATCCCCAAATTAGTTTTCATATCCCCAATTACGCGTTCTTCCAAATATGGGATATTTGACGGAGATTTTTTACCTTGGTTAAAAACTAGGATTTTCGAGATCTTTTTGTCATTCCCAAAAATCAATCTAAATTGATATATATTTGTTAGCAAAAATATGATTTTATCCTGAATATTCATTCAAAGCATTCCAAATAATGCTTAAAAAAAAAAAGCATTCCAAATATGGTATGGGATATTTGACGGAGATCTTTTGACTTTGGTTAAAAAATATGATTTCTGTAGTAAATAGATTTGTTAACAAAAATATTACTATCTAAAATTAATCCAGATTTGTTAACAAAAATTACTTCATAAAATTAATCTAAATATAGATCCTTAGATTTGTTAACAAATATATGATTTTATCTTGAATGTTCATTCAAAGCATTCCAAATATGTGATATAATATGTGATATTTGACGGAGATTTTTTACGTTGGTTAAAAAATATGATTTTCGAGATGTTTTTTTAATAGTAATTAAAAAGTTCTTCGATATTTTTTTTGTTTTTCCTTTTTTTCTATATTTCACTGCCCTAAATCCTGGCCCTACATTATTAATTCGATTATATGATTCAAATTTTATTAATATCATGTAAACATGGTATAAGAATTTTTAACAACAACCAACCAGAATTAAGGGTTTCGTCTACCTACTAACATAAAAGAAGGTGTACACTACCGATAAATTTGGAGCATCCGATCGTATTTATTCGATTTAAAATTAACGGCCACGAAATGTAAGGGGCTAACTTTGATTTCGGCCAATCAGGAGCGAGGGTTTTGTTCACCGGCCAATGGAAGGGGAGGTTACCGCAACTCTCGATATGGTGTGAGAGATGTGGCTGGGTGTTTAGGTTATTGATTGATTGATTGATGATTGACAAAATAAAAATAAATTACGATAAACATTTTGACACTCAACATTTTCGAGCCCTTTTCTAGGTGTTGTTCGTCGTAGGAGTAATCTTTACCAAAATAATCCGAACTTAGATTTTCTTTTTCTTAACATAATTGGTTTTGAAGTCTTTCGAGTTCTTGAAGAAAATATAATTATTTTATTTTGTCTGAGATAATATTAAAATGTCTGTGTTCTTGAAATTTCATCCTGAATCTTTCTAATCCAATCCATCGTCTCATTACATCCAACTTCTCTCAATTGCTCTCTGCTAATTAATTCTTTCCAAATCAAAAACCATATTCATGTTGTTATGAGCTTGAATAAAAAACCACTCAATCCTGATTTTGTTTTAAGGAGGATCTTGGGTTTCCCCGTTACAAAAGATACTATTTTGCATTTCCCCTTTTTAAAATCACTAATCGGTGAAATCCCCTATCCGTCATAACCGACACTACTACCTAATTAACTGTGGATGTGCAAGATACATGTGTGTAAATATATAATAAAACTGAAGAATCCAAAATTACCATTTCCAAAACCTAAATCTCTTCCGCTGCCGCTTCCTGCTGCTGCTGATGAAAGAAAAGCATAAGCTGTATTTTTTGGAGAATATGCTGCAATTTTAGATTTCTATAATGATCAGGGTACGGTGTTTCATCTCAAACTCGAAGTCATAATAGAAAAATCAGTGAACAAATTGGTGATGTTTTCTTGCGGTGTTTATGGAGAAAAATCAGTAGAAGAAAATTAGTACTACCGCCCACGGTGATGATCAAGAAAGTGCTGGTTATGGAGGCGACACAAAGGGGTCACTAAGGTTTTTCATTAGGGAATTTCAGGGTTTTTAATTTCTTATTTTATATCTTACGCACATGTGTCACAGTTAACCGGGTAGTAACAACAATTATGACGGATAGGGGTTTCGCCAATTAGTAATTTAAAAAGGGAGAAATGCAAATTAGGTGTGTCACAGTTAACCGGATAATAAAAGCAGTTATGGCGGATTTCACCAATTAGTAATTTGAAAAGGGGGAAACCCAAAATATATATCTTTTTTTTGAAAGGAAAACACAAAACCCCTCCTTGTTTTAAGCCAGACACCTCATAACCACTTACCTCCACGCCTTGGTTCTATTTCATCACCAAAGATGTTGCGTTCGATTAGCGTTGAAGTTGTGGTTGGTTGACCTTTGACCAAATCCACTTCACGAGCAAATTGTAGTACGGAAATTAGTATTCGTGAACTCTAGTTGCCTATTTACCGATTAAATTAAGAATTTATCTGAATTCATTAATGTTCACCCCTATATGGTTTAGAAAAGTCAGCTCTACTGATAAGCCTAGCTAATACGACTAATAATATGCATATATATAATACTCCCACGGACACAACTAGCTAGTTATTGTATATTAACTACTTGTACGAGGATTAGCTGTTGGAAAGATCTAGTGTTTGTTTAATCATCATCATGATCATATATAAGCTCTCTTCTAGCTCTGGTTCTAATTATTCCAGATCAGTTTTCAGATCACAAAGAATTTCTCTCCCTCATCGATCAAGTAAAAAAACAAAAAAAAAAAAGGTTCGCTCCTTCTCTTTTTTCCAAGTAAATCTAACAACTAAAATTCGTAGCTGCAAAGACTAAATCATGCGATTAAGGGGGGGTTTCGCCATCATAAGAGCATTCGGAGTTCGTGTTTCTGCTCCAGAGCAACTAATAAGTAGTTCTAGTTCCGCCAAACTTTATCAGACTACAGGTAAAATTATTTCTCCGATCTAATATGAAATTGCCAAGAAAACGTCATTTCAATGGTCTTGTGTTTTTTCTCTCTGGTCAGTGACGGAGGTGGGGGTGGCTCACCTAGGCTGCAACCCACCCCAAAATCAGTAAAAGCTCATTTTTCCATAGCAACTTCTTAGGAAAAGAACGTTATTTTAGGGACTGTGGTTTTTTTTGTGGACCATGGTTTTTTTTCGCATAAATTCGGTTAGTTGCAAAAAATGTTTTTCCCAACCGAACATATAGTTGCAAAAAACATTTACCAACTGAACTGGTTAGTTCGGTTAGTTGCTAAAAACTTTTTCCAACTGAACTAACCAGTTTGGTTAGTTGCAATAAACATTTACCAACCGAACTGGTTAGTTCGGTTAGTTGCAAAAACATTTACCAACCGAACAATAGTCCGGTTAGTTGCAAAAAACATTAACCAACTGAACAATAGTTAGAGGTTAGTTGCAAAAAATATTTCCCAACCGAACCTTAGTTCGGTTACGTCGCAAAAAAAATTTCCTAACCGAACATGTCGCTAGGAAAAAAAATTCATGGTCCCCCAAAAAAACCATGGTCCCCAAAATAATGTTCTAAGAAAAAATGAAAAGCCTAGATAAAAATTAGGATAGCCCATTAATCAAACTTGACGTATCTCAAAGATGATCTAACGACCTATAACATATGCATAGTTGGATAACTAAGATCTAATGATACATTATAGTTTACCGTTAAATGGTATGAAATGAGATTGAGGACGCGTTTACATGTATCTAAAATATTAATTTGCATTGCTTGTATGTAATTGAAAACTCAAAATGTTTTGTGTCGTTATGAGGACGGATATAAAAAATGTAAATCTTAAAATGTTCTATAGTTGGGGATAAATACAAAACAAATGTCAAAACTTATCATGTTTATATGCACAAGTTTAAAATATATTTTGGTTTAACAATTTGTTTGCACGAACAAAAAGGGAAAAAAAATAGCATAAATTTAAGATATATTACTAAGAAATAATTATTTTAATGTTTTCACAAACACAAAACAATTTACCGAACCTGAAAAAAAAAATCCGGCCTTCGGCCGCCTTATTAAATCAAAGTAATGACTTATGGTTATGTTTGCGTATCTGATACACAAGGTAACACAAATTTTATCTGATGCACAAGGTAACACAAATTTGATTCAAAGTTGTGCTTCAAAGAGAAAGACAACGTATTTGTGCACCTTGTTCATTTTAGATATTTTAATGTATTATTTTTATCGAATATGAGATGAATGAAATTTCGAATACATGAAAGAAAAAAAATAGCCCACCCAGGTATAAATTCCTGGCTCCGTCGCTGGGTCTGGTCTATGGAAAAAACCAGATCGTCCATGGTAACTAACATTTTTGAAACTTTTTACAGAATTTGGCAAGGACCTCGAATCATATCGAACTTTATTAGAGGCTGCAATGAGTAGCAACTGGGAATCAGCAGAAGATTTCATAAAGGAAAACCCCGGTTCATTTGAAGTTCCGATCACAGTATGTGGAAGGACTGCATTGCATATTGCAGCTGGTGCAGCACACTCGGAATTCGTATTACCTCTAATCAAAATTATGTCCGTAGAAGCACTTGAGCTGAAAGACAGTTACGATGGTAATACAGCTCTTCATCTTGCTGTTATCGCTGGACTGGATGAAGCTGTTAAAGCAATGGTACAAAAACATAGACACTTAACAAGTATATGTAATAAAAAGGGGTTGAATCCGCTACTCAATGCTGCTATTCATGTCAATAAGAAGCATACAGGAGTTATTAGATTCCTCTGTGGTGTTATGAAAGATGAATCAAAGTCCTTTGAAGGTCATTCAGGAGCTCAACTCATATGCAGCGTAACTCATGCTGGTTTATACGGTAATCTTAAATTCATCTAGATATATTATATTCTTCTGAATGTTCTAGGACCAGCTAGCTTTCGAGTTTCGTTACTGATATCAATTAAATTAATCCGCCCACCAAGGGAAAATGTAGAGTCCCGAGCTTTTATTAATATATGTTTCTTTGTTGCATATAATTGTACTTGATCCCAAAGATTAATATTTCAGAATTGGCAACTACTCTAATCCATGAACATCCGAGTTTAGCAACTGCCCGAGAGGACGATGGCACCAGTACTGCGCTATATGCTATCGCAGAAAAAGATCTTTCGATCCCAATTGCTTACAAGGAATCAATACTGTCATTCCTAACATGTATTTTATTACATCTCTGAAATCATTAAATTCCTCTGACATATTTTACTTTCCGCGAGAATTCGATTTTGCAAGTGAATAATAACATAATCTCCTCTGTTTTGTAGATCATCGCCTTTGCAAAATCACTGTGAAGCCATCTATATTTCTCAAAGTGTTATTCTTCTTCGACCACAGATCTAAAGGTATGCCACCAGTTATATATCCTCGTACTTTATTAAGATTAATTTAGCTGTTCTTGCATGGTAAACCACGTTTGATGATGGATTTGCCTTGCAGCTTTTCACAGTCGCAAATTGAAATCCAACGCTGTCATGGAACTGATAAAGTTGATTTTTAAAGAATTTTCAAGCATGAACGGGGAAGACAAGTTTCGTTTTTTCTTCGGCTCCAATTTCCTGAAAACTGCGGTAAAAAATGGTTCAATCGACATTGTAAAAATGTGTATTTCAACTTACCAGGATCAGCTTTGGATTCCTCAAGAGCGCAGAAACATATTTCAAATAGCGGTCAGAAACAGACAGGAAAAAATGTTTGATTACCTGTACGATCACATGAACGCGGATGAGGAGATTTTAACTACTCGGATTGTAGAATCAGACGGCGGTAACATCTTACATGTTGCTGCAAAAATTGCGCCTCCTTGTCGACTAAATATTTATATCAGCCCTGTTACTCAAATGCAAAGTGAGATTTTTTGGTTTAAGTTGCGTTTTCTATAATTTACTACTATTTTTTTTACTCCTTACGAGTCTTGCAAGTTCATTGCGGGTAAATTTTCCCATAATATAAAATATAATATATATGAAGTTTTTTTAACTGTAATCTGGGTTTTTTGTTTGTAAAGAAAGTGAAGAAGAGGGTACCACGTGCATTACGAAATATGAGAAATAACGATGGAGAAACTCCTCAAGAGGTTTTCACTCGGGAGCACAAAGATTTGCTGAAAATAACCGAGGCATACATGATACGTACAGCCGAATCATGTCTAGTAGTGGCCGCTCTGGTAGCTACTGTTGCATTTGCGGCAGCAATTACACTACCTGGTGGAACTTTCAGTGACGGTACTGATGTCAAAGGAAAGCCTATACTCCTGGGAAAGCAGTCATTCCTTGTATTCATGGTGGCCGATGCACTAGCTCTATTTTCTTCAACTACAGCGATTCTTCTGTTCTTATCGATCTATATTGGGAATCATAATGAAGGGAATTTTGAGCTGAAATTGCCAAGAACACTGAAGAGAGGTCTTGGAAGTCTCATCCTATCGGTATTGAGTGTGGTAATTGCATTTAGCATGGCAATTTCAATCATACTTAAGGATAAATATATATGGGCGCCATATATGATATTTGCGGTTGCGGCTTTTACTTTCTATATATCTTTAAATTGTCATTTGAAATTGATTTTCGAATTGGACGACATCGAGAAACCGTTCTACTGGACAACATCAAGAGATCACCAACCTGATGCTTCGGAAAATGTCTGATCAACCTGAAGTATCTGATTTAAGCTTTAATTATAAGTTTAAGAGAAGGGTGCATCTCAACGTTTTCGGGTTAACAAGTAGGCATGTTTTTCAAGAACGTAGTCGAAGGTTGGGAAGCTAGATAGATTACCTAGTGCTCGGAGTAAATTTGGAAAACATGACAACAAAAAAATGTATGCCATTTGATTTGCTGATTTGAAAAATAAAAAATAAAGAATATATTTATTTTTTTGATTAATGCTTTTGAAATTTCTTTTTTACACTTGATGGTATATAGGGACTACTTATAAACGGAACTACCCTTACTGTAGCTGAGTAGTGAAGCTGCAAAATTTGGAAACCCAATTTTGCCCTTGATTTTATAGCTTTATTGAGAATCCTTTGAAAATTAAGTGAGGTCAAATCAATAAAAGTGAAAAAAAATAGAGAATTTAGGAACAAGACAAAATTGATTTTTGCAAGGGGAAGCACGTGCATAGCACGTGCCGTGTACTAGTATATATATATATATATGTACAGGGAACATCCATATTTTATACTCCTACTTGAAAGGCCGAGTATCGTGAAGAGTGCGACCAACCCATCGACCGAGGTCTTGAAATTTGGTATCCCGTTAACAGACTAATCTAGTGGATGGCACTTAAAATTGAGGTGGTGCAGGGTTTTTAAAAATTTTGTGTTATGGCGAGGTTAAAGTAACACTTACTTCTTGTTACTTCTCGATGCATGATTTGATGTTTTATTTCATTATTATCTCTTTAAATTATTATTTTTTCTGAACTATGAAGCATGCTAGTGATTACTTGAGAGTTACATGTTTCTATTTAGCACACTTTTAGGATGATGTGCTCATTCGTTCCCGCTTCAATTTTTAATTATCAGAAGAAACGGTGCACTTGAAGATCCGTATTGCAGTTTATAGCTTCACCGAATTAAGTTACGCTTAGGTATCTTTTATATATGTATTCTTGTTTATCTATAACACATTATTATATTCATATCACATTGAGAGTTTTTTATTTATAAAGTGCCAGAGAGTTGAGTCCAAATTTGTGCACCCATCCAAAATCGGGGTACACATTCCGGTCCACCTCATTGGAGGATTTTTCAATCAAAACCTGCTTTAATTTTCCAAAAGAATTTTTCTACATTTTCAATACTTAATTTCCTTAAAATTCTTTTAATTAGAATTTCTATTTCCACCGTATTTCTAAGCCAACCAAATAAGAATTCCTCTCTCCTCTCTATCTTCTTAATTCTTCGAAGTTGTTCATTTAAAATCTGGTAACTTAAAATTCTTCCCAGAGAAAGTGATAATTAGAACTCCGTTAAAGCCTTAAGTTTGTTTTCACTTCTTATCTTATCAAAGAAAAAGAAAACGGAAAGTCAAGTTAAAAATTGTTTAACTTTGCTTCATGATGGTATGAATTTGGTTAAATTCTTATATTAGATTTAATTCCCTGCTACCTCTTACATCACCACAAATTTGGATGCATAAAGGACCAAAGATGACTAATGAATTTGTCAAAACATACACATACATGATCACCAACTTCAGCGTCATCTAGATGATTTCCCATCGAAATATCATCTGATTTATCTAGTTGATAGAAATGTTTGTTGAGATTAATTAAGAATAGTTTAAAAAGCCTCAAATCATAAACATATCTTGGCATAAGTATTCATATCTTCTCACAGTAGTATTTTTATACAAAATTAAACTCTTGTATTTTATTTCTTCTTGATGAAAAAATCACCAAAACAACTCCAAGAAAAAAAAAATCAAAACAAAACAAAGGGTTGAAGAAATGTTCAATTTTAGATATCATCAAGATTAACATTGTTGAATATGAGCATGATGAAGAACAAAAGAGGAGAGAAATTATTATTTTTTATCTCTCAGGCATATATACTGTACTTACTTTTATTAGTAAATGGAAAATTGGAAAATAAAACAAAACACGGTTTTGTGACCTAAAAATCCTCTAGTGAGGAGAGCCGGAATGTGCACCTCGGTTTTTAAGGGGTACATAAATTTGGACTCCAAAAAGTTTGGGTTTATTTTGATTAGTTAATTACTTTATGTAATTATTATGATTCTTTAGTTCAATAATCTAGATTGATGATTCCATTAAATTGTAATCCTATTAGTTAAGAAGGTTTAATATTTGGGCTTCACATAAAGCCTAGTCCGTATAGGACATAGGGACTTCTTAAGGATATGCAAGAGGTCGTGCATAACTGATGCTTTCTCAAAGAAAGCATCGTCATTTTTTTTTTTGATAGGCTAAAGCCGGACCCAGGTCCCTACCCAAATCCAGCCAATTGGACTAGCCCCACTGCTATACCCAACACTGCCAAACCCTCTACACAACTAATTTAAATACAAACCTCTACCACGGTGGGTATCGAACCCTGACTTCCTAGATCCTTACTGGAGTTGATGGGATATCACTGAGCTATGCTCTTGGACACAAACATCTTCATTTCTTTGAGGAAACATTATAGGAGAATTTTTTTATTTGCCTTAATTGAACTCCATATCCTAGAAATTTGTGCCAGTTAATGACAACACTAACCAATATAAGTGGATGGAAGCATCTTGGTTGTAGGAGTTGAGGAAACAAAAAATATAGTCTATTCATAAAAGAACAGAGCTTAGGTGTTAGAAATAACATGATAGTTTCACTGTATCTCGGAGTCGTCACCATATCACTTTTTATTTTTATTTTATATATTTTGAAAAACATATATGCTTCACTAAGTGATTTGGTGGGGCCCACACATCGAATTGTTACCACCGCCGGGATGAACTAGAGTGATTGAGTTACTAAAAAAATAAAAAAAATAAAAAATGAGACCAGACTAATTTGACTAATCGGAGTATATATATAAAATAATAATAATAATATATTAACACTTTGATATGTGTGTTCTCCATGTTTCCGCCGCCTAAACAAGCGTGGAACGCAAGATCCACGGGAATTACCATGTAATCTGCTGACAAGAAGCATGAGCTTGGATCCGCAAGATCTAGTCATGTTGTTAGTTCTCAAAAAAATTCAGTAAAATAAAATAAAATCTCGGGTACCTTTACTCCTTGGGTGCCTTTAACACATTTTTGGGGTGCCTTTAGTAATGTTCTCCGGGGGTTCAAATGCCAATTGCTTCGCAAAAGCTTATTTCACCAAAAACACCAAAAAATACATAAAAAACCATAATAAATACAAAATAGAGCACTATCAATACATAGAATTGATATCATATCAGACACATAAACGTGTATGTTAAATACCCCCAAACTTATTATTTGTTGGTCCTCGAGAAAATCTAATTTACAAAATAAAATCCTAACTCACTGTCGCAGGAATCGCTATTGCACTTAGCTTGTGCAACAAGCCTTTGAAACCCTAGGTGGCCCTACTGGCCAAGTTATAGTCTCGGGAGGGTCTACTAGAGATATACCCCAAAAACCTTTACTCCAGACACTAACTATCCATGCAGAACGTTGGAACGTCCCAAAAAAATCTCCTTGGTTGGCATACTCTCATTGACTACAGGAGGAAGTACCCTGATGCGAGTGACAGAGCTCTACTAAGATAATCACACTATGGACATCAATATATGGAGTCAACAAACCACAATCACTTGTGAATAAATTAAGAAGATGGATATGAAGATAATAGATGGTTTGTAATGATGTTGACTAAGGTGAAAGGTGTTTCCCATATCTTTCTGAAGGCTACTTCCAGGAAAAAACTAAGAATCCTAATGGATTGAGATACTTGTCTGGACTAATATAAAAATACTCTCTTATTTTGCTGCAGTTTTCTTTTATATGTGATAATACTTTTTCTTGCAGATGACCCTCAATTGTTCCGGCTGTTGCTTTATGATATGAGGTGACTAATTCTTTTTTATGTCTGGATGAAGACGTTAAACTTAGCACTTCTTGGGAGGTAACCCATGCTCATGCAACATGGTAATATCTTTCCTTAACTCTTTTGCTTCAAATGATAATAGTTTCTCCTTGTTCCTGCTTTTAATTTCATCTTTAGAATATTGAGGACAATGTTAGATTTAAGTTTGGGGGTATGGGAGAAACTTTTTAGTTGCATTAATTGAACTCCAGAGCCTAGATATTTGTTCCAATTAAGGACAACACTAACCAATTTGGAAGTATCTTGGTTTTAGGAGTAGAGGAACCAAAAAATAAAGTGTATTCATAAAAGCACATAGTTCAGGTGTTAGAAATAGCATGGTAGTTTCACCGTATCTCGGATTCGTCAGCATATCACTTTTTATTTTTATTTTATTTTATTTATTTTGAAAAACTTATATGTTTCTCAAAGTGATTTGGTGGGGCACACACATCGAATTTTTACCACCGTCGGGATGAAGTAGAGTGATTAAGTTGCTAAAAAAAATGAGACAAGACCAATTTGACCAATCGGAGTATATATATAAATCCCGGGTGCCTTTATCAACTCCTCTGGGTGCCTTTAACACATTTCTGAGGTGCCTTTAGTAATTTTCTCAGGGGATTCAAATGCCACTTTTCAAGCCAATTTCTCCGCAAAAGCTTATTTCACCAAAAACACCTACAAAAACATAAAAATCCATAATAAATACATAAATATAGAATTGAGATCATATCAGATACATAAACATGTCTATCACATTCCTTGAGAAAACTCAACCAACCAACGCCTCCCTATATATGTCTTGTTGACATTTTTAGAACTTTAATTTAGGGACCACTTTGCCACTAACCGAGTTCAACTTCCTCGAGGAAGTATTTATTGAGGAAATATCCTCAACTTCCTTGAGGAAATATTCTCACTTTCTTCGGTGAGCAACATGGTTAAATGTTTCTTTCGGGGTACACTTCGAAAGCTTAAGATGAGGCTTCATTTTATTTCATGACATATCCACGAGCATGCATCATACGAACAGTGCGGTCATAACACGTAATGTCTAACACATGAAAGCTTATATAACTTACATGTGTTTTATAAGCCTTGAGTTCTTGGTTTCTATCTATGTAATCTTTTTTATTCTCAGTGCCTTCCATTTTAGGCGAAATATAGTGGGTAAGATTTTGTGAGATTACTTATATCAATTATTGGGCATGTAGTGACGTTAATGACTTTAACTTAGATGCGTGTGTTGCAAGATTTCATGCCTCCAGGAAATGATTGGGTGTAGGTTCTTGTGGATTTTAATTACAAAACGCTTGACATTTATCTATAGGAATGGGTAGGGTTGGTGGTGTTAATCATCATCGTGCACATCATTCACACTATCATCTGGTTACCCAGGAAGCTTAGAATTCCGAAGAAAAAAGATGGAAAAATTGTGGGGATGATGTGCACGATGTTATTTAATCTTCTCATGCTCCTTTGTGTGCATGCTATATTAATTTAATTTCTTTTGTTTGTGTGCATCTTATCATTTTTTAATGAAGATCTCCTAACCGGATTGTTGTCAATATATGTCAATCCTAATGTTAGGTTACCTCATCTAGGTTTTTTGTTTCTTCCTTTAATTCTTCTAACCGAACATGCATCTGCAATTACCATTTCAACTTCTATTTTTATGATTACAATTAGATTTATCAACCAAAAAAATATAAAAATTAAGGGCTTCGGCGGAAAATACCCTCTAATGTACATCTGGGAACAATCAGGATTTAGTTTGTGAGTTGAACCTTCGATTTCAGACTCAACTTCTGGTTTTGCTTCTTCATGTTCTTCATCAACTTATGGTTGATTTAATTAATTTTCAATTGCCGGAATCCCCGGATTCGGGATTCTATGTGTATCTCGATCACAACGTTATAACGCGTCATTTTCAATTGAGATTAATCCAAGATAAAACTTTATGGATTGGCAACCGATCAACGACGAAAAACTTATATAAAAGAGGGAAGAAGAGGTTCTTTTGAAATCACCCCGTTCAGCATGGAATTTTTTTTTATTTTGTTATTAGGTTTAGATATAAATCAAACTAGTACAACCATTTCGGTAATTTCTCATTAAGCAATGGTTCAAGACCTCATGGACACCTCTTTCTAAAATGGTATTTCTTACTTTATGATTTTATCGGTATTTTATTCATCTGGGGGATTGTTGGAAATAATATTTATTAATTATTACTTTAAGGTTTTTATCTAAACAAAACTAATTTATTGTTTTCTTTGTAAATGAAACTTATTAGTCCCACATTGTGGAGTTTCCATTCTTTAGTAGCTTTAAAAGACTATATAATCATTTTAGTCCCACATCGGGGAGTTCCTCTTCTTAAGTTGTATTTGTCAATTATATAAACAAATTATCTACTTTTGTAAAATCTATGGGAATTAGTCCCACATCGTGGAGTTTTCATTCTTTAGTAGTTTTAAGAGACTATATAAACCTTTTAGTCTCACATCGGGGAGTTCCTCTTCTTAAGTTGTATTTATCAATTATATAAACAAATTCTCTACTTTTGTAAAATCTATGGGAAAGGGGTTTCTCCATATTTTAGAGAGACCCCCAAGGGAAAATATTTTATATTGTTTTCTTTAGCATTCACAATTTTTCCTTAAGGGTTTTTCGGAGTTGCCAAACTCAAGTTGAGCATCTACTACATATGCTAGTAGTAGGTGTAGTATGGTGTTTCATCCTGGAGATATCCGTCTTGTGATGGCCGTAACATCACTATTGAGTTTAGTCGGGCGCTAATGTCTTAAAGACAGCGTGTTGAACACATGACTCACTCTGTTTTCCATAGTTTTGCCTTGTTGCTGTTGCGGAGATATGGGGAGCTTGCACATTTCTTCAAAACAATCACTTCCATTATAACGGAGTTAAGTATCAATAAATTTTGTTTATTTGATTTTTTCTTGTTTTTGATTATTGAACCCAACAACTTTTGACAGATTAGAGTGGTCTTTCTTACTCAGAGTCCTTCAGAGTATTGGTTTTTTTGAAGAATGGTGTTAATTAATTCAACAATGGATAAGCACTACTTCTTTGTCAGTCCTCCTCAATGGCTCTCCTTGTGAATAATTCTATCCTACAAGAGGCATTAGCCACGGAGATCCTTTATCTCCTTATTTATTCATAATTGCCATGGAATGGTTTTCAAGAACTCTTCTAGCAGCTCAAGAGTCTAAAGATATTTTAGGTATCACTGCAGCAAGAGGTGCACCATCTATAAATCGTCTTCTCTTTGCAGATGATTGTCTCATTTTTACTCAAGCAAATTTAACATGTGTATAATCTATTGCAGGTTCTGCAAGATTTTAGTTCACAATCTGGTTAGGTCATAAATTTTGACTAATCTTCTGTGTTTTATAGTAACAACATGGATCCTTCTATATGCAACACTATCAGCAACATGTTAGGAGTTAAAGTTATGGAGAAAAATGAGAAATATCTTGGTTCACCTCTGATAATTGGGAAGTCTAAAGTAAAAGCTTTTAAAGACATCCAAACTGTTTTTGAGAGAAGAGTTGGATATTGGCAGGGAATAAATCTTCATCAACTTGGCAGATCAATAATGGTGAAAGCAGTTTTGAACTCCGTACCCATGTATCATATGAGCACTTTTAAAACCCCAAAGACTCTGATCAAAAAACTTGATTCTCTACAAAGAAATTTCTGGTGGGGTTACAAGTTCAATCGAGGGCTCAATTTGATTTCATGGCAAGATATGATTTTATCAAAGGACTTAGGAGGGCTAGCTTTCATGTATTTGGAAATGCTAAATCATGCTCTCCTTACAAAAGTTGCTTGGAGAATATGTCAGCAGTCTGATCATTTGTTAACAAAAATTCTTAAGGCTAAATATTTCAAAGGTGAGGAGTTCTTACATCTCTCAGGGGAAGAAACAATTCATCTTGGACATGGAAATGGATTGAACTTGGTTTGTCTATTGTTCAGCAAAATTATATTATGGAGGTCAACAATGGGAAAAAAACAAGGATTTGGATTGATAGATGGATCATTGGGCTTAACATAAAAGTTGATCCCTTACACCCTAATCATTTTCAATTAGTTTATGTCAGTGAATTAATCATCTCTGGTACTGATAACTGGAATCTACCCCTTCTGCACATTCTCTTCACTCCAGATGTTGTAGAGAAAATCAAAAATATGCAACTTTCAAAGGATGAAGAGGATGTTATGCGCTGGTTGACCTCTAAGGATGGAAATTTCTCGGTTAAGAGTAGTTATAATAAACTCACAGAAGATAGATTTCAACAACAGGCAGATTTAAACACTGTTCCAACATCTGTTTGGAAAGCACTATGGAAAATGAAGCTTCCACATCGAGCTAAGATTTTTATATGGAAATGTTTGAAGGGTATTGTACCTACAAGAATAAGACTTTCTCAAGCCATGTCTGATTTAGAAACTCACTGTGAAATCTGCAAAAGAGAAGATGAAACTCTTATCCACCTCCTTATTAGTTGCAGCCATGCTAAGGAGGTATGGAGGTCTCTAAATATTGATATTGATCAAATTCTCATTAACTGTCAGTCAGTTAAGGAATGGATCATTTATTGGTTTCAAAATGTCCAAAATGTGGGAGTAGAGGATTTACATAAGTGGAGATCCTTACTAATGGTTGGTAGCTATATAATCTGGAAGGAAAGATGTGATTGTGTTTTTTAGGAAAAAACATTGAATCCTATGCTTACTATTTCTAGAATTCAGTATCAGTTAGCCAGTTTCAATAATTCTGCACAGGGTAGTATAGCTGCTAGTTTACCTGAACTCACTGTTTCTGACACTATTGCTCCTGCTACAGGGACTTGTAATGATCACAGTGACACGCTGATAGATTCTTATGATGTTTTTAAATTTTCTGTTGATGCTTCTTTTAAACTCGAAACTAACGAATGTGGAACTGGTATGGTTTTGTATAATCTTGCAGGCGAATGCATAGGGTTCAAAGGATATCATGCAACTGGAGTGAATGATGCTGAAACTGGTGAATGCAGAGCAATACTAGAGTGTTTGCGATGGGACAAAGATATGGAACTAAACAAAATCCAGTTGAGTGCAGATGCAGAAACAATGGTCAACTCTATCAATAACAACACCCTACTAGTTAAATGGGTCAATAGAAAAGTGATAAGAGATATCAAATTATTGCTAAACTCTTTTCAGTATTCCAAAATTATTTATATAAGTAGGAAGCTTAATAATATTGCTGATTCCATTTCCAAAATTGTTAGGAAGAAAAAGTTAGTCTTGGAGGAATTCAGTCATGACATAAGTCATGTTAATTTGATGTTATCTATGCTTATTGAGCCAGACAATTCTTAATAATAAAATTCTCAGTTATCCAAAAAAAAGATTATTGCACCCAATAATAAATTTATGCATCAAGCAGTAACAAAATGCTCAGACCAACCATTAAGCAGTAACCACTTGTCAAGAATGGGAATCAGAATAAAGGGAGGGTCTCCCAAATGGGGAGGGCATGATGCCTAAACACTCTTGTCAACGTTTCGACTCTACCTCATCACCAAGGATGTTTTGTTTGACTCTCTAGTGTTGACAATATTCTTGATGGTTACAGTGGTTTTTGAGCGTTAAACTCCACTTCACTAACAAATTTCTAGTATTACTCGGGAACTGCAAATTGCCAGTATGGAGATTAATTTTCGTAAACTCTAGTTGACATTTTTTTTTTGGGTCGAGATCCTCTAACTAAAGGTTTTTACGAAACCTTTTTGACAAAACATACATAGGATCTCATTTATCTTGCGGTTATTATACTTGGCGACGTGGCGCCCATTTTAGTTCTAATGTGTGTTTGGCTGAGTAACCTAGATTTCAGATTCACTTCTTTTTTTCTTTCACGCAAACTTAAGATTCATTTATCAGTGATTTTCAATGGTGATTGGTGATCAGCAAGATTAAAAACAGTTTCGTTTAATCTTGATAAGATGCTGAGTTAAATTTCCATATTTTATCACGTTGATTGCTTGGGTTTCTTCCTTGCAGCTAGTATAGTACATCATTAATAGAAATTGAGCGAATATATAGAACTCAAGGGCTAGGAGACTGAATATATGATCAAATAAAGGCAATCATAGGAATCTAAGGACAACAACTAAAATGTGTAATGTAAAACTCCGTTTCAGGTCGTCAATGGGATAGTAGATACGGCGAAAGTTCATCATATCTTAATTTATTGGAATCTTCTTTTGTTGCTAAGTTACGATCCCCATTTTCAATCTTCACATTTTTATTCTAATTTTTTCCAATTGAATAAGGTTTATGATCATGTTTTTTTTGTTTCGACCGACTATAAAAACATTAGTCGGGATAGATCTACCCACAAGTTATATTGTTCATCTCTAAAGCTCGATTTTTTATATGAAAAAAATGTAAATAGAGATAGAGGAGAATAAACGTGGAGATGAAGATACAGTTCATTTTTGGTTTCTAACTTTCTATCCCTATACCCCGGTGATGACCAAACACAATCCAAAACAATAACATTACCATCTCATCAATGATAATGACCGTTAAATATTTAAGATCCTATGGTTTGGGTGTTTTGTCAAAAGGCTTTGTTAAAGCCTTTTGTTAGTCGATCCCGTTCCTTTCTTTTTTAACTATCAAAAAATAGTTGACATTTTTACTAGTAAAGAATTTATCAGAATTAATGTTCACCCTTTACAAAGTTAGAGTCTACATACAAATCAATCAGAATACATATCCATATGAGATCATTACCAATTATGATCGACAAAAAACTAAATTACGATATATGTTTTGACACTCAACATTTTCCAGCCCTTTTCTAGGTGTTCTTGACAGTTGGAGTAATCTTCATCCCAAAACAAACCATAACTTAAATTTTCTTTTTCTGAACATAATTGGTTTTGAGGTCTTTCGAGTTCTTGACGAATATATAATTATTTTATTTTGTTTGAGATAATGTTTGAATGTGTAAAACGTGCTGGCCCGGCACAGCCCAGCCCACGAAGTCACGTGCTTAGCGTGCTGCGTGCTATGCTGGGTTGTGCCAGAGATTCAGACATGCTGTGTTGTGTTATGCTAAATGGCGTGCCGTGCTGGGCTGTGCCAGAAAAATAAACGTGTTGGGCCGTGCCGTGCTGTGCTGTGCTAGCACACTTATTTTTTGTTTTCCAAAATAAATATTTTTGAGATATTTTAGTTAATACATGTATTATTATAGAAATAAATTAGCATAACGAAAATAAAATGTCAGAAATTGGCTAAAACAATGATTTTTCTGTGCAATATGCATCAAATGTGATGTATTGTGCAGTATTTTACGCATGACATGGCGTGCTTTCTTCGCGTGTTGTGTTGTGCCACGTGTTAACACGTGCCGCGTACTGTACCGTGTGCCTATTTTGTCTGGCACAACGCATCACATTAAACAAACGTGCTTTGCCGTGCTGTGCTCGAATTTTAATGTGCCGTGATGTGCCATAAACGTCCTGGACCGTCCTACTTTACACCATCGTGTTCTTGAAATTTCACCTTGAATCTTTCTAATCCAATCCATCGTCTCATTACATCCAACTTCTCTCAATTGCTCTCTGCTGATTAATTCTTTCCAAATAAAAAACCATATTCATGCTGTTATGAGCTTGAATAAAAAACCACTCGATCTTGATCTTGTTTTAGTGAAAAAAAAAAACAAACGCTCAAACGTAAATTTATATATCATGGGATAGCAAAATGATTAAACCAAACCATTAAGCCAAGACACCTCATAACCACTTATCGTGAATGGCAAACAAACACTTGGGAGGGTCTCTTGCAACTTGGGAGCTAGGTGGTGTTGCGCAAACAAACACTTCTTGGTTCTATTTCATCACCAAAGTTTTTTTTTTTTTTTTTTTTGACAAATATTTCATCACCAAAGATGTTCTGTTTGATTCTTTAGGTGTTGAAGTTGTGGTTGGTTGACCTTTGACTAATTTACCGATTAAATTAAGAATTTATCTGAATTCATTAATGTTCACCCCTATGGTTTAGAAAAGTCAGCTCTACTGATAAGCCTAATACGACTAATAATATGCATATAATACTCCCACAGACACAACTAGCTAGTTATTGGAAAGATCTAGTGTTTGTTTAATCATCATCATGATCATATATCAGCTCTCTTCTAGCTCTGGTTTTAATTATTCCAGATCAGTTTTCAGATTACAAAGAATTTCTCTCCCTCGTCGATCAAGTAAAAAAAAGTTTGCTCCTTCTCTTTTTCCCAAGTAAATCTAACAACTAAAATTCGTAGCTACAAAGACTAAACTAAATCATGCGATTAAGGGGGGTTTTCGCCGCCATAAGAGCAGTCGGAAAGGGGGAAGTTCGTGTTTCTTCTAGTTACGCCAAACGTTATCAGACTACAGGTAAAATTATTTCTCCGATCTAATATGAAATTGTCGTGAAAACGTCATTTCAACGGTCTTGTGTTTTCTCTCTGGTCAGGTATATGGAAGAAACCAGATCGTCCATGGTAACTAACATTTTTGAAACTTTTTACAGAATATGGGCGGAACCTCGACTCATATCGAACTTTATTAGAGGCTGCAATGAGTAACAATTGGGAATCAGCAGAAGATTTCATAAAGAAACACCCCGGGTTCAGTAAAAGTTCCGATCACAGTATGTGGAAGGACTGCATTGCATATTGCAGCTGGTGCAGCACACTCGGAATTCGTATTACATCTAATCAAAATTATGTCCGTAGAAGCACTTGAGCTGAAAGACAGTTACGATGGTAATACAGCTCTGGATCTTGCTGTTATTGCTGGGCTTGATGAAGCTGTTAGAGCAATGGTACAAAAACATAGACACTTAACACGTATATGTAATAAAAAGGGGTTGAATCCGCTACTCAATGCTGCTATCCATGTCAATAAGAAGCATACAGGAATTATTAGATTCCTATGTGGTGTCATGAAGGATGAACCAATGTCCTTTGAAGGTCATCCTGGAGCTCAACTCATATGCAGCATAACTCATGCCAGTTTATACGGTAATCTTAAATTCATCTAGATATATTATATTTTTCTGAATGTCCTAGGACCAGCTAGCTTTAGAGTTTCGTCACTGATATCAATTAAATATTTCCGCCCGCCAAGGGGAAAATGTAGAGTCCCGAGCTTTTATTAATATATGTTTCTTTGTTGCATATAATTGTACTTGGTCCCTTTAGAAATCCAACGCTGATGATGGATTTCGCTTGCAGCTTTTCACAGTCGCAAATTGAAATCCAACGCTGTCATGGAACTGGTAGAGTTGATTTTTAAAGAATTTTCAAGCATGAAGGGGGAAGACAAGTTTCGTTTTTTCTTCGGCTCCAATTTCCTGAAAACTGCTGTAAAAAATGGTTCAATCGACATTGTAAGAATGTGTATTTCAATTTACCCGGATCAGCTTTGGATTCCCCAAGAGCGCAGAAACATATTTCAAATAGCGGTCAGAAACAGACAGGAAAAAATGTTTGATTACCTGTACGATCACATGAACGCGGATGAGGAGATTTTAACTACTCGGATTGTAGAATCAGACGGCGGTAACATCTTACATGTTGCTGCAAAAATTGCGCCTCCTTCTCGACTAAATATCTATACCAGCCCTGTTACCCAAATGCAAAGTGAGCTTTTTTGGTTTAAGGTGCGTTTTCTATAATTTACTACTATTTTTTTTACTCCTTACGAGTCTAGCAAGTTCATTGCGGGTAAATTTTCCCATAATATAAAATATAATATATATGAAGTTTTTTTAACTGTAATCTGGGTTTTTTGCTTGTAAAGAAAGTGAAGAAGAGGGTACCACGTGCATTACGAAATATGAGAAATAACGATGGAGAAACTCCTCAAGAGGTTTTCACTCGGGAGCACAAAGACTTGCTGAAAAAAACCGAGGCATACATGATACGTACAGCGGAATCATGTCTAGTAGTGGCCGCTCTAGTAGCTACGGTTGCATTTGCGGCCGCAATTACACTACCTGGTGGAACTTTCAGTGACGATGCTGATGTCAAAGGAAAGCCTATACTGCTGGGAAAGCACTCATTCCTTGCATTCATGGTGGCCGATGCTCTAGCTCTATTTTCTTCAACTACATCGATTCTTCTGTTTTTGTCTATCTATATTGGGAACCATAATGAAGGGAATTTTGAACTGAAATTGCCAAGAACACTGAAGAGAGGTCTTGGAAGTCTCATCCTATCGGTATTGAGTGTGGTAATTGCATTTAGCATGGCAATTTCAATCATACTTAAGGATAAATATATATGGGCTCCATATCTGATATTTGCGGTTGCGGCTTTTACTTTCTATGTATCGTTGAATTGTCATTTGAAATTGATTTTCGAATTGGACGACATCGGGAAACCGTTCTACTGGACAACATCAAGAGATCACCAACCCGATGCTTCGCAAAATGTCTGATAAAGTATCTGATTTAAGCTTGAGAGAATGGTGCATCTCAACGTTTTCGGGTTAACAAGTAGGCATGTTTGTCAAAAACGTCTTAGATGGTTGGGTAGCTAGATAGGTACCTAGTGCTCGGAGTAAATTTGGAAAACACAACAACAACAAAATGTATGCCATTTGATTTGCTGATTTGAAAAATAAAAAATAAAGTATATATATATATATATACAGTAAAAACTCCATATATTAATAACCTTGGGACTTTACAAAATTATTAATATATGAAGTTTATTAATATAGGGAGGTATACCAAAAAAAAAATGATGTTTTTGCTAATTCAAAGTATGTAAAATTATATTGGATAATGTATGTGCATATATTGAATAATATATCCTTTATGTGAAGTATATATATATCCTTTATGTGAAGCCACGCACAATTGAAAATTGCTTTAAAAACTGCAAAATTTGAACCACTAATGTCGATGAATCGTCGGTTGCAAATGAAGTACGTGAGAAAAATCAAAGAATATTTAAGGAATTGAGTAATAAAATTGAACGGTTGCACTACACTAATCGAATGGATATGTACGTCTTCCTTAATCATCCCAATGAGCAACAAGTCGTATATGCTTTAACCGAATAAGAAATAATCGATGGAATTAGACAAGACGCGGAGGGAGATAATCCTGACGATGATAGTACGGAGATACCAAAAGTTTCATGCCAAGAAGCCTTAAACATGCTCGACAAGTTGGAAATTTTTTGGCTTCAACAAGATAGTGCACATATCAACGAGGTCTTACGCATACGCAAATCAAAAGATGCCATAACAATCCAAAAAATTACATCCTTTTCTCAAACAAGTATAGATAAATATTTTCCTTTATCTTAAATTTTGATGTAACAAGATCTATAATTTTCCTATTATGTTGATTTTATTAATATATGGAGGTAAATTCATTAAGGTGGGACTAGAAAAAATCTATTAATATTAAAATATGGAGTTTATTACTATTTGTAACTGGCCCAAGTTGGGACCATGATTTTTTATTAATATATAGAGTTTATTAATATATGGAGTATCAATATATGGAGTTTTTATTGTATATATATATATATATATATTTTTGGATTAATGCTTCGGGAAATGGGTCATTTGACCAAATATTTTTAAAACATGGTTCAAATGGACGAGTAAAAAAATTTATGGGTGAAATGGACAAAAAAAATATCAAGGATGAAACTGGATTCATCCTGGCTTAAACTTAAAAAATAGCAAGGATGAAACTGGATGCATCCTGATGGAAATTAAAAATAAGAAAAAGTATTTAAAAATAGGTAGGATGAAACTGGTTACATCCTACCTATTTTTATATTTTTGTCCATTTAAACAGTATCAAAATCTAGATGTCTTTTTCACCCAGAAATTATTGATTTTGGACTTTTTAACCAATTTTCTGTTAATGCTTTTGAAATTTCTTTTTTACACTTGATGGTATTTAGGGGTGCGAACTTCAGTCTCCATACGTACGGGGAACATCCATATTTTATACTCCTACTTGAAAGTCCGAGTATCGTTTGAGGAAGAGGGAGCAAAGTTTGCAATTGTCTTCTCTAGCTCTTTTTATTTAGCATTTCTCATTTTGATTTCAAAAACTTGAGCTTCATCAGCATCAGTTTAACCTCTGTGAATGACATTTCTTCCTTCATGAATTGTTTTTTTCAAGCTCATTTGTGGGTGGTGGTAATGGTTGGGGTGTTGGTAATCTATTGTAGTTTGAATAGTGGGATTTTGAAGGTGTAGGGGGGAGATGGATGATCTAAGGTTCTACAAACTTTGCAGAATTTAATGCCATTGAGAGCATAAGAAAATTCAAGCCAGTGAGATATGGTTGGTGTTTCAAAAGCTTCAATTCCAAACTTTAGAGGTTTGGTAACATCAATGGTGAGAAGGACCTCAGGGTTTTTCTCAAATCTGTCTCTTCCATAAGGTTTCTTCTCTTTCTGGTACACTCCCACAGGTTGGAGTATGTTTCTGATATCTTGTATGATGTGAGTTGGAATTGTTTTGATGAGTAACCAGATCATAACCTTTGTGAAATCTTCTTCATGAATTAAGTCTGGACCTCCCAAGGGGATGCCAACAAGCACCATGAGTTTATCAAAAACTCCTCTAGTTCCTCCATTTATAATAGTTAAGTAATCATCCTCATGAGTGAGTCTGAGGATGAAAAAATTCCTTCTTCTGTTCCAAATTTCCAACTCAACTCTACCAATGAACTCCCAGTTGTTGTTGATAAAGTTGTTGACTCTAGTTGTTTCAAAACAAGTGTTACTGTAAAGTTTTCCAATAAAACACCATTTCCAATCTAAGGGTTGTTTGGTTCTGATGTTTTCAGGGTTAAGGAAAACCTTTGGATAGATATCAGGTTCATGCATGTTAAGGGATTTGTTCATTTGAGTAACAAGGTTCTCAATAGAAGGATTTTTTCATTAGATATCAGGTTCCTCAAACCATATGACCTTTGGAGCCTCCACTAGAGCTACTAGAGCTACTAGAGCTAACCCAAACTCCCCTCATCCTGATATCATAGCTAGCAAAATCAGAAACAAAAAACTTGACCTTTCCAAGAAAATCCTCACCAATTACAAGCACCTTCAAACTAAAATTAAGATCAAAGAAGCTGCTAGAACAACACCACCCAACAGAGTTAATACCAACACCATCCAAAAAAATGATATTGATGCTATGTTTCCAGCTATCCCTTCCCAAAACCTTCCATCTCTTTCTCAAATCAAAGAAAGAATGGAGTCTAAAACTGTTCAATTCAAGAAGAAATCCTGGAAAGCTAGAAAGAATATTCACACTTTTGCTGAAGAACCCTCACCCAGTGACTCTCGAGTCTCCAAAAATTCTGATAAGAGAAAACAACCAAATTGTGTTCCAACTCCGATGGAAACCAATGAATCTGAAAACAACAAAAGACTCAAGGAATTCTCTGACAAGTATGCTAAACCGCTAGACTCAAGCATCCCAAATATGACTAATGGTGAATCTGGCTCAACAACCCCATAAACTGAGGTACACTACTACATCTCACTAAATTTTATCAGTATGAATCATACACATGCCTTTTAATTTTTTCTACGTTATTACTTATTTTGATCCCATAGCTAGAAGGCCAACATACAAGTATCCCTCTGTCTCATACTTCTGGAAATTCTTTATCTCCATTGCTTGGAACTGTCAAGGTTTAGGATAGAGACATACCAAGAAATACCTCACTGACATGCTAAACAAATTAAATCCTGACATTTGCTTCATTTCTGAAACTAAGCAAAAACATGGAAAACTTTTAAATTCCATGAAACAGCTGAACATTCAGAAATATTGGCATGTAAATCCTGGAGGGGCTAGTGGTACTACTGGTGGTCTAATATTGATATGGAAAAACAATAATGATGTTACCATACTGGACTCTTCCACTAATCATATTAATTCCATAATCAAGCCTACCATTGGCCCCTCTTGGATGTTCACTGGTTATTATGGCAAGTCCTTCAAAACACTACTGCTAGACATTCCATTCCTTGGTTGATTATTGGAGATCTCAATATCATTCTACATGATAATGAAAAATACAGTACCCAACCATTGGACAGTGTGGAAGAAAATATTTTTAGCAACAAGATTCTTGACTTGGATCTAATTGATCTAGGAAGCACTGGGTGTCCTTTCACCTGGTCTAACAAGAGAAGTGGTCCTGCTCTCACTGAATAAAGGTTGGATAGAGGTCTAGCCACTGAATCATGGCTTACTATATATCCAAACACTGCTGTCACTAATATGTTAGACATTGGATCATATCACCATCCCATTCCCCTCAACACCAATCCTCATTGGAATACTGGCAAAATCTATTTCAAATTCTTTGGTCCATGGTTGGATCACAAGTATTATAAGGATATTATTCTTGAATGTTGGCAAAGGAATTTTTTTGGCTCTAGTGCTTATATAATAGCCAGAAAACTCAAGGACATCAAATTAAAACTAAAAACTTGGAACAAAGATGGCAGCCGATCAAAAAAAAAAAACATTGAAGATGGCATGCAGCATTTAAACCGGCTACAAGGAAACTACTTCAAGCAAGACAGAAGTACAGCAATAAAAACAGCAGTAAAAGTTCTAAAAGATTGGCAATACATTGAAGAAAAATTCTGGAAAATCAAAAACAGAGACCAATTCATCAAATTGGGAGACAAGAATACCAGTTACTTCCACAGATCTACTAAAAGTAGAATAAGAAGGAAGAAGATTGATACTGTCCAGGATTTTGAAGGAAATTGGATTGAGGATTATCAAGAAATAAAACACTTATTCACAAACCATTTCTCCAAAATGGCTACCACTGAATCCCCAAAGATGAATCCTGAAATCATCAACCTCATCCCACTACTATAACTGAAGCTGACAACAACATGCTCAACAAAATCCCTGAAGATCATGAAGTCAAGTATATTCTCTTCAATATGGCCAAGGATAAAGACCCATGCCCTGATGGATTCCTTCCAAATTTATTCCAAGCCAACTTGGATATTGTTGGAGAAGATTTGGTTAAAATGGTAAAACACTTCTTCAAGTCTGGATATCTACTAAAAGAAATGAACTCAACATTCATAACCTTGATACCCAAAAATGATAACCCATCAAAATCCAGCCATTTCAGACCCATCAGCATGTGCAACACAACCTATAAAATCATATCTAAGCTTCTAGCCCAGAGAATGAAACCATACCTAAAAAAAATCATCTCTCCCTATCAATCTGCTTTCATCCCTAGGAGACAAATAACTGATAACATAGCCATAGCTCATGAAATCACACACTACATGAGAAGAAGAAGAGGTCCCAAAGGTAATAAAGGAAGTATGGGAATCAAGATACATATGGCCAAGGCCTTTGATAGAGTGGATTTGACCTTCCTTGAGACTATTATGGAAAAAATTGGCTTCAACTCTGATTGATGCAACAAGATTATGCAATGTATAACTACCACTTCTTCTACTGTGCTGATCAATGGCTCACCTGATAACTTCTTCAATCCTTCTAGATGCCTTAGACAAGGAGACCCGCTATTTCCTTACCTTTTTCTGTTTTGTATGGAAGCTCTGTCTAGGACTCTATCTCAGGCTGAAGAATGGGGCATAATCTCAGCTACCAAAATTTTCAAGAATTCTCCCTCCATAACTCATCTCCTTTTTGCTGATTATTGCATGGTTTTCTGCAAATCCAACAATACTGAAGCTAAGAATCTAAAAGACATTCTCAATATATTTGGAGCTACTTCTGGTCAACTCATCAATTTCAGCAAATATGGTCATTACACCATTTTAAGTTATTAGCAACATATCATAGTTGTTGCTAAACAGGGTCGCAACCGACCTTTGTCGTTGCTAAACACGGTGTCGCAACTTTTAGCAACGGAATAAGCTCTGTTGCTAATCTCGGTCAGCAACGACATTTCGCAACGGCGTCTGCCGTTGCTAAAAAAATTATTCGCAACAAAGGCTGTTCGTTACGAAAATTTTTAGCAACAGAAAAAAAAGATAGGCTTGGAACCAAGCCACGGCTTGCTTCTAAGCCACGAACAACATAACATACAAACAATTTCTAAAATCATACAAACTGAGAATCCATTAGCAGTTTGAAAAATTACACAATCAAATGAACTTAGAATCCATGTTATTGAAAATTTACACAATCTATAAACAATATACCAACACATAAATAACTAAAGAAGATCTATTCCACTTTCTTCCTTCTCCCAACACGAGACCTTCTAACTAGATAAAGACATCATTATAAAATTGACTGAGGACCTTCTGCGAGAACTTGAGACTATGTTGTCAAGGTTAATGCCTTCAAGTTCTTTGGTCCTTTCTTTTTTATTTCTCACTGCCTTGATTTCTGAGATGAAAAATACAATGTCAGTTCCGCAGCATATGACACCATCCAAAAACACACAAAAATATGCAGAATGATAGTTAAAGGAACACAGAAAAAACTCTAAGAACTTTTGTCTCGACACAAACTGAATAACAAACCAGATCTAAGACTCACTGAAACCATAAGCTATCATGATTGAAAAATGCACATTTAGACTCATAATTGTTTAGAATTGACAAGAGTGAAAATTTAGTGCCAGAAGATAATTTTCTATTATCAATTATCATGTGTTTTGCTTACAGCTTCTTCGATTTTCTAACAAACAAATGGCAGTTTACCGAAAGTTTGATGCCATAAAGGACAAATTCGTTCTTCACAAGAGGCACTCAATAGAGGACTATAGGAGAATAGAAACAGCAAGCAGATTAATAAAAAAATGAAAAAGCACTGAAGGTAAATTCCCTAAATATAGTAAGTCTACTTATCTCATCTAGATAGTTCTTCCCTTTTTTGTCTTTTTCTTTAAAGCATATTCCATTTCTATTTGCTTATATTTTCATTCAGGTAAAAAAAATGGTTCTTAATGAAATCTATAGTGGATTACTGAGTCTTAAAATCAATTGGTCAATTGTTCTATCATCTAGCTATAAATAATTGTGGTCTAAAATGGATCAAATACCCTAATACAAGTCGATAAAAAAGTTTGTAAGAAACCTCCTTCCTTCCGAGGTTGATAAATGTATAGTCTCAAACTATAATTACCAGCTAAAGATGTTCAACCAAGAGGTGGTGCCAGATTACTTCAACAACATATTCATATATCTAAAAACACAATTAGATCAAGTCGTACCATATTCTTTCTTGTGTTGGTAAAAATGACATATCAACCATATAATGCACAACCAACTGGCTGGCGCTTCCTACCAAACATTACAAGTTTTCTCCTACATAATAACTCACCTTTATCAGAGGGGTTTGCATATAATCCTTCCTTAGCAAGCATATCCTCCAACTCCTTTACAAGATAGGCCTCACATTTGCTCTCAGGTGCCTGTTTGGCTCTCTTGTAAACATTGTGGGAAATACTGCATCAGATGTACAATGTACAAAGATTAATCCTTATCTCAAAACAATCATCTGTAAAAAATTCATAGAGGTAAATGTTAAGGTTTGCATAAGATCATTTACCTCATTCCACATGATTTGATTACTTATTTCAGGTGCTCAACGCGCTTAGCATGCACGACTGTTGGAACATCCTGTTTCTTCTGTATTTCAAACATATCATCCAGATTCAGAATGCCACATTATTTAAAGTTCAGAAACATAGAGTTTTGATACACAAACAATGAAAGGAATACCTTAACATGCTCTCCTTCTGGAGACGAAGAATTAGTATTAAGTTACTACCAGAAAACCCTGCTTCTGAGTCCTGATAGTTACAAATTAAGAGGATTAATAAGACTACATATAATAATTGTAACTAAGTACATAAACTGGTTATAATCAGCTTAACAAATTTTTAGAAAATCTTCGTAAAGATGCATTACCTTTAGTAACTCCCATGTTTTCTGAGAAGAGTTTCTAAAATTTCTTTGTGCTCTAGAAGTGACAAACAAGAACATCAAACATAGATAAGTAGAGAAAAATACAAAAAAAATACCATGATGCATTACCTTGAACTCTATGATGAAGTTAAACCCTTCTTTGCGAAGTTATAGATGTTATCCAACACCTAAAACAACAAAAAGACAACCATCAGTTAGGTCTATAGATTAAAATGGAATTATAAGTTATCACTCGGAAACTTAGGGATTTTGTTTGTTACATCAGGAAAGAGATCTTCGACCAACTTTTGCAGAAGCAAGAGCTCTCACTTGGTACTGCATGAAAATTCAGGATAAGGTTATGCCCATTTGTTATACTACTAGAATGTCACAACAAAAGGCTCAAGCGTATAGATGCTACACATATCTGAATAAGATCATGCAATATCGGCTTGGCCTCATCATCAAAATTATGTCTACTTTTCTCTACCTATAGCAACACTGAGTCATTGACCTTCACAAACCAACAAAACCAACAAAGACATGGAACAAATGTGTCAACAGGTAATTTAGATCACGTAAGAAATAAAAAAAGGAACAGATCAGACTTGCAAAATATAATTTCTACCTGTCCCAATCAACAAGTCCCAACTCTGATTTGGAGGACAGGTATGAAGGATTTGATTCACTAACTGCAAGCGCAATAGGCAAATTCAGGAGGTAAATACTTCATAATTGTATGCCTTTTAGAAATACAAGAAATCAAAATCATAAAAGAAAACCTAAATTAAATCTCACAGATCAATCAACATCAACATATCAAATAAAACAAAAATCAATCCAAAAACCAACAAACCTAGATGATTACAGATCTAACTTCTCTTTCTTTCCATTGATTGATTTCGATCTTCATCATATCTCTATACCTCTTTTCTACACATAATCAACAATAAAAAAATCAAATCAATCAAAACTGAAATCGAATCTAAATGATTCGGAAAACTAAATCACTAACATTTTAGATAACCATGTAGAAGAAGCAGCATCAGCGGGAGAAAACCAAATAGAGACAGGGTTACTACTAGAATCTAGGGTTTTAAAGGATCCTACACACGTATCTAACACACTTCAACTCAAGTCAACATGTCAAACTAAGGTGTTACCAGCGCACGGCCTAACCGCACGCGTAAACACCCAACAATTGCTATTCGCAACTAACTTTTTGCGGTTCCAAAATTAGAAACAACAATATGTCGTTGCGAAAAATTAGCAACAGAAATTAGCAAAAGAATATTAGCAACGGCTCTTATGATGTTGCTAATCTGAGTTGCTAATCCCTTAAAATGGTGTAGTGGGTGTTTTCTTCAGCAAAGACACTGATCCATCCATGATACCAAACATCTTCCTGCTCCTTGAAGTTCAAGTTGTTCCTGCTAATGACAAATATTTAGGCTCTCCCTTGTTTACCCACAGAAGAAAAATTCAATGTTTCAGACCAGGGGTGGACAAGATGAAGATAAAACTATCCATCTGGAAAAATTCTCCTCTAAATCCAGCTGGAAGAGAAGTTATAATCAAATCTGTCACCTCTACAGCCAGTATCTATCAAATGAATTGCTTCAGAATACGCAAGAAAACCTGTCAAGACATGAACAAACTACAAAGAGATTTCTTCTGGGGCAAAAATTTAGAGAACCCAACTAGTTATTATCCAAAAGCTTGGACAGCCCTATGCAAGCCAAAATATCTTGGTGGGATGGGTTTCATGAATATGGAATTATTCAACAGTGCCATGATAACAAAGATAGGTTGGAGACTAGAACAAGACAAGGACTCTCTATGGTACCAGCTGATGGATGCCAAATATCTACTGGGGAAAAATGTAATAAATATGAACACCAAAGCTAAAAATGGAGATTCTTGGATATGGAAAGGAGTTTTAGAAGGAATTCAGAACATCCAGCAACACTGTGATTGGAGAATAGGTAATGGTAACAAAAGCAACATCTGGGAAGACCTATGGTTACCCAACTTAACTGAGAAGCTCACCAAACCAACCAACTTCCCAAATGATATTCCACTAGTGGAAAACAGAAGTTCCGCGACCGTCAGGACAAGTCATATATACGAGTTATACGACCATTTCCTACCGTCTCTGTTGGGGTCTCTGATAAAGCGTCCCTGTTTTGTAAGACGCTTAACCGTGCGTCTCAAAATAGCGACTGATTTTAAGGGTATGGAGGTACAGACCCATAGCCGTGGGTCTCAGATTTAAATTATAATATAAAAAAAAATAGTTTCAGATTTGCTGAAATTCCTGAATGGCTGAATCAGAAATAATCTGACTACATCAAATGAAACTCAAATTTAAGTCAAATGAAACTCAAATTCATATCAAGTCAAATGGAATTCAAATTAAAGTCAAATGACACCCAAACTCAAATTGAAATAAAACTTCAAATTTAAACTCAATCTGAGAATTCAACATTCATTCCTTTTATCCAATAGGTTTAAAATTACACAAAAATGGATGAAATTCTGAGTTCAGAACAAGAAACTTGAAGGTAAGTTCAACATGTTCAACCTATATCTTGCTCGGTGACAAATCTATTCTGGAAACAGAGGTTTCCTCAGCCCTCGAGCAATAGATCGATTCATGACATCAATGGTTCATACTCAAGTCTGGAACCTTATAGGTTCTTTCTTTCACTTGGGTTAGTGGCAATCCCTGAAAAAGGAAGATAGACATTCACAAAATTAAAGGTGCACTGTCGTTCACAATATGAAGGTAAATCATAACCAGTTCATTGATAGCCAAGGGACTAGGTTTAAACCTTAAAGTGTGGATGTACTCTACTGGAGCACCAACCTTAACTCCTCCAAACTCTCCTGGTGCTCCACCTCTTGGACCACCAAATCTTGCGAGTCTTCCACCACCTTCATAATTACGCCTGAATACACAACAACAAAATCAACATCAAAATCCCAGAACACATAACACCATCAGAAATTGAATTTACACAACCATTGGCGGTCAATTAGCAGCAGCTTAACCTTCACAATCATAGATATCAACAAAGAAAGACATGTTTAAAAGCCATCTAAATGTTAATACGGTATTTTCCAATGTGCAAGCAGCAAAAGGAAATGAAATTTATCAAGTGTAGGAGAAAATTACCTTTGAAACCTAACAGTGCCTGAATCCAGTGCATCCCTCAAAGCTCCATAACCATTTTCCAGATTGAATGCAGCAACTCCAGGCTTGTTGTATCGAATCAAAGCTGAAAGACATCCATATCAAATACATAAGAGGTCAGAAGTACTTCAAGTGACACCATTGAACATTAACCAGCCTCAGTATAGATAATAAAGCTACATATCCAAACCGATGACAGCCTCAGTATGATGAAATTAAAGATGATAATTGAGTAGAAACAAAGAGAACTTTATTATTAAAGTATAACAAGCTACAACTTCAACACGAACATCGATGTTCAACATCAATTCCTATAACATTTTACAAAAAAATGTACTCAGTTTGATAGAGAAAGTCTATAAAACAACTACCTTATACCCAACTTCAAATTCCAGGTACCTTGTAGAAGTAGAGCATTCAGTATTCATGGAATTTCTATACTATGATAGCCTATCTACAATCCAACATTCATCTAGTTTCCTGACAGCAACAAGAGGTGAATAAATGTTACAATCTCCATGTAAATAAAGATGAAAAAAAGACAAATAAAAATTACTGAAACAAAATGGATGAAAGATGAGACACAACATGTGATGAAAGTCGGACAATTTCTGACGGAAACTATGTCCGCCAATTGTCTCTGTCAACAACCAAACCTAGACGCTCTATCAACAATCAAGTTATTCATAATCCACAACTAAAACTGAAAGTAAACATTCAGAGTCTCAAAATTAAGAATCTTACTTTTGGAAATGCAAATCCACATCTAAAACTCAAAGCTCATTAACTCAGGCCTTTAATCAAATTCTCTATTTAAATGGTAACATTCAACAAGTCACATACAACAAACATGGTAAATACATACAAGACTTTCTTTGAAATTTAACATTCTAAGCCTTCAATTAACTACAAAATAAGATAAGCAAAAGCGGACCAATCAATACAGGCATTAAATGAGATTCCAATTTTACCACTTGATCAAACAGATTGTAGGCATAAGATCAAATACATGCACAAAATCCTTGAGCCGATTTTCTTGTCATCAAAAATCAATCCTATAATAAAAGTTGAAATTACAAACTGAGGGCCTGGAAGCTTTTACCAGGGTATGTAAGTTAATCATCCACTTATCTAACATTCAAGTACTCTTCCCAGCCAAGTTCTATTAGTTTATCTCCTTTCTTTAGGATATCATCCGTCATATCTCGCTGATATTGGAACATTCTGCACCAAAATAAAAATGTTTTTAATGAGTGCCTACTTCCCAAATCATATGAGAATGCGTGACGTAATATGATAAGTTCTATAGTAAAGGATATCACAAGAAAACAAAACAGTGTGCTCAAACCAGGCCTGTAAGTCAGGGTATAATATCGCCAACATCCTTACAGCAAGCAAAGATGCGCATTTACGGTATAATTTATTCCAACTGTAGTAGTAGGAATACCTCTTAGCATCCGCCTTGATAAGAAAGACATTATCTCTGTTAAAAATGTTACACTTATCAAATTGAAGATGCTAGAAATCATCAAAATCAATGCTGGTGAAATCCTTCTTAACGAAATGTCCCTTGCCAACATCTACTACTGAAGGGTATAAATGGACTTGGGAATCAAGATATGAAGTAAATCAAAGGAGAAGCAATTCAAATTATGTGCAAAGAGCAAGTCAGGAAGTTCCATACAAAATAAAACACTTGGTGATTTCTGACTTCACTATCTAATTTAACGTCACTATTAAAGTGAAATATTAAACTCTACTGCAGATGCATAGTTTCCTTTGGAACTACTAGAGCGAACTAGTAGTATCATAGCACTACATTAATAATTCGAACTAATATATAGTACTTAAATGAATACACCAAGCTAGAAGCTAATTAATAACATTTTGCATGTGAATTTGATATTACCCATACATGTGAACAGCTTGTGTAAGGCTTCAAATACGAGGAAACTCGTCCCCCAGTGCCCTTTCGGACCATAGGAATGACGAGCTTTCACTGCATTATACGCACTAAAATAATCAAGAAGCTCTTGATTACCCATGCCAAGCCACTGGAAATCCATTCAACAACACAAACTTCATGAGATACATAGCAGATGACAGGAAGCAACGAATTATATAAGGAACACAAGTGGTAAATAACTAAACAGAGTATAAAAAAATCCAGAAACTCCTAATGACAATAAAGCAGATATGCAAATTAGAGAAACCAACTCCCCACATATACCTACTTCCCAAATTTATGTTATTTATCAGAATATTTATAGTCAACTGACCACTAACAAAATGGTGGAACCAAAATTCAATGATAACAAATTCCATTTTATATTTTAAAAATTAAATCATACCTTCTCATTTTCGTCTTGATCAAGCTGAGTGTTCATGACTACAACCATGGGAGCATGGTTTTTAAAAGCGTACGCTTCACGCTTCGGAGCATACGCTTCGCTTCAAATTTCAGCATTTCGCTCTGAAGCGGTCATGTGAAGCGCATCTTTCATGAAGCGTATGCTTCACGCTTCAGAGCGTGCGCTTCGCTTCAAATTCAGCATTTCGCGCTTCGAATTTCAGCATTTCAACGAAAATTTTAAACCTTTTAAAAGAAAAATATGAATGTTTTAAGGGGAAATTGACCACCCCACCTCTTATTTAAAGCTTTTAAAAGAAAAATATGAATGTTTTAAGGGGGAATTCAACACCCCACCTACCACTTGTCTGGAGTAGGTTGAATTAGTGTACACACGATTTGTTTTTGATATAAAAATTAGACTTATATAAAATTTATATGATATTATCTTCCTAATAAATTTATAATTACTAGTTACGACTAATTTATTTATAAGGAAACATCCGCTTCAAACATCAACCATGAAGCGACGCTTCACGCTTCGACATACACATCGCTTCCTGAAAATAAAAAAATGCTTCACGCTTTCAATACCTTGCATGGGAGGCCAAACAATTTCTTTATCAAAAACCGACTGATGGAGACCATGCCATTTACCATATATCTCACTAACTGGTACAATAGAAGTTCCCTTCCGGCTCAGCTCCTCATCTAAGAGTTCTGCAAACTCTCTATGAAGCTTCACCCTCTTCGATCCTTTAGTCTTAGCATGGGCCATTAGTGGTTGCAATCCTTTGTACCAATCAATTGCGCCTGGTCCATTTTGGCATGCTGGATAGTGTCACTGCCGTATAGATGAATTTGTTTCCTCAAGGGTCAATTTATCTAAGATGTCGAAAAACTTCTTAAACTACTTGTTCTGTTTGTGGGTCTCATGGATCTTCACGCTTTCATATGAATTGAAACCATCAGAATAGATGTCATCATCGCTATCTTCGATCATGTCTTCCTCATAATCAATATCATATTCGAGACTCCCTCTCTCTGCTGGATTAGCTTGAACTGGTACTTTCTCTGCTGCCTTAGCTTGAACTTGGCCATTTCTTGCACCCCCACTGCCAACCATGTGGTAAAGGAGGAGCAATCTTACTTGGTGGTTCCATGTAATTTTTATCCCAACTTGCATTGGGAGATTGGATTTTCGTAATTCCTCATCCACCTAACTTATTATCCTGCCATGAACCTCCTGTAGCCTTTCCTGCAACCCAGGATGCAGAAGAGGAATTTTGGGAACTTCCTGAAACCAAGGATGGAGAAGAGGAATTTTGGGGACCCCACTGTTTTGGTGCACTTGCCGAGCCTCGATTCTTGCGAGACACTACCTCCCACTCAGAATCTTTACCGGAATCAAGGCTTAGGTCAGCGATATTAGAACCCATCTGAACAACTCCAGCCTTTTGGTTACCAGAGCCTGAACCTCCAGAGATTTGTCCACCTGCATCTTTCCCTTTTGCAGGTGAACTAATACTACCAGGAAAAGATGGCTTGCCACCCCCTTTTTTCTGACTCATTTTGCCTCCTGCATCATTTAAGTGATGAAATTTTCATTAACTTGATAAACCATGTATATGAAATTAGAGGTATCCTTTATAGGATGATGAAAGATTTAAAGCAAGGAAAATATACAGAAGTAATACAATTCCAAAAGGCATTCAGGCTCAAAAATGACAGTAACTAGCAAAGCATGGTAATTCCAACATTCAGATAACTTCAAAAGATTTAGAAGAAAAAAAAACAAAGAGAAATGAGCTGCTGTTAGTAAAGAAAGTAACAATCGGATTTCAAAGTGCATACACTTAAACATCTAATTTTAGAAAACATAAATCAAGAGAGTATATTCTCATAGATTTTATACTCTTCACCCCCAAGTTCCATATATAACATAACTTTTCTAAAGACAGAACACCAATAATTCCACGATTTTCATCACCAAACATGCTAAAAGATCGTAACATAGTATAGATGGGCATGAGTAATCAATAAAACTTACCTACTTGAGTACCATAATCAAAGTTGCTAGTAAGGAGTAGTTAACAAAATGCTAAAAAAAAACAGAACACGCACCTCATCTAAACATTGACAATCAACCTAGAAACATAATATCCCCTTGAAATCAACACTTAAGATAGAAGCATTAAACCCATCTAGGATCATAAAACATCTCAACACCAACTGTTAAGGGTAGGATCATAAAACCCATTAACACCAACTTTTGACTAACAACATAACACCACTTAAAACATTCATAATCTAATATATAAAGTACATAAACAAGCAAAGATCAGTAATGACACTCATAACAGTACCTGCATTAGACTACAATTCCACAACAATTCACAAATTTCTATACGCGAATGGATGAAAAAACGAACCTTAATTATGTTTTCAGTTTTCTCCTTGAACTGCAGGTACTGTTCAAGCAATTCCATTGCAGTTTTCTGCTTCTGATCCTCTTCGAGTAGCTTTAACGCCTCATTCTCTTCCATTTGAATCCTAATTTTTTTGAAATATCTTTGAATTCTGCATCTGGGTTCTCTTTTTTAACCTCAGCCCATTGATCTTTGCACCTTAAAACCTAAGCTGATGATGGTTTTTTCATCTCTGGGTTCTTCTTCTTCTTCTTTTTCTTATTCTTTTCATTATTTTCTGCTTCTTTCTCTCTCAGAGATTGAACCAGTGGAGACTCTGAACATACGAAAAAAAATCCCCAAATCAAAATCAAATCCCAGATTCAGAAATCCAAGATAGGAAATTGAAACCCTTAGTTCAGAATTTAATATCAATTAGTTAAAACCTAAATCTAGAAGAAATCAAATATCAAGATCAAAATTTAAAACCCTAAATCAAAACTCCTATTTTAACAATTTATGATCAATAAACGAAAACCCTTTATCTAAAAATAAAAACCCCTAATCAGAAACTCTGATTCAACAAATCAAGATCAAGATAAGGAAACCCGTTATCAAAAATTTATGAACCCTAAATTTAAAAACCAGAGATGAAGAAAACCATACCACAGCAAGATTAAATTACTTCAACTTCTGCAATTTCTTCAACTCAACTTGAAGTTTTTGTTGTTCTTTTCCTTTAATCTCCAACTCCCATTCTTTCGATTTCAACATCTCATCACGATCTTTCAAGATCTCTTTAGTTTTCTCCGAAGATGGGGAGAATACTTGCAGTTTTGGATATAGAAAACCAGAGATATAGAAAACCAGAGATGAAGAAGATGGGGAAAGGGGTTGGGTTTAAGAGAAACAATTTAACCGATTTCTTCCAAGGTTTTTTACAGTTTCTCTTTGGTGGTAAGGGTGAAGAAGATGGATAAGAGAGCTGAGGAGGAGACCGAGAAAGCAGAAGAATAAATATAAATGGGAGAGAGAAATAAGTATATTTATATGCTTTATCAAATAATAAAAAATTATCATATCTAAATCGGTTTTCATGGGTCGCGGGATCGGTAGCAGTTTTAGAGCAAAATAGTAATTATTCAGAGACTGCTATTAATCATCTCCGAATTTTTCCGTGTTTTTATCATATCAGAGACGGCTATTTTTGGTCAACGGTCCAACTACTGTTACTGAGGGTCTCGGATGTGGGTCGGTAAACATCCATTTTCCACTAGTGTTCAGATGGTGGCACATTTAATGACAGATCAGAAGGAGTGGAACACCCAACTCATCCAATAATTTTTTTCTCCAGACTATGCTCAAAGTATCATAGCTCTAATCATCCACTCCAGGGAAGAAGACAGTATTTACTGGAACATTAACAACACTGGAAAATTCTCTATTAAGGCTCTCTACACAGCAAAAATTGAGCACCTATATAGGAATGATCAAACAACAACGGATTGGAGTGCTATTTGGAGGTTGGAAACTTCTCCAGCTATCAAGATATTCCTTTGGAAATGCTCTCATGAAATCCTCCCAACAAATGATAAAAATGCAAGTATTCTCCAATATATTGACCTCATATGCAAAATCTGCAATTGTGGGGAAGAAACAATGACCCATATGTTTCTCAATTTCCCCGCTACTACTGCTGTGTGGCAGAAAATTCTAGGGGTAAATCATGGTATCTTTGATCATTAAACCCCTTTCATGAGATGGTTCAATGATTGGTTCCACAAAGATAGCAACTCTGAAAATACCTACAATTATGTTACCACTTGATAGTATATTTGGAAGGCTAGATGTGATCTAGTTTTTCAAAAAATTGTCCCTAATGATAAGACCACTACTCTCAGCATTAAACAACACTCTGTGAGTACAACAAAGTTCACAACATGCCTCACCATGCTCTAAACTCCCAGGGCTATTGCAATAACACTGAGTACCAGTTAACTGTTGCAGGAATAAATATTGGGGTACAAAAACAGCTACAGAAATATGGTTTTGTAATCAAAATCTATACTATAAAGGACCCCAACACTTATAAATATTTCTCTTCTCTAATAATCACTGACTTTGCAGGAAACTTGGTTGATTGCAGAGGACACTCAGCTAAAAGGGGACCAAAGGGAGCCACAAGAGGATCTGAACTAGATTTTGAATGGGCAGAAGAAAAATAGCACACAAACATCATCATACAAGTTGAAACTTCTGATATTCTGGAGCACTTCAACAACCTCTACATCCAAGCAATCAAAGGGAGATTCATCAGGAATTACCACAGGGAGAAACAACTCTTAAATGAAAAAACTATCCTTCACATCAAACCTATAACTTTTTTCTTAATAGGGATTAACATTTTAGATAGAAATCAAAACCTCCATGCCTTTAACTTGGATAAGAATTGTAACAACTTAAGCAGTGAGTCTGGTGTTTGCCTAAACCAAGACACCACTAGAAATTATATGAATATTATCCCTTAGGCTTTGCCTAAGTTTTCTGGGGAAAAAAAAAGTCCGAGTATTGTGAAGAGTGCGACCCACCTATAGACCGAGGTTTTGAAATTTGGTATCCCACTAACTGACTAATTTAGTGGATGGCACTTAAAAATGAGGTGGTACAGGATTTTAAAAAAAATTGTGCTACGACGAGGTTAGAGTAACACTTACATCTTGATGCATGGTTTGCTGGATATTTTTTTTCTTCATTATTATCTCTTTAAATTATTATTCTTTCTGAACAATGAAGCATGCTAGTGATTACTTGAGAGTTACAGGTTTCCATTTAGCACACTTATAGGATGAGGTGCTCATTCGTTCCCGCTTCAATTTTTAGTTATCAGAAGAAACAATGCACTTGAAGATATCCGTATTGCAGTTTATAGCTTTATCGAATTAAGTTACGCTTAGGTATCTTTTATATATGTATTCATATTTATATACACACATTATTATATTCATATCACATTGAGAGTTTTTTTATTTATAAAGTGCCAGAGAGTTGATTCCAAATTTGTGCACCCATCCAAAATCGGGGTGCACATTCCGGCCCACCTCATTGGAGGATTCTCTGGCCAAAACCTGCTTTAATTTTCCAAAAGAAGTTTTCTACATTTTCAAAACTTAATTTCCTTAAAACTCTTTTAGTTAGAATTTCTATTTCCACCGTATTTCTAAGCTAACCTAATAAGAATTCCTCTCTCCTCTCTATCTTCTTAATTATTTCAAGTTTTCCCTTTAAAGTATGGTAACTTAAAATTCTTCCCAAAGAAAATGATAATTAGAACTCCGTTAAAGCCTCTAAGTTTGTTTTATCTTCTTATCTTATCAAAGAAAAAGAGAACGAAAAGGCAAGTTCAAAATTGTTTAACTTTGCTTCATGATGGTATGAATTTGGTTATTAGATTTAATTCCCTGCTACCTCTTACATCACCATAAATTTGGATGCATAAAGGACCAAAGATGACTAATAAATTTGTCAAAACATACACATACATGATCACCATCTTCAGCGTCATCTAGATGATTTCCCATCGAAATACATCTGATTTATCCAGTGGATAGAAATGTTTATTGAGATTAATTAAGAATAGTTTAAAGAGCCTCAAATCATAAATAGATCTTGGCATAAGTATTCATATATTCTCACAGTAGTATTTTTACACAAAATTAAACTCATGTATTTTTTGTTCTTGATATGCAAAGTCACCAAAACAACTCCAAGAAAAAAAAAATCAAAACAAAACAATGGTAAATAGGTCCTTAAAAGGTCATTTTTGCCGTTTTAAAAGTTTTTGGTTTTCTTAATAAACCCTTTGCGGAACAAGGGTAAGTTGGAACGGCGTGGAACCTTAAATAGCTTCATCATGCTCCACGAGCATGCTTGCAAGGGAAAATGAACGTGCATTTTCTTGGATTTAAGGCCCAGATCATAGCTTCATCAGAGTGGCACATCGGGGAAGTTACGGCCGGCAGGGCAACACGCCAAAGGCATAATTTTTCGGACCGTCACAGTTGGTATCAGAGCAAGTTCCGAGAAAACACTAGGGACTGTGCGGAGTGGACTCGTCAAACGAGTATTTTTCTTTCTAAGGGAAATGAAGTTGGAGAGTAGGCTAACTTTTGTGTGGGTGGAGTTTGTAACTGCAATGCCAGTTACTTTTTCAAATCGAGTTGAGCTTGTTCATGTGCTGTGAGTTTTCCTGGCCTAAGTGGAACCCCACTTACGAGTGTATATCCGGAAGACCGTCTGGGAAGGTGTGTAGACAATGGGACTGATCATCCCAACACGTTGGAAAATGGCCAATGGTGTGCGTTGTCTGTCCCGTCTAGCATCCCACTTATGACTGGCAACCTGGATGACCGTCAGATACGGTGGGAAAATGGATACTGATACACACAGTACTGCGCTAAGATCTTGTCATTTCAATGACATCAACCTTGTGAACTTCAGGGACTCCTGAGTGTGTAGTATGGGATACATACTTAGGATACCTGGTCGAGATATCCTTTTTGCACTGGCAAATTGTGTTTCTTGGTATTGTTGTGGGAACTTTTAGATTCCTGGGCAGGCGGTATGGGACGGTTGCTCAGAAGGTCTAAATTGTTGTTCACGATAACTTTAAGAAACCTGTGATTTCTGAGCATCTGGTATGGGACTTTTTCTCAGTAAATCCAAACCAAGGAGATTGTCCACAATAGTTTTTGTAATGGATTTCGGGGACGGAATTCTTTAAAGGGGTGAATAGTGTAATACCCCGTGTTTTTAGCATGGCGCATGCTGAAAGATGCACCATGGCCTGAGATGAAACTTCATCCTAAGCTTTCGCAATGTGAAAAAGGTGGATTGTCTTTAGGCCAATACCGCGCCAAAATGGAGCATTATGTTTGGCATTTTTCTAAGGGCCAATGTTGCATCATCATGATGCATTAGGCCAGTTGGGTAGCTGGCCTTGAGCTTACAGCGTAATCATTTCGTATTACGAAAGTTATTGGTCTTGAGCCAGTACCACACAATCATTGTGCATTAGGCCAGAGAGGTTAGAGTAACACTTACTTCTTGATGCATGGTTTGATGGATATTTTTTTTTTCTTCATTATTATCTCTTTAAATTATTATTCTTTCTGAACTATGAAGCATGCTAGTGATTACTTGAGAGTTATATGTTTCCATTTAGCAAACTTATAGGATGATGTTCTCATTCGTTCCCGCTTCAATTTTTAGTTATCAGAAGAAACAATGCACTTAAAGATATTCGTATTGCAGTTTATAGCTTTATCGAATTAAGTTACGCTTAGGTATCTTTTATATATGTATTCTTGTTTATATACACACATTATTATATTCATATCACATTGATAGTTTTTAATTTATAAAGTGCCAGAGAGTTGAGTCCAAATTTGTGCACCCATCCAAAATCTGGGTGCACATTCCGTCCTACCTCATTGGAGGATTCTCGGGCCAAAACCTGATTTAATTTTCCAAAAGAATTTTTCTACATTTTCAAAACTTAATTTCCTTAAAACTCTTTTAGTTATAATTTCTATTTCCACCGTATTTCTAAGCCAACCAAATAAGAATTCCTCTCTCATCTCTATCTTCTTAATTCTTCCAAGTTTTTCCTTTAAAGTCTGGTAACTTAAAATTCTTCCCAAAGAAAGTGATAATTAGAACTTCGTTAAAGCCTCTAAGTTTGTTTGATCTTATTATCTTATCAAAGAAAAAGAAAACGAAAAGGCAAGTTTAAAATTGTTTAACTTTGCTTCATGATGGTATGAATTTGGTTAAATTCTTATATTAGATTTAATTACCATCTACCTCTTACATCACCACAAATTTGGATGCATAAAGGACCAAAAATGACTAATGAATTTGTCAAAACATACACATACATGCTCACCAACTTCAGCGTCATCTAGATGATTTCCCATCGAAATATCATCTGATTTATCCATTGGATAGAAATGTTTATTGAGATTAATTAAGAATAGTTTAAAGATCCTCAAATCATAAATAGATCTTGGCATAAGTATTCATATCTTCTCAAAGTAGTATTTCTACACAAAATTAAACTCTTGTATTTTTTGTTCTTGATATGCAAAGTCACCAAAACAAAACAAAGGGTTGAAGAAATGTTCAATTTTAGATATCATCAAGATTAACACTGATGAAGATGAGCATGACGAAGAACAAAAGAGGAGAGAAGATTTATTTTTAATCTCTCAAGCATATATATTGTACTTACTTTTATTAAATGGAAAATTGGAAAATCAAACAAAACACTGTTTTGTGACCTAAAAATCCTCCAATGAGGATAGCCGGAATGTGCACCCCGGTTTTTAAGGGGTGCATAAATTTGGACTCCAAAGAGTTTGGGTTTGTTTTGATTATTTAATTACTTTCTGTAATTATTATGATTCATAAGTTCGATAATCTAGATTTATGCTTCCATTAAGATGTAATCTATTAGTTAAGAAGGTTTAATATTTGGGGCGTCACATAAAGCCTAGTCCGTATAGGACATAGGGACTTCCTAAGGATATGCAAGAGGTCGTGCATAACTGATGCTTTCTCGAAGAAAACATCCTCTCTTTTTTTTTATAGGCTAAAGCCGGACCTAGGCCCCTACCCTAATCCAGCTTGTTGGACTGGCCCCAATGCTATACCCAACACCACCAAACCCCTCTATACAACTAATTTAAATACAAACCTTTACCAAGGTAGGGATCGAACCCCTGACTTCCTCCTTACTGGAGTTGATGGGATACCACTGAGCTATGCTCTTGGAACCAAACATCCTCATTTCTTTGAGGAAACATTATAGGAGAAATTTTTTAGTTGCATTAATTGAACTCCAGAGCCTAGAAATTTATGCCAGTTAAGGACAACACTAACCAATCTAAGTGGATGGAAGCATCTTGGTTGTAGGAGTTGAGGAACCGAAAAATATATATAGTCTATTCATAAAAGCACAGAGCCCAGGTGTCAGAAATAACATGGTAGTTTCACCGTATCTCCGAGTCGTCACCATATCACTTTCTATTTTTATTTTATTTATTTTGAAAAACTTACACTACAGGAAAAATATACATCTACAACTGGCGATTTACAACGCTTAGCTAAGTATTTTAGAAAGTCCTATGTTTTACAACTGAATTCAAAGGAAGAGTTGTGGTATATGATCACTTCCAACCCTTAGGAAACAAGGGGTTGTGCTAAGAAAACAAATGACAACTCCTTAAGAAAAAGTGTTGTGACGACATTGAGCTATAACAACTCTGTTTTATAAGTGTAGTGACTTAGCCTATCACAACTCTCACAAGTGTTGTTGAAAGAGCACAAAAATATGATAACGGAAAATATGTTAGAGGGGAGATTCGAACATGAACCTACTGTATGGAAGTGTATGCTCATCAACCATCCTTTCAGTTCACAAGTTTTGGTTTTTTTCATTTTTTTAAATAGAAACCTATAACAACACTTATAAGTGTTGTAGAAGTAAAAATATATAATGTTGGAAAAAATGAGGTTGGTGGGATTCGATCCTGAGCCTCGGGCATGGAAATATACACCACTAACCATCCTACACTATCACAGTCTCTATAATATTTATATAGTCTGGTCATTTTCACAGTCTCCATAATATTTATTGCACTTATTTCCATTAAGGGTAATATGGTCATTTTCACATTTTATAATATTTACTTTACCTATTTCCAATAAGGGTAGTCTGGTCATTTTCACAGTCTCCATAATATTTATTGCACTTATTTCCATCAAGGGTAATATGGTCATTTTCAAAGTGTAATATTTATATTACTTATTTTCGATTAGGGCAGTCTGGTCATTATTAAAGTTTCGATAATATTTATTGCACTTATTTTCACTAAGGGTAATATGGTCATTTTCATAGTCTGTAATATTTTATTTACTTATTTCCGATAAGGGTAGTCTGTCTGGTCATTTTTACAGTCTCCATAATATTATTGCACTTATTTCCATTAAGGGTAATATAGTCATTTTCACATTTTATAATATTTACTTTACCTATTTCCAATAAGGGTAATCTGGTCATTTTCACGGTCTCCATAATATTTATTGCACTTATTTCCATCAAGGGTAATATGGTCATTTTCAAAGTATGTAATATTTACATTACTTAATTCTGATAAGGGTAGTCTGGTCATTATTAAAGATTAATATTTATTGCATTTATTTTCACAAAGGGTAATATGGTCATTTTAACAGTCTATAATATTTTATTTACTTATTTCCGATAAGGGTAGTCTGGTCATTTTCACAGTCTCCATAATATTTATTGCACTTATTTTCATTAAGGGTAATATTTTCATTTTCACATTCTGTAATATTTACTTTACCTATTTCCGATAAGGGTAATCTGGTGATTTCTCACAGTCTCCATAATATTTATTGCACTTATTTCCATTAAGGGTAATATGGTCATTTTCACATTCTGTAATATTTACCTCACCCATTTCCAATAAGGGTAGTCTGGTCATTTTCACAATCTCCATAATATTTACTGCCCTTATTTTCACTAAGGGTAATATGGTCATTTTCATAGTATAATATTTTCTTTACTTATTTCCGATAATGGTAGTCTGGTCAATTTCACAGTCTCCATAATATTTATTGCACTTATTTCCATTAGGGTAATATCGTCATTTTCACATTCTGTAATATTTATTTTACCTATTTCCTATAAGGGTAGTCTGGTCATTTTTCACAGTCTCCATAATATTTACTGCACTTATTTTCACTAAGGGTAATATGGTTATTTTCATAGTCTGTAATATTTTTTTTACTTATTTCCGATAAGGGTTGTCTGATCAATTTCACAGTCTCCATAATATTTATTGCACTTATTTCCATTAAGGGTAATATCGTCATTTTCACATTCTGTAATATTTATTTTACCTATTTCCAATAAGGGTAGTCTGGTCATTTTCACGGTCTCCATAATATTTAATGCACTTATTTCCATCAAGGGTAATATGGTCATTTTAAATGTATTGAATATTTACATTACTTAATTCTAATAAGGGTAGTCTGGTCATTATTAAATTTTCAATAATATTTATTGCATTTATTTTCACAAAGGGTAGTAATATGGTCATTTTCACAGTCTATAATATTTTCTTTACTTCATCATTCTTACCAAGTTTCCGGCTTATAATGGTCCACTCAGGGACATGTTTCAATCTCGGAGTCAGGTTATGCATACAGTATGCCAAAATAGGGTTTGTTTAAAGTTTTGGGGAATATCCCGAAGGAATCTTACCTGTAAATGGATGGATTCGTCGTTCTTACCAAGTTTTCGACTTAAAGTATTCCTCTCACGGCCAGGTTCCGTTCTCGGAGCCAAGGTACGCATACAATATTCCAGAATAAGGTTTGTTTAAGGTTTCGGGGAATATTCCAAAAGAATCTTACCTGTAAATGGTTGGATTCGTCGTTCTTACCAAGTTTCTGACTTAGAGTAGTCCACTCGCGTCCATGTTTTGATCACGGAGCCTGGTATGCATACAATATGCATAAATAGGGTTTCCTTAAGGTTTCGTAAAGTATTCCGAAGGAATCTTACCTGTAAATGGATGGATTCTTCGTACTTAACAAGTTTCTGACTTAGAGTAGTCAACTCGCGGCCAGGTTTCTATCTCGGAGACTAGTATGCATACATTGTGCATACATAGGGTTTGTTTAAGGTTTCGTAGAGTATTCCGAAGGAATCTTACCTGTAAATGGATGGATTCGTCGTTCTTACCAAGTTTCTGACTTAGAATAGTCAACTCGAGGCCAAGTTTCGATCTCGGAGCCTGGTTTGCATACAATATGCAGAAATAAGGTTTCCTTAAGGTTTCGTAGAATATCCCGAAGGAATCTTACCTGTAAATGGATGGATTCGTCGTTCTTACCAAGTTTTCGACTTATAGTATTCCTCTCACGGCCAGGTTCCGTTCTCGGAGCCAAGGTACGCATACAATATTCCATAATAGAGTTTGTTTAAGGTTTCGGGGAATATGCCAAAGGAATCTTACATGTAAATGGATGGATTCGTCGTTCTTACCAAGTTTCTGACTTAGAGTAGTCCACTCGCGTCCAGGTTTCGATCTCGGAGCCTGGTATGCATACAATATGCATAAATAGGGTTTCCTTAAGGTTTCGTAGAGTATTCCGAAGGAATCTTACCTGTAAATGGATGGATTCGTCGTACTTACCAAGTTTCTGACTTAGAGTAGTCAACTCGCGGCCAGGTTTCGATCTCGGAGACTAGTATGCATACATTGTGCATAAATAGGGTTTGTTTAAGGTTTCGTAGAGTATTCCGAAGGAATCTTACCTGTAAATGGATGGATTCGTCGTTCTTACCAAGTTTCTGACTTAGAATAGTCAACTCGAGGCCAAGTTTCGATCTCGGAGCCTGGTTTGCATACAATATGCACAAATAGGGTTTCCTTAAGGTTTCGTAGAATATTCTGAAGGAATCTTACCTGTAAATGGATGGATTCATCGTTCTTACCAAGTTTTCGACTTATAGTATTCCTCTCACGGCCAGGTTCCGTTCTCGGAGCCAAGGTACGCATACAATATTCCAGAATAGGGTTTGTTTAAGGTTTCGGGGAATAATCCAAAGGAATCTTTCCTGGAAATGGATGGATTCTTCGTTCTGACCAAGTTTCTGACTTAGAGTAGTCCACTCGCGTCCAGGTTTCGATCTCGGAGCCTGGTATGCATACAATATGCATAAATAGGGTTTCCTTAAGGTTTCGTAGAGTATTCCGAATGAATCTTACCTGTAAATGGATGGATTCGTCGTACTTACCAAGTTTCTGACTTAGAGTAGTCAACCCGCGGCCAAGTTTCGATCTCGGAGACTAGTATGCATACATTGTGCATAAATAGGGTTTGTTTAAGGTTTCGTAGAGTATTCCGAAGGAATCTTACCTGTAAATGGATGGATTCGTCGTTCTTACCAAGTTTCTGACTTAGAATAGTAAACTCGAGGCCAAGTTTCGATCTCGGAGCCTGGTTTGCATACAATATGCAGAAATAGGGTTTCCTTAAGGTTTCGTAGAATAATCTGAAGGAATCTTACCTGTAAATGGATGGATTCGTCGTTCTTACCAAGTTTTCGACTTATAGTATTCCTCTCACGGCCAGGTTCCGTTCTCGGAGCCAAGGTACGCATACAATATTCCAGAATATGGTTTGTTTAAGGTTTTGAAGAATATTCTGAAGGAATCTTACCTATAAATGAATGGATTCATCGTTCTGACGAAGTTTCCGACTTGCAGTAGTCAACTAGCGTCCAAGTTTCTATCTCGAAGTCGTTATACCATATCCGAATGAGAACCCGGTCGGGATGTCCAAATCCGATAAATTTCATCTTCAATTCATCCGAATGAGAAACCCAGGTCGAACTCTAGTAATCTTCTAACATGTGATGTTCAAATCTGATAAATTTCATCTTCAGTTCATTCGAATGAGAAACCCAGGTTGAACTATAGTAATCTTTGAACCTGTGATGTTCAAATCTGATAAATTTCATGTTCAGTTCATCCGAATGAGAAACTCAGGTCCAACTCTAGTAATCTTTGAACCTGTGATGTTCAAATATGATAAATTTCATTTTCAGTTCATCCGAATGAGAAACCATGGTCGAATTCTAGTAATCTTTGAACCTGTGATGTTCAAATATGATAAATTTCATCTTCAATTCATCCGAATGAGAAACTTAGATCGAAATCTAGTAATTTTCGAACCTGTGATGTTGAAATCTGATAAATTTCATTTTCAGATCATCCAAATGAGAAACTCAGGTCCAACTCTAGTAATCTTTGGACCAGTGATATTCAAATATGATAAATTTCATTTTCTTTTCATCCAAATGAGAAACTCATGTCCAACTCTAGTAATCTTTGGACCTGTGATGTTCAAATCTGACAAATTTCATCTTCAGTTCATCTGAATGAGAAACCAAGGTTGAATTCTAGTAATCTTTGAACTTGTGATGTTCAAATCTGATAAATTTCATCTTTAGTTCATACGAATGAGAAACTCAGATCGAACTCTAGTAATCTTCGAACCTCATTGTTCTTACCAAGGTTCCAGTTTATAGTGGTCAAATCACGGCCAGGTTTCGATCTCAGAGCCAGGTTATGCCTCGAAGTTCAAATCAACACTTGAGTTTCATGTTTATCGATTTCGATGATGTATCCTACTAAGTTTGAAGTTACTTCATGACCTGTATGACTGGTCTAAATTACTTCATGCCCTATGTTACTAGTCGAAATTCAAACCAAAAGCACAATGAGAAAGCACAAAAAAACACACCAATTATCGAATTCATTTTTCATTTTCCCGATTCATTCTTAAGTATTTTTTGGATTTTTTATATCAGAATGTCGATAACAATGTCCTAAATTTATTATTTATTTTTTTGGATTTTTTTTTCGTGTCGAAAGTTCATAATTAAACCCAATACATGAATTCGTATTAACACAAAGAGAAACACACATGCTTAATCCGTATGAGCTTCTCAGATTCAATCTCAACCGTCAAGATCTTTTCTTAATCCATATGAGGGCCGTCCATCACTTTCATTCGGATTCACTTTTTTTTTTCGAAGTATTTTCTTACTCTCTCATTCTTGGTGGTAATGAGTTTCTGTTTTCTTCTTTCTGGTTCTCTTTCTTTTTCTTTTTCTTTTTTCATTTTTTCTTTACTTTCTCCTCTGTTTCTCTTCCTGATTTTGGGAGATGAAATATAGTTCTGAGATCGAGATAAGAAAAGTCTGATCATGAATCAGGTGATGGTGGAAGTGATGTTGTTGTTTGAGTTTAGGAGGAAAATGAATAGAAGTCAGTGAGTTAGGGTTTTCTGAAGCTGGTTTGCTTTCTGAGTTGGTGTAGAACGAGGATGATTTCGAGTTGTAGCAACTGAATATTAAGATGGTTGTTGATAAATTGATGAGTTGAAGTATTTCTAATGATGAATCGAATAGAAAAGGTAAATCAAAGATTTAATTTAGGGTTTCTTTAATTAAGCTCTGTTTTGTGTGAAATTGATATGTTGTTTGATCTTTAGTAATGGGTTTGTTTTTAATTGAATTGTAGATGGATGTAATCAAAACAAACAAAAATAAACAACCAGATTTTTTTGAAGAACAAAAACCCTAGATAAATAAAAACACTTTCTCTTCTTCTTCTTCTATCCCCAAACCCAGATAATAATGAAGCGGTCAAAACCATATGATCCAACTCCTGGTACTAACGACAGTGTTGTAAGTCTTTCCTCCTTAAACCCTAATTTCAATTTCCTTTCTTTCTCTCTTTGATCTCAAAATCGGGGTTTTGTTTTAGCTCAAAATAGTGTTGAATTCATGTTTTGAAAGTGAAATACTGGTAATTAGGTTAATGGGTTAGTAAAAGATTTGATTTTTATTTCAATTTTGCCGTTAAAGATTTTTTTTTTTTTTTTTTTTGGTGTTTCTAACTTTGGGAAGATGTGATATTGATTGTTGAGCTGGTTTTTTTGATTGTTTTGATAGTAATAGACTTGTAAAACTTCAATTTGTTCGTAGTTCAAGTCTAAAATAATGAACAGGATTCCCTTTTGATTCAAACAGGAAGGAACAACCATCAGGGGAAACAAAATTAGATGTACAGAGAGCTGAAGAATCTCATCAGCATGTTAGAGCTTTAAGCAAGCAATTCGCGAGCTGAAGAATCTCATCATCAACTACAACATCACCCAGATGAACTTTGGGAAGATGGCGTCCAAGACTATCTTACTCATGCGATGGGCATTCTGGTACAATCTCAACCACTCCTCGTGGCTTTAACAGTTATCGTTAGGAAGTTCACTTGAAAGTTACTGCAACCAATTCGTTAGCTTGTTATACTTGTTAACTTGTTATCGCTACTAGCTTCATTGCATGTCTACTTTGGAGAGTTATGCTGATATAATCTATGCATCCATCAGTGAGTATTTATTTTGCTATTAGATGCATAACTCATTAGCGAATTAGGGAGACTGCGTTTTACTATTACGTCGAACTACGTGATACCTTGAAAACTAACTACTGTCGATGTTTAGGGTCATGTAATTATGGAGATTGCAAAACAATGACAAATATTATTGGGTTCTGAGAATTCTTCCCACAATGTTAGGCTAAGCACGAATAACACTTAGAATGTGCGTTTAGATGAAAGTATAACAGGTTCTGCTCCTGACAAGTTTTCAAGTATCTGAATAAAGTGATTTGCCCAATATTTTGACTTTTGTTACCGGTTTCGCTGCAACTAATTTTGAATAAATGCAATAATATTTTATGAGTTGCACTACTAAAATGATCAGTGTTTTGTCAAGTCTTTTTATTATTGAGTTTGGGTCTTTACTTAGTTTAATGGATTTGCTCATATGCTGACTTTTTTCTTTCTTTCTCTCTGTGGTATCTTTGTAGGATAAATACAGTGACATTGTTGCTTGGATAAAAGCAAATGCAACAAAAGGAGAAAGTGTAACTAGCACTGTGTCTCATGGAAAGTTTTTTTTTTTTTGCATCACTTTCTCTGTTTATATTGAAAATCATGAGTGATAAGAAAATGTTTTTTGTAATGTCATCAAGCATGTGATCCTTCAGGTTTGGTGTCCTTTTTCAGTGCCCAGTTCTCGTCAATCCTCTATACAAAGTGAGCTATTTTGTATTTACATGTTTATAATGAGTTAGCTGGTAATTATTGTTTCAAAATGAGTGTCGAAATTTGTTAACTAGCTAGTTTAACTTTTTTGATCGCAGCAGAGGAAGCTGAACCTGAAGGATGAAATTCCCTGGATCATTTTATGGAAAGCTGGCCACAAACCAAAAGAAGGAAAGGAACCGAATATAGCCGCTCAAGAGGATTTGGTGAGAGTTTCCTCTTCTTATTTTTGTTGTTTTTGTTTGGTTTTTCATTTAGAATGATTCAAAGGTCTCATACACTAATTTAATATATTGATTGTGTTATTCACAGGAAAGTGGACAAGTACCTAGTAGACCATGGTACATATTGTGTATTGCCACTGAAAGATGATATTCTTACTGAGTTTCTAGGGGAAGATTGCGCAGGTTGACTATCCAGTCACAATATACCAAGACCATTAAGAATCTCGTAGAAGCAGTTGAGTTGGTGGGTAATCAAATTGTAATGTTAGAGGTGAGAATTTATGTTAGAAAGTGTGATTTTCATAAATGTCATGTGATTTTCATGAATTAGGTAGCTATTCATTGATGATTTTATATTTCTGTAGGAAACAATCTGAGAACTGCCTTCAATGATGCTCATCCTTGGACCTCTTGCATAGAGTTGGCACTCCAAATGTATGTGTATATATATCTTTACTCGAAAGTTGTTTTGTTGCTCTATCTAAATTAGGTTTAAACTGTTGATTAGTACCGTATGAATCTTGATTTCAAGGTTCACTTGTTTAGTCAAGGAATAAGAAGTAAACTAGGTTGAACCGAACCGATATATTATTGCTATATTGTGTTGTTGGTATAAAACTAGATAAAACTAGGTTGTGTGCATAGCACACATAGATGCTTTTGGTTCATCATTAGAGAAAATTTCAACAAATCAACAGAAAATTACATGTTTATTAATCTGTCAGTGTAGGATTTTTAGATGTATATGCATCTATATATAATGTTCTAATGTGCATACTGTCAATGTTGACATTTTAGTAGTTCGATTCTAGAATACCTGATTCATGATTGTCTTGGTTGATCGTAATATGAAATTGTAGGTCTTGCCATGGGGATTCAAGGAACTGAAGATATATATCCACATATTGTGTATTTCCACTGAAAGATGATATTCTTACTGAGTTTCTAGGGGAAGATTGCGCAGGTTGACTATCCAGTCACAATATACCAAGACCATTAAGAATCTCGTAGAAGCAGTTGAGTTGGTGGGTAATCAAATTGTAATGTTAGAGGTGAGAATTTATGTTAGAAAGTGTGATTTTCATAAATGTCATGTGATTTTAATGAATTAGGTAGCTATTCATTGCTGATTTTATATTTCTGCAGGAAACAATCTGAGAACTGCCTTCAATGATGCTCATCTTTGGACCTCTCGCATAGACTTGGCACTCCAAATGTATGTGGATATATATCTTTACTCGAAAGTTGTTTTGTTGCTCTATCTAAATTAGGTTTAAACTGTTGATTAGTACCGTATGAATCTTGATTTCAAGGTTCACTTGTTTAGTCAAGGAATAAGAAGTAAAATAGGTTGAACCTAACTGATATATTATTGCTATATTGTGTTGTTGGTATAAAACTAGATAAAACTAGGTTGTGTGCATAGAACACATAGATGCTTTTGGTTCATCATTAGAGAAAATTTCAACAAATCAACAAAAAATTACATGTTTATTACTCTGTCAGTGTAGGATTTTTAGATATATATGCATCTATATATAATGTTCTAATGTGCATACTATCAATGTTGACATTTTAGTAGTTCGATTCCAGAATACCTGATTCATGATTGTCTTGGTTGATTGTAATATGAAATTGTAGGTCTTTCCACGGGGATTTAAGGTATTAGAAGTTTAACTACAATCACTATTTTTTCTAGGTGGAATCTTTGATGGTATGTGTTATAAATATGTCATCTTTTTCTTCCAGGATGATATAGGTCTTGCCACGGGGATTCAAGGAACTGAAGTGGCAAAGGAGAGCTCAGACATCATTATATTGGATGACAATTTTGCTTCTGTCATTAAGGTTCGTTGTGAAAGTTGTTTGTCCACAATGAAGTGTTTGATAATGCAGAATTTATTAGCGATTAGTATATGATGTTAACTACACTGATTAATAGTTTTAGTTTAAATAACAAGTGTACAAATCAATTATTTATCTATAATCACATTTTAAGCTACGAAGGACTCTTTAAATGGATGATCTTTGTTTGACTATCCTAGCAAGGCAGCCTCTATTCGCCTTGCACCTTGCATTTGCGATTTTTCCATCCTAAAATAACTTGTGTGTGAGTTAGTTCACATGGTTTCCTTTTCACTGTTTTATTCTAATTACCCTTTTCCCCCTTAATCTATGTAGGTGGTGCGCTGGGAAGGTCTGTGTATGCAAATATTCAGAAGTTCATTCAGTTCCATCTCATAGTTAATGTTGAAGCTGCAGCTGAACTGAAGGTGCTGTGTAATCCAAGTTCAGGTAGTTTGTGTGGTTCTCTGTGAGTTGTTTCCATGGCCTAGGTGGTTCTCTGTGAGTTGTTCCCTGTGTGGTTGTATTGTACTATATGTGACTGTTGTATGCTATCTCTAACAAGTGTAAACTGCAGTGATGAATTGTGTAACCAATACAATACAATACAATGAATTTTTATTTGAATGGTCATTTGAGTTCATAATTCAAGTTCCAATATAGTGTAATTTGAGCTTGGATCAGATTTAGTTTGGGTTTCAGCTCTAACTTTCGGCAATTCGGTTTCAGCTATAATATTTTTTTTCAAAATAGTTTTATGAACACAACTTCTAATAAGTGTTGTGTTCCATATTTCAACTACACAAACCAGAGGTGGTGAAAGAATGTCTTTACAACATAACTAGGTGATGTCCAACATAGTTCTACAACTCTAACAAGTGTAGTGCAAATCTTATTCATAATAGTAATAAGTTTTGTGTTACATATTTCTACGATACACATCCTAGGTTGTCTAAGATAGTCCTTCAACTTATACAAGTGTTGTGATATATATTTCTACGATACACATCCTAGGTTGTCTAAGATAGACCTTCAACTTATACAAGTGTTGTGTTACATATTTTTACGATACACTACTTGTGTTGTCCAAGATATTCCTGCAACAACAAATAAGGTTTGTGTTAGGCTTTCTAAAAAAATCAAAAGAGAATCACAACTTTGGAAAAATATTGTCGAACCATGAATCACATCACCCTTTACAACACATAGTCAAGTATTGTAGAAAAGCTTGTACTTTATACAATACCCCACCTACACAATACAAAAAAAAGCGTTGTAGTAGGGGTACTACAACCCTAATACTGTGTTATAAATGATGATTTTTCCCGTAGTGTTATATGTTTCCTAAGTGATTTAGTGGGGCCCACGCATCAAATTGTTACCACCGCCAGGATGAACTAGAGTGATTGAGTTACTAAAAAAATAAAAAAAATGAGACCAGACCAATTTGACTAATCGGAGTATATATATAAATAATAATAATAATAATAATAATAATAAATTAACTCTTTGATATGCGTGTGTTATCCCAGTTTTTGCCGCCTAAACAAGCGTGGAACGCAGGATCCAAGGGAATTACCATGTAATCTGCTAACAAGAAGCATGCGTTTGGATCCGCAAGATCTAATCATGTTGTTAGTTCTCGAAAAAATTCAATAAAATAAAATAAAATCACGGGTAACTTTATTCCTCGATTGCCTTTAACACATTTATGGGGTGCCTTTAGTAATGTTCTCCGCGGGTTCAAATGCCATTTTCTTCGCAAAAGCTTATTTCACCAAAAACACCAACAAATACATAAAAAACCATAATAAATATAAAATTGAGCACTATCAATACATAAAATTGAGATCATATCAGACACATAAACATATCTATCAAATACCCCCAAACTTATTATTATTTTCTAGTCCTCGAGCAAATCTAATTTACAAAATAAAATCCTAACTCACCGTCGCAGGCATCGCAATTTCACTTAGCATGTGCAACAAGCATTTGAAACCCTAGGTTGCCCTACTAGCCGAGTTATAGTCTCGAGAGGGTGTAATAGAGATATACCCACAAAACCTTTACTCCAGACACTAACTATCTATGCAGAACGTTGGAACGACACTAAAAAATCTCCTTGGTTGGAATAATCTCATTGAATACAGGAGGAAGTACCCTGATGCGAGTGACAAATCTCTACTAAGATAATCATACTATGGACATCAATACATGGAGTCAACAAACCACAATCACGTGTGAATAAATTAAGAAGATGGATATGGAGATAATAGATGGTTTGTAATGATGTTGACTAAGGTGCAAGGTGTTTCCCATATATGTCTCAAGGTTACTTCCAGGACAAACCTAAGAATCCTAATGGATTGAGATACTTGTCTGGACTAATATCAAAATACTTTCTTATTTTGCTACAGTTTTCTTTTATCTGTGGTAACACTTTTTCTTACAGATGACCCACAGTTGTTCTGGTTGTTGCTTTATGATATGAGGTGATTAATTCTTTCTTATGTCTGGATGAAGACGTTAAAATTAGCACTTATTGGGAGGTAACCCATGCTCATGCAACACGGTAATATCTTTCCTTAACTCTTTTGCTTCAAATGGTAACAATTTCTCCTTGTTCCTTCTTTAAATTTCATCTTTACAATATTGAGGACAATGTTAGATTTAAGTTTGGGGGTATGGGAGAAACTTTTTAGTTGCATTAATTGAATCCAGAGCCTAGATATTTGTTCCAATTAAGGACAACACTAACCAATTTGGAAGCATCTTGGTTGTAGGAGTAGAGGAATCAAAAAATAAAATCTATTCATAAAAGCACAGAGCTTAGGTGTTAGAAATAACATGGTAGTTTCACCGTATCTCGGATTCGTCAGCATATCACTTTTTATTTTATTTTATTAATTTTAAAAAACTTATATATTTCTCTAAGTGATTTGGTGGGGCACACACATCGAATTTTTACCACCATCGGGATAAAGTAGAGTGATTAAATTGCTAAAAAAAATAAAAAAAAATGAGACCAGACCAATTTGACCAATCGGAGTACATATATACAAAATCCCGGGTACCTTTACCAATTCCTCCGGGTGCCTTTATCAACTCCTACAGGTGCCTTTGATACATTTATGAGGTGCCTTTAGTAATTTTCTCAGGGGATTCAAATGCCACTATTCAAGCCAATTTATCCGCAAAAGCTTATTTCACCAAAAATACCTACAAAAACATAAAAATACATAATAAGTACATAAACATAGAATTGAGATCATATCAGACACATAACCGGGTCTATCACATTTCTTGAGAAAACTCAACCAACCAATACCTCCCTATATATGTCTTGTTGACATTTTTAGAACTTTAATTCATGGAACACTTTTCCACTAACCGAGTTCAACTTCCTCGAGGAAGTATTTATTGAGGAAATATCCCCAACTTCCTTGAGGAAATATTCTCACTTCCTTCAGTGAGAAACATGGTCAAATGTTTCTTCTGGGGTACGCTTCGAAAACTTAATATGAAGCTTCATTTTATTTCATGACACATATTCGAGCATGCATCATATGAACAGTGCGAGCATAACACGTAATGTCGCTTGAACACATGAAAGCTTATATAACTTACATGTGTTTTAGAAGCCTTGAGTTCTTGGTTTCTGTCTATGTAATATTTTTTCTTCTCATTGCGTTCCATTTTATATCAATTCTTGGGCATGCAGTGACGTTAATGACTTTAACTTAGATGTGTGTGTTGCAAGATTTCGTGCCTCCAGGAAATAATTGGGTGTAGGTTCTTGTGGCTTTTAATTACAAAACTCTTGACATTGCTCTGCAGGCATGGGTAGGGTTGGTGGTGTTAATCATCTCCGTGCACATCATTCACACTATCATCTGGTTACCCAGGAAGCTTAGAATTCCGAAGAAAAATGATGGACAAATTGTAGGGAAGATGTGCATGATGTTATCTAATCTTCTCATGTTCCTTTGTGTGTATGTTATATTAATTTAATTTCTTTTGTTTGTGTGCATCTTCTCATTTTTAATGAAGATCTCCTAACCGGACTGTTCTCGGCATATGTCAATCCTAATGTTTGGTTGCCGCGTCTAGTTTTTTTTTTTCTTCCTTTAATTCTCCTAACAGAAAATGCATCTGCAATTACCATTTGAACTTCTATTTTGATGATTAACTAGATTTATCAATCAAAAAAATAATTTAAGGGCTTTGTCGGAAAATACCTTCTAATGTACATCTTGGAACAATCAAAATTTTGTTTGCGAGTTGAAGCTTCGATTTCAGACTCATCTTCTGGTGTTTCTTCTTAATATTCTTCATCAACTTATGGTTCATTTACTTAATTTGCAATTCCCGGAATCCCCGGATTCGGGATTCTATGTGTATCTCGATCACAACATTATAACACGTCATTTTGAAATGAGATTAATCCAAGATAAAACTTTATGGATTGGCAACCGATCAACGACGGAAAATGTATATAAAAGAGAGAAGAAGAGGTTCTTTTGAAATCACCCCGTTCGACGTGGAGAAGTTTTTGATTTTTTTTTTAGGTTTATATACAAATTAAATTAGGTTACTTTAATTTAGGTTATTAAATCAGGGGTAACTTAGTCATTTACTAGGATCTAAGACACCCCTTATAACCACTAGATATATGGTCTAATCATTTATGGATTCCCTCAAATTCAAAAGAATCTAAAATATGGATCGGTGATTGTTTGGGTTTGAAGAAATAGGACGAAATATATGAACAGTGAGCCCAAATATGAAACGGCATTGCCATTTGTCACGTCTCGATTCTTTTCTTTTTTCAAAAATCGATCGTCTCTTCCGTGTTGTTGAAGTGTTATTTGGTAATGTCCACGCAGAGAATTAGAGTTCAAATGCACCTTCATTATCAAATTCCTAATACAAAACGCAAAGATGTATAAATTCCTGAATTCTAGTTTCCATTTCTTTTTCCCATTAGAAAATTTGCAATCAGGACTAAATTAAGGAACGCGTTTCCAACTATCCAAGAAGGGTGTGCAGAGAGTCAAGCTATAATCAACACTAATGATAGTATAATAATACTCAGAGGAACATAAGTAATCATGTAACACCCCGTGTTTTTAGTATGGCGCATGCTGAAAGATGCGCCATGGCCTGAGATGAAGCTTCATCCAAAGCTTCCGCAGCGTGAAAAAGATGGATTGGCTTAAGGCCAATACCGCGCCAAAATGGCGCATTAGCTTTCGCATTTGGCCAAGGGCCAATGTTGCATCATCATGATGCATTAGGCCAGTTGGTTAGGTGGCCTTGAGCATACAACGCAATTATTGCGTATTACGAAAGTTATTGGTATTGAGCCAGTACCGCACAATTATTGTGCATTAGGCCAGAGAGGGATGGCTGAACGAATATTTCACAATCACTACGTGCAATCATTGTACGTAATCATTGCGACATAACGCAATCATTGCGACGGAACACAATCATTGCGACGGAACGCAATCATTGCGGATGAATAGTAAAAATGTGACTTGGTGAATGATTTTTGGTCCCCTTTCCATATATAGGGAGGGGTAGTTAGTTGAAGGTGCATATGCGGACTATGTACCAAGTAAGCTTCATAGCTTAGCCGAAAGAGTATAAATGATGCTTAAGGCTCATTTATAGTTGTGTAGCCTTGCAAAGAGGGCATTTGATGCGTTGGCATCACTATGCCACGGCGCGGACCCGATAATGCATAATCATTGTGTATCTTGATGGAATGACATATACGGACCAGGACACTACCATTATTGCCTATCCAAGGCTTTGCAAACGAGTTGGCTTAAGTTTTTGTCCATTCGAGGATGAACTACGGTCTATGCTTGATCCCTTTAGAGTAGGGAAGGGTACGTAGGCAGCCGCAATGAGTTGTTGCATTGCCGGTCCATCACTTTGGCCTCTCATATCATCTGGATCGGTAGCTCGACGCAAGAGATGATTGTGGCCATACTTGATGAGGCTATTTTCATTCCATTCCTTGGATCCTCATACTTCCTATCAAGGCATTAGACATAGGCTAAAAACCCGAGTGTCGTAATTTAGCTCAAGAGGAGTCCATTTTGATGGGAAACGACTCAAATACATGTTGATTTATGGATCCACATGGTCACCAGAATTTAGCCAAATTCCATCGTTTAGGGCCTTAAAAGGTCATTTTTGCCGTTTTAAAAGTTTTTGGTTTTCTTAATAAACCCTTTGCAGAATAAGGGTAAGTTGGAATGGTGTGGAAGCTTAAATAGCTTCATCATGCTCCACGAGCATGCTTGTAAGGGAAAATGAACGTGCATTTTATTGGATTTAAGGACCAGATCATAGCTTCATAAGAGTGGCGCATCGTGGAAGTTACGGCCTGCCGGGAAACACGCCAAAGGCGTAATTTTTCGGTCCGTCACAGTTGGTATCAGAGCAAGTTCTGAGAAAACACTAGGGATTGTGCGTAGTGGACTCGTCAAACGAGTATTTTTCCTTCAAAAGGAAATGAAGTTGGAGAGTAGGATAACTTTTGTGCGGGAAGAGTTTGTAACTGCAATGCCAGTTAATTTTTCAAATCGAGTTGATCTTGTCCATGTAATGTGAGTTTTCGTGGCCTAAGTGGCACCCAACTTACGAGTGGATATCCGGAAGACCGTCTGGGACGGTGGGTAGACAATGGGACTGATCATCCCCACACGTTCGAAACTGGCCAACAATGTGTGTTTCCAGGCCCGTCTAGCATCCCACTTACGACTGGCAACCTGGATGACAGTCAGGGACGGTGGAAAACTGGATGCTGATCCACACAGTACTGCGCTAAGATCTTGTCATTTCAATGACATCAACCTTGTGAACTTTAGGGACTCCTGAGTGTGTAGTATGGGATTTATACTTAGGATTAGTCTTATGGGAGAGATATTTAGCTGCTAGATTGGCCATCCACGTCAGATTGAGCAACCTCCTAACCCCTATGGGATGGCCAATCTAGTAGCGAAATGCCTAACAATTTGGCGTTTAACGCCAAACCATTCGGCGTTTCTCTCTCTTTTTCTTCTTCTCTCTCCTTCTTTTCCCCACTCTCTCCTTATTTTCCTCTCTCTCTAACGTCGCCCACCCACTCTCCCTCTCTCTCCCCCTCTCTATCTCCCTCTCTCTCTCCATCATCTCACGGCCCCCCATCCCCTTCCTGTCTCTATCCATCACATTTTCTCTTTTAACCAAATTTTTTTCTCTAGCGCCGAACCATTCGGCTTTAGACCACGTTTTGAGCGCCGCACTATTCGGCGTTTCAATCTCGCTGATAGTGCGACTGCGAGCAAATGCTAGGAGAGAGAAGTATCCAGATTTAGTGTTAACTTTTTTCTCACAGTTTTTTCATGATTTGCAACACTTTTTGGCCAATCTAGCACTCCAAAATCTCCCATAGGACTTATCCTTAGGATACCTGGTCGAGATATCCTTTTGGCACAGGAAAATTGTGTTTCTTGGTATTGTTGTGGGCACTTTTAGATTCCTGTGCAGGCGGTATGGGATGGTTGCTCAGAAGGTTTAAATCGTTGTTCACGATAACTTGAAGAAACCCGTGATTTCTGAGCATCTGGTATGGGACTTTTTCTCAGGAAATCCAAACCGAGGAGATTGTCCACAATAGTTTTTGTTTTGGATTTCGGGGACGAAATTCTTTAAAGGGGTGCATAGTGTAACACCTATGTTTTTAGCATGGCGCATGCTGAAAAATGCGCCATCCCAAGCTTCTGCAACGTGAAAAAGGTGGATTGTCTTTAGGCCAATACCGCGCCAAAAAAGGCGCATTATGTTTGTCATTTGTCCAAGGGCCAATGTTGCATCATCATGATGCATTAGGCCAGTTGGGCAGGTGTCCTTGAGCTTACAGCATAATCATTGCATATTACGAAAGTTATTGGTCTTGAGCCAGTACCACACAATTATTGTGCATTAGGCCAGAGAGGTTAGAGTAACACTTACTTCTTGATGCATGGTTTGTTGGATATTTTTTTTCTTCATTATTATCTCTTTAAATTATTATTATTTCTAAACTATGAAGCATGCTAGTGATTACTTGAGAGTTACATGTTTCCATTTAGCACACTTATAGGATGATGTGCTCATTCGTTCCTGCTTCAATTTTTAGTTATCAGAAGAAACAATACACTTGAAGATATCTGTATTGCAGTTTATAGCTTTATCGAATTAAGTTACGCTTAGGTATCTTTTATATATGTATTCTTGTTTATATACACACATTATTATATTCATATCACATTGAGAGTTTTTTATTTATAAAGTGCCAGAGAGTTGAGTCCAAATTTGTGCACCCATCCAAAATCGGGGTGCACATTCCGGCCCACCTCATTGGAGGATTCTCTGGCCAAAACCTGCTTTAATTTTCCAAAAGAATTTTTCTACATTTTCAAAACTTAATTTCCTTAAAACTCTTTTAGTTAGAATTTCTATTTCCACCGTATTTTTAAGCCAACCAAATAAGTATTCCTCTCTCCTCTCTATCTTCTTAATTCTTCCAAGTTTTTCCTTTAAAGTATGGTAACTTAAAATTCTTCCCAAAGACAGTGATAATTAGAACTCCGTTAAAGCTCTAAGTTTGTTTTATCTTCTTATCTTATCAAAGAAAAAGAAAACGAAAAAGCAAGTTCAAAATTGTTTAACTTTGCTTCATGATGGTATGAATTTGGTTAAATTATTATATTAGATTTAATACCCTGCTACCTCTTACATCACCACAAATTTGGATGCATAAAGGACCAAAGATGACTAATGAATTTTTCAAAACATACACATACATGATCACCAACTTCAGCGTCATCTAGATGATTTCCCATCGAAATATCATCTGATCTATCCAGTTGATAGAAATGTTTATTGAGATTAATTAAGAATTGTTTAAAGAGCCTCAAATCATAAATATATCTTGGCATAAGTATTCATATATTCTCACAGTAGTATTTTTACCCAAAATTAAACTCTTGTATTATTTGTTCTTGATATGCAAAGTCACCAAAACAACTCCAAGAAAAAAAAAATCAAAACAAAACAAGGGTAAATAGGGCCTTAAAAGGTCATTTTTGCCGTTTTAAAAGTTTTTGGTTTTCTTAATAAACCCTTTCCGGAACAAGGGTAAGTTGGAACGGTGTGGAAGCTTAAATAGCTTCATCATGCTCCACGAGCATGCTTGCAAGAAAAAATGCACGTGCATTTTCTTGGATTTAAGGCCCAGATCATAGCTTCATCAGAGTGGCGCATCGGGGAAGTTACGGCCTGCGGGGCAACGCGCCAAAGGCGTAATTTTACGGTCCGTAAAAGTTGGTATCAGAGCAAGTTCCGAGAAAACACTAGGGACTGTGCGGAGTGGACTCGTCAAACGAGTATTTTTCCTTCAAAGGGAAATGGAGTTGGAGAGTAGGCTAACTTTTGTGCGGGAAGAGTTTGTAACTGTAATGCCAGTTACTTTTTCAAATCGAGTTGAGCTTGTTCATGTGCTATGAGTTTGCCTAGCCTAAGTGGCACCCCACTTACGAGTGGATATCCGGAAGACCGTTTGGGACGGTGGGTAGACAATGGGACTGATCATCCACACACATTGGAAACTGGCGAACGGTGTGCGTTGTCAGACCCGTCTAGCATCCCACTAATGACTGGCAACCTGGATGACCATCAGGGACGGTGGGAAACTGGATACTGATCCACACAGTACTGCGCTAAGATCTTGTCATTTCAATGACATCAACCTTGTGAACTTCAGGGACTCCTGAGTGTGTAGTATGGGATACATACTTAGGATACCTAGTCGAGATATCCTTTTGGAACTGGAAAATTGTGTTTCTTGGTATTGTTGTGGGCACTTTTAAATTCCTGGGCAGGCGGTATGGGACGGTTGCCCAGAAGGTCTAAATTGTTGTTCACGATAACTTGAAGAAACCCGTGATTTCTGAGCATCTGGTATGAGACTTTTTTTTAGGAAATCCAAACCGAAGAGATTGTCCATAATAGTTTTTGTTTTGGATTTCGTGGACGAAATTCTTTAAAGGGGTAAATAGTTTTTGTTTTGGATTGTCCATAATGGCGCATTATGTTTGGCATTTGGCCAAGGGCCAATGTTGCATCATCATAATGCATTAGGCTAGTTGGGTAGATGGACTTGAGCTCACAGCGTAATCATTGCGTATTACGAAAGTTATTGGTCTTGAGCCAGTACCACACAATCATAGTGCATTAGGCCAAAGAGGGCTGGATGAACGAATATTGCACAATCACTATGTGCAATCATTGCGACGCAACACAATCATTGTGCGCAATCATTGCGACGGAACACAATCATTACGGATGAATAGTAAAAATGTGATTTGGTGAATGATTTTTGATCCCCTTTCCATACTTGTAGAAATTCTATTAAAACATATATAGGGAGGGGTAGTTGGTTGAAGGTGCATATGAAGACTATGTACCAAGTAAGCTTCATAGCTTAGCCGGAAGAGTATAAATGATGCCTAAGGGTCATTTATAGTTGTGTAGCCTTGAGAAGAGGGCATTTGATGCGTTTCCATCACTATTCCACTGCGCGGACCCGAAGATGCATAATAATTGTGCATCTTGACGGAATGGCATATACAGACCAGGCTATTACCATTATTTCCTAGCCACGACTTTGCAAACGAGTTGGCTTAAGTTTCTGTCCCTTCAAGGATGAACTAAGGTCTGTGCTTGATCCCTTTAGAGTAGGGAAGGGTACGTAGGCAGCCGCAATGAGTTGTAACATTGCCGGTCCATCACTTTGTCGCTCATATCATCTAATTTAGAGATGATTGCGACACTTTGGCCTCTCATATTATCTGGCTCGGTAGCTCGACGCAAGATATGATTGTGGCCAAACTTTATGAGGCTAGTTGCATTCCATTCCTGGGATGATCATATTTCCTATCAAGGCGTTCGACATAGGCTAAAAACCTGAGTGTCGTAATTTAGCTCAAGAGGAGTCCATTTTGATGAGAAACGGCTCAAAGACATGTTGATCTATAGATCCACATGGTCACCAGAATTTAGCCAAATTCCATCATTTAGGGCTTCAAAAGGTCGTATTTGTCGTTTTAAGGAAGTTTTTGGTTTTCTTAATAAACCCTTTACGGAACAAGGGTAATTTGGAACGGTGTGGAAGCTTAAATAGATGCGTCATGCTCCACGATCATGCTTGCAAGGGAAAATAAACGTTCATTTTCCTGGATTTAAGGCCCAGATCGTAGATTCATCAGAGTGGCGCATCAAGGAAGTTATGGCCTGCGGGGCAACGCGCCGAAGGCATAATTTTTCGGTCCATCACAAATCAACTATGCAATATTTTATCCGGAATCCTTACAAAGACTTTATACATGATTGATCTTGACTTCAATAAATTCTCCTCTAATTTTGTTCCACTATTTTCATATTACAAAAAATTAATCTTCCTCACTTTTTTTTCTCTTTAAGCTCTCTTCCGAGTCCTCGAAGATGATAGAAACACAATGTTGCACGTATCGCTTTATTACTTTCTATTGGGATAACTTATCCTATTGATATGCTATTACCTGTTTATCTACTGGGATAACAATAAAATCTATCGACTAAGAATCTATCGAAAATTAAGACTAACATCCATATTTTATTTTCACTAACAATCTTAAATCTATTTTGAATCACACCTTCTCAGAAAGATCAGAAATGATCATATGCATTCCATGGGCTTTTTCTGTTGCATTTCAACAAACAAATCTCAATATCACCAGATTTAGTTTGTAAATTAATATGATCTGTTTCATTAAGAAACTATTCTTCTTTAAAAACCATACTGTTACTCCCACTACTATCACCATCTAACCACCGGAGAAGAAGAAGAAAGAGAAATGTGAATTGAATGGTTGCAAAAATGGGTTTTCTCAATCTAACATTTGGATATGGGTCGAATTGTTTGTTACGGTCCTGCTACTGTTTAACCGACTAAGATTTCATCTTCTTTGTTAAGCATATGAAGAGAGTCTTCCTCAAGACTCTCAACTGAGTCAGTCAGGAACAGAAAGTAACAACACTAGTCAATAGGCTTTTAAGTAGTTCTTCTTGTAGTTATAAACTAGGTATTAGAGTCAGTTTGTAAAAAACTTTTGAATTATTCACTAACCGTATTTGGTTTATCTCTTAATATAAATAAGAGTCCCATCTCCACAAGTTTTCCTGTGGAATATATTCTACCAAATATCATGTTCTAACTTGGTATCAGGAGGGTTCGATCCCTCACTCTTCCGTTGTGATAGCCAGCCGCCATCACCCCCACGTCCTTATTCATACCATCACCTAAAACCTCAGATCATAACCATTCACCACCACCATTAAAATCGTTTGCTGCTAAGAAATCTTGTTCAAATGTCTCTCTAGTGGCAAGGCAACTAGACAGAATCTTTTGTTTGATGTATCAACACTTTAGATCTGGTACTTAAAACATTCTTAAAAACCATTTCTAAACAAATTTCAATACCTTTCAACCAATTATAAACACTTTTCAACACAAAAAATCATTACCATTACCAATTATATCCGTTAACCAACACAGATCAATACTACCAATTGATGAGGTATTTTAACTACCTCACACAACCATTTGAAGAGATATTTTAAATATATTATACTATGAATTTGAAGAGAAACACAAATTTTCTCATATAACAGTTTGAGGGGAAGTTACAAGTTCGTTTCATAAGTTCAAAAGACCAGCTAGATGATAAATTTATGAAAGGGCTATCTTCACCACCGCTCCATTACATTAGAAGCAAGTTGCACATTCGTCAACTCAAGTACAACTTGAGAGGAGGTGTTAAGCATACTGCAGAGAGTCTTCCTCAAGACTCTCAACTGAGTCAGTCGGTAACAGAAAGTAACAACACTAGTCAATAGTATTTTAAGTAGTTCTTCTTGTTAGCTATATAAACTAGTTCTTACAGTCTGTTTGTTAAACAACTTTTGAATTATTCTTTAACCGTATTTGGTTTATCTTTTAATATAAATAAGAGTCCCATCTCCACAAGTTTTCCTGTGTAAGATATTCTACCAAATATCATGTTCTAAGTTTCTTAACCCGACAGTTGAAGAACACTGTTTTTCACAAAACAAATATCTGCTTAAGAGTCAGAATCATTCCCATCGATCTAATAATTTTTTGTAAGAAGTTTGAACTAAAAATATGTTTGTTTCATGGTACATGAAGGATTTTTGTCATCAATTTAATCAAATGTCTCAAAACGTTTCTCAAATTCTAGAAATTAACCTTTTTTTTCGTTTTTTTTTTCCACACAGATTGTGACCGACAAACAAACAGTTTTTCATCCCTAAAGGACTCATTCGGTCATCGTGGACGCCTAGTAATACCGAGTTCCTTCGGAAGACGGAACCTTAAGGCCGACGATTCTAATACACATGAACGGTCCCTAGCTCATCTGGTCATCCCGTTCCCCAAAGTTTTATGCGTTCCAGGAGGTCCCAGGTTCAAGTCCCCAATGGCGTAATATTGCAGGAATTAACATGGAAGGTAGTGTTAGTTTGCCCCCCTTGTGACACAATCTCGCCCCCCCCCCCCCTCCCGCTTCGGCTCCCCTTGGCAAGGTTACCCATAAGGCTCGCTGGTAGGCTAGCACAACAACCTATTCAATTAATGTAGTAGTATGTCGTTGGAGCCTAGCTTGTTAGGCTTCCAACTAGTTTCATGTAATAATATTAATATACAATTTTTTTTTTAATGCCAATGGAAAATGTGATTTTCTTCCTTATAGGTTAGTGGGTATCCTGGCAACAAGCTGGGCACCAACGCCCTTTTGGATAGCTAACCATATTCTATAAAAAATAGTACCACCTATTTTATAGTTTGCGTCATAGTTTGTGATACAATTCTTCAACCTCTTCAAGAGAATGATTGTTTCTTCGCCTAGTTCTCCTAAAGTCGAGAACGCTAGAACACCAAAGCCATACCCATGCAAGGAGCAGTTGTCCAGGTATTTATTTCGCTTACGCGTAGTAGCTCTCGATATGGCCTTTCCGGGTATGAAAGTGCGCACTCCCCCGCCAATGAATGGTGAAACCCCAGTAACATCAAAACAAACATCCTTACCGTTCTCCCAACAGTGAACGAGAATATCCGCAGGTCTCAAGGAAGTATCGTTATCTGATAAAAAAACCAAGCATTAACTCCTTCCTCGCATGTACACCCGCCTTATAACAAATATCAGCAAATACATCCCTCACTAAGTCGTGGCGGAATTTGAGGCCGACATCATTAGCGCAATGCAAGGCATGGTCTCCAAAAATATCCATCTTTTTGTTACAACTTGAGCATGTACTATCTTTCCTGAAAAGAGGTATGCCCAATCTATAACTTAACACAGACCTAAATTGACGAGGTCCGAGACTTTGATTTAACACAGTAATCGGAATGGCTTTAAGAAAATCCAGAGCATGAGCCAGCCTATTACTTTTCCATAAAACAGAATCCCGACCGGACATAGAGAAGTTTGACGGAATGTTCTTCTTAACAACATCAAAATATAACACTGCCAGGGAGCGCATTGGATGGGGGGAAATATTATTGAGGTTGAAGGTAGAAGAAGACAATCCACATACCTCTACGAAGTTATTCAAAGCTTGCTGGAAACACCTACTAGGCACATTAGTGGAGGATATATTAAGCATGGACTCTTGTAAACCCCTAGTCTGTAAGCAGGATGCGATATAACAATAGTGGCTAGTATCCTCCAAAGTGTAAGTACCGAGACCTCCATCTTTCATAGGCAAGGTGGAAATACGATGTTGTAGTGGTCCGAAGCCTGCACCATCTCCTGTGACAATGTGTCTCAAAAATTGAAACAAACGTTGATCAAAGATGGATTTAGCTTGAAGAAAAGCCCGAGGGTCTGAGGTCCTCATAGAAAAATATAACTTGGACACCCCGGAGCAGCTGCGCAGAAGAAGAAGCTCGCTTTTAGGATCATGAAGCTTCTTCACCGTGTCCATTAGATAGATCGTTTTATCCACTCTTGCCTGAACTAAATCGCTGCGGAACCGAAGATCTAAGCTAACTGGCCTGCCTAACAGTCTGACCCCTCTATCTAGCCTACCAATGTCCGGCGGAAACACATTATCCGCTAAACTCCTAGGGTCCACCACAGGCCAGAAGATCTCCGTTTTCTTGATGTTTAGATGAAGCCCTCTACTACCTCCTTCTGACTGAATGATGTGCAAAGCCTTCGACACTTCCAGCGTATCACCTACCAATGTCCCATCGTCCAGATACCAAGCATGCAGGTCAAGCTTGCATTGCGAAGAAATCATACAAACCAGCGGGTGTAAAGATAGTGCAAATAATAACGGACCTAAGGGGTCGCCTTGCTGAACCCCCAAGGCTGAAGATAAAGTGAACTCGTTGTAGTAAAGTCTTGCCGGCTGAGCATAACAAAACTCCACCCACCTCGCAATACTTGGGCATTTCCCCCGGACTTCCCTAATCAGAGTTGTCATGTCCACTAAATTAAACGCATTGGTGAAGTTAACCAACATCATGGTCATGTTGCCGCGTCCCCCTTTCACTAGTCCAAAATGCGAAATTTAGGACAGACAAAATGTGTCGAAAATAGTTTTATAGGACAAATAAAATAGTCCTTATAGGACAAAAATTTATTATCCGTCCATTTGTCGAAATATAGGTTTTAAGATTCAGCAGAATATAATTCAGCTGAGTCAGCTTCATATTTTTGATGTATTAGTAAGCAAGCCAAGATATGGAATTTTATAAACAAATTAAAACCATTTTATTTACGTTTAACTTGAATTCAGTAGCAACCGATGCTTCAAAAGAAAAATTACAACTTTGAGAAACCAAACATCTCAAAAATTTACATCAAAACAACAAAGAAGAAGAAAAAAATTATTTAACTTCCAGTTTGTCCTAAAATAACAAAGATGTAAACCTTTTGAAGGATTGATCGTAACATCTATATCTTCCATTAAATGATATCGAACTTCCAAAAAGCCAAGATCTGTCATTGTAATCCACTGCATAGATTAGCATACATGGGTCAGGAAACATAATATAATTCTAAACATGCGTGAACAACAGACTGTTACCAAGGCACAAAACCACCAGATACCAAAACAAGTTGAGTATACTCTTCATCCATGAGCATAATCATATTTTAAGGACATCAACGTTAAAATCCAGGGGTATTGATTTCATTTCATTTCAACAATGTAAGTCTTTTTTTTGTCCCACAGGACAAAATTTTTTTGAAACTCTTCATTAATGCCAACATATTAAAGATACATTAATGTACGTTAATAAATGACAAGAAGAAAGCAAAAAAATATATCTTTTTGAAGGCATGGCTAAAGAGATTTCTCAACCACCATAAGCCTTAATTGGTTTCATGACAAACTTAATTTATAGCTTATTAAGATTTAAATACCTTGAACATGATATCCTATTACCAAGAACAGAGTAGCATGCTTGTAATAGACTTTTTCATATTGCACTTCTGGGAATAGAAAGATTGGTGGGGTTGTCCTGTAAACCAACAATACCCAAGTAAGCAAGTAGTAATACACCTAGTTAATGGGCCTATCATTGTTAGTAATAGTAAATAACCTACACAGATGAAATGTTCATGGCACTTTGGCTTGTAATTGTGCAATTTCAATATCAAAATTGCAGATAAAACCAATGGTCTTCTTGTATCAATATCTATTTACCTTGATTCTTTCAACAACCATTTTTTCATCATTAGTAACTCTTATGAATGGCATACCTAATTCTCCCAATATTTCTTCCACACCTTGCCGAATCTCTACCAACATTAGATACATTACTCACCAAGAACTCTCCATACTCTTCATCAGCTCATGCATCAGATTTACGTTTAGTATGCAACAATTGTAAAACCAATGGTCTTCTTGTATTTTGACATCTAGAACACTTGATTTACCACTATTTTGACTTCCAACAACAGCAACTTGTGGTAATTCAATCGTTTATGAACTTCCTCACTGTGCAAATATGTAATATAGTTTATTCATAATTGGTATTACTTAATGACCCAGCGATGATGATGATGTCATTGGTTGTTATTCTACATTTATTGAAAATTAATTTTGGAAATAGAAAAGAACAAAAACATCTACTGAGTACAATTGCAATAAAAAAACCTAACCCCTTTATAAACAAGGACCAGAATGACTCTTAATCACAAGAAAAACTTTAATTGATAAATGAGTATCGAGCCGAGCATAATGAATAATCAAAACACTATACCAAAATCCCAAGAATCTTTACCGATTTCGCATCTGTAGCTCTCCTCCACCCTGGGTTTCTTGACCTTTTTTACTATGATTTTTCTACAATCGATTTTGCCATCAACCCACGACCGCTTTCACTATGCTAAGCTGAATCTATGTATCTCTTTCTTGAAGGTAGTAGAAGATGGAGATGTACAAAGAGATTTTACTATTGAAAAAAACAAAAAAAACATCTCCACTCGCTCTCTCTCTAGGATTTGTAAATTGGAACTGGATTCAATTACAGTTTCTTCAAAAATCAGGAGTTTTGGAGAATTGAAGTGATGAAATTGATGGAGTTAAACGTCTAAATCTCAGAATAAAAACGTTGGGGAAGTTAAAGGAGATGGTTTCAGTTTAATAAACACGGAGGAGGAGAATACGAAGTGACTTTATCATCTCTGTATGTATTCAGTTTTAGGTAGTTTTTGGATCTAATTAGGAGCCATAAGATTAATGTAATCTAATGGTTTATGTTGTTTCTCGATCTTGGTGGAACTTTAAGGGAGTGGGGGATAGAACCGATAAACTAGACAAATTCCTACTATTGTTTAGCATATACAAATATTTTGACAAATCCTAACTATAAAATATATAACCACGTGTGAGATCTGTCATTTTCCTCCCGCCCCAAGTGTCCTAAAAACCAGATTTTGGACTAGTGTTTCAACTCAAGTAGCCTATTGGTTTCAACTCAAGTAGCCTATTGGCCGAGTGTAAAATGGCTTCTCCTCCGCATGGGATGCCCACTCCGAATTGATGATTACCTAAGTAGGAAGTCATTTCCTTAGCCACCGAAGATGCTGCCAACTTTGAGCACATCATCCTCCAAACAGTTCCCACAGAAATTGGTCTCAAACCCCCACCAGGCTTAAGCAACGGAGTTAATGGGGCACTGGCCACAAACTCTCCCAGAACAGCCGGGCACTTTCCTGCCAACCATTAGTTAACCACGCCGGCTATAGAAGATAGGAGGTCCTCTGCAACAGCGGCCGCTGTGCCACCAAGATCATCTGTCAAGTGTTGAGCTCTCAACCTGTCTCTTCCATAAGAAGTACCCCTAGGGAAACTCTTAATCGCGCCTAAGATAGCTTTAGAATCCACATTAACCGCTGCTACATTGATGGACTCTGAGGGTATGCAAGGGGGGAAGCTTCAGGGTGCTTGAGCCGCAGTTCATGGAGTGTGTCTGGTGTGGAAGGGGCAACACCGTTAGAAGAGAGGACATGTATTGCAGCAGCGTAATGTCCTGAGCTTGTCTTTCTCTTACAAGCCTGTAGGTTTTTTTTTTTCGTCTTCGCAACGTGACTAGCTTGGCTTCTCTCTTGTTCCGGTGGAACCAGCAAGTTCTGAGCTAAGGTAAGGCAACCATTTGTGTCCCTCCACTAAATCAAAGCTTGATTTATACTAGCAGCCTGTAATCTCTTTCTATTACCAGAACTCCCTTCGTTGCCATTCTTGGGCGTGTACAACGCCAGAGTGCATATGGGTAATAGCAACAATTTAATCCAAGATGTTAAATCAGTAGGCTTAGATAGTACCTTGTCTAAGGTTCCTTTCAGGGTTCGGGAGACTGAGAAGGAATGTTTGACTTTTTCTTGCATCCAACAATTCCACAGTCCAATATGGCTAATAAGAGACCATGCACGGAACGTACATTGGTTTCACAATACACCGCAAGAATTCACCACATCCGCGAACTTCACTGCTCACGATTGAACCAACTTCCCAAGCGTCATAAAACAACTGCAACTTCCTTAAACCAACTTCCCAAGCGTCATAAATGTCCGCATCGTTACCAATACGCCATCTGCATTCCCCCTTGCTCTCAGCCGAAGCAAGATGCCGATCATGAATATGGCTAATAAGAGACCCACGAGTAAAGCCTCTACCCTTAACCCCGTCTCGGCAACCATCAAAGATCCTAAAAGGACAATGGAAAGTTAAATCATCTAAAGGAGTAGGAGCAGTTGAAGATGATGGCGAATCTTGTATTGATGAAGAAGGTAATAGATTCCTTGACATGACTGGAGTAGAAGTGCTTGAGCTGAAAACAGACCCTGAGAGAGCGCCTAGTTGGTTCAGGAAAATCAGAAAACACCTTGCGTGTGTTAACCTTATGTATGTTAATCCTTAGAATCGTTTCATAATTTCTTATAATTTCTCAAACGAGTGAATACTAATTTGTCAAAGCTTGGATAATTTCTCATACGAGTGAATACTAATTGATATTATTTGTCGACTTCCTGATTTCTCAAACTTCAGACAATTCTACAGCCTTATTTTGCACGGTAACCATGTGCTTCTTTCTTTATCACATTTTTTAAATTATTTTATTGCTCATATGGTTTCTGTTTGAGTGCAATATACAAATGGTTTCCTAATTTTATAACTCGGTCAGAGTCAAACTTCCAATTAAACCAAAATTTTGCAACCTAATTTCGGGCCTTGAATGGACTGTATTCTGGACAACCGGCCCATATAAAATAGATGAACTCAAAAACTGAGTCTTGGTTTCTTGACTTTCTTCGGAGTTCTTCTTCTTCATCAAAGACAGAGACAGAGAGCTACCAAAGGATTTTTTCACTCTTAATTAGCAATCAATAAACTTTTTGATCTATTAAAAAAAGTTTTTGATAAAGAGAAATGTTTGCATGCTTGATTAGGAAGTACCAACATCTCATCAGATCTAGTACCACAAGTTAATCAAATTTCTAGTTTATTATCACCAAGATACAAAATCATATTTTCTGTGTATTAATGTACTCAAAAGCCATTTTAATAATATAGCTGAATTTTGGGTGCTGCTCTAGTAACTCAAAAACAAATTATACAGTCTCGATCGAAACCAAGATTACACACTCTCATCAAATGATAAGTTTCTCAAGTGATCCAGGAAGGATGACGAATCGCGAGTAATCTTTTCTGATGTGCCAGACCTTGTTGTCGGACGGACCGAATCAGGTTAGTTTGCAATTTGGGTATATTTACAGTAACTGCTAATGATGGATTAGATTTTTTGTTTTTGTTGTTCTTTTCTTCTTCCAGCTTGACTAGTCAGTGCTTCTTCTTATTGTGTTGATTTTTTGTTCCCTCTGTTTTCTTTTATTGGGTTGCCTTGATGCTAATTAGGAAGTTCAAATTAGGATGGTAGAATTTTCTTTTTGCTTTAGGATCGAGTCTTGGTTTGATTTCTCAATGTGTTATCCTCCGGTTTCAATGGTAGATGATTGGTGCAATTAGGTTTTGCATCTGTGGTTTTGCTCAATTAATCAAAGAATCATTAATTAGATTTAGGACCTGTAGGAGAAGGTTATGTATTTTCCTATTTGTTCTTCATCGGAGATGTTGACGATGTGTATCGGCCATGTTATTTGTGTCTCAAATCGGTCGTGTTGGTATCTGATAACTCGGATAGAAAACCGTCATGTAATGTTGCTGGGTAATATTTCCCATTCCTGTAGAAGAAGGTTATGTATTTTACTGTTTGCTTTCCATCGGAGATAATGACGATGTGTATCGTCCGTGTTAATTGTGTCTCAAATCGGCCATGTTGGTATCGAATAACTCGGATAGAAAACCGTCATTCCTACGATTTTTTCTTGAGCTCGAAGTTTGGTTTCGAGAATTGAGCCTAGGTACTTGCAGCTGTAAGTTGGTTGTCGCCACGTGTTGGCGGTTCAAATGGCTATGTTGACCTCTAACTAGACAAGGTTTTTTTTTTTCCCTAGTATTTTTTGTTTTAAGTTGTTTTTCCATTTTGATTATGTATCCACATGTTGGCAGTTTGGACGGAAATGTTGGCTTCTTATTTAGTCAAGGTTTTATTTTCAGCTTCAGAATACTTTGAACGTAGAATAATTTGTGAGACCGTTTGTTTGTTAAATGTACAGTTTTGAATATGACGGGTATTACCCTTTGTTAGTTCCACTTGTTTTTAACTGGTTTTGTCGTCCTCTTTCTTTTAGGCACTCCTTCTGGTTAAGTGTTCACCCTCTCCAAGTAATTATTGTCCAGTTTTTAGGTTTTCAAGGGATATTTTATTTATATTGATCTTGTTTTATTTTTGTTTCTGGTTGTAAAAAAAATAAAAAAAAAAAAATAAAAAGTAGGAGATTTTCTTGTTTGTTCTAATCCATCATCTTTTGCTTTTAATATACCCTTATTGATTATCTAACTGTTTCGAATCTCGTTTATGGCACAAGTCTGGCACCCCAACTTTGCAAAATTCTTATCCAATTGAACTTCTTATATTTCACTGCTTTAATCCTTAGGTTTTTTAGTCTTTCGATCAACCATTAGAGACAAATTCCCACCTCATTCTCCGTCCGCCATACTTCAACAAATCCCTCTTAATATACCATAAAACACCTAACACAACAAATCCCAATTAAATTCAGTCACAAAATCTCACCAATCCCGATTAAATTCATTCACAAAATCTCACAATGACCATCCTTGCTTTGAATTGTCGTGGTATAAACCTTCCTCCTGCTATTCAACATTTAAGAGGATTGGTTTCTCAATATAAACCTAGCATAGTATTCCTTTCTGAAACCCTAGCTAAGGAGAAACACATGAAAAGATTAGCCTCAACTCTTCAATTCAATAACTACTTCATCGTGCCAAAAATTGGAAATCGAGGTGGACTTTGCTTAATGTGGGAAGACAAACTAAATATTCGAATCCTACTACACTCGCAGAACTACATCCATGCAAAAGTGACACCACCACCCCCAGAGCAACCATGGTTTTGTACGGGTATATATGGCCCACCGCATCCAGATACCAGGAAAAATCTATGGCAAGAATTCCCGACAATATTCAGTAGTTTCAATTCTTCCATACCTTGGATTTTAATAGGAGACTTCAATGACGTCTTAGATCAATCGGAAAAAAAAGGAAGGAAGACAAGTAACGTATGCTCAATCTCAACCACTACTAAATCTAATGGACCAGATGGGACTTATGGATCTAGGATTCCGAGGAGACCCCTACACATGGACAAACAACCAAATGGGAGAAGACAACATTCTAGAAAGACTAGATAGAGCTCTAGCAAACCAACACTGGAGGACGGCAAATCCACATGCAGCAGTTACCCATCTCCCAAGAATCGCTTCTGATCATGCACCAATATTATTACAAGAGAAAGTAATAGACTGGCAAGGAGAAAAAAGTTACAAATTCGAACACTTATGGCTCTCTCATCCCCAACTCAAACAAGTAGTTGAATCGGCTTGGGAACAACAACAAGATAATGAACCGACCCTCGACCTCCAACTCAAACTCATTACAACCGGGAAAACTCTCATGGAATGGAACAAAGTAACTTTTGGTCACTTACCAACTATGATAAAAAAATCAACAACAAAGATAAAGCACGCTCAACATCAATGTGCAACCCAACAGGGGCCCAGCCTGGAATATTGGCTACATCAAGAAAAACAGCTAAGAATAGCACATGAAGAATTGTTACAATGTCATGCGACTTACTGGCAACAAAGGTCTAGAATTCAATGGCTACAATCAGGAGATCACAACACTACCTTTTTTCACACGAAAGATACAATACATAGAGCATGTAACAACATACAACAACTGCAAGATTCACAAAACAATTGGATTGACAAAAAAGAGGACGTTGTGCATCTCATTCTAGATCACTTTTCTCAACAATATACAGCACAACCCACAGTAATAAATGAATATCTCTTTACAAATATCAGACCAAGATTAACTCCCAGACAATCAGAACTACTTACAAAGGAAGTAACTACAAAGCAGAAAATCAAGCAAGCCCTCTTCTCCATAAACTCTCGAAGTGCCCAGGCCCAGACGGATATACAAGTAAGTTCTTCAAAGTTTTACGAAACAACTCACACCCAAATAGCAATGGTTAGGAGTTTTTTTAATGATTTAAATATGCACCCTCTCATGAATCACAAAAACATAACTCTAATACCTAAAATCGAACATCCTTCAAAAACCTTCTTTATATGACTATGTAACGTCACATATAAAATCATATCAAAAATCTTAGTCAACCGAGTTAGACCCATTTTACCCTTTATAATAAGCCCTTTTCAAAGTGAGTTTGTACCCCAAAGATCAATACATGACAATATAGCAATAGCCGGAGAACTCTTCCACCATATCAAAACTTCAAACCTAACCAAAGATCCAAAAATAGCTCTCAAATTAGACATCCAAAAAGCATATGATAGCCTAGATTGGGAATTCATCAAAATCTCCTTCACAAAACTAGGATTTCCACAAGCTTTTATAAACTACATTATGCTATGTGTCACAACAATTACATACTCAATAAAAATAAATGGTACCCCCCATGGATACATAAGCCCAAATAGAGGTATAAGACAAGGAGACCCACTTTCATCCTATATTTTCATCAAATGTGCTGAAATCTTATCTACAAACCTAGGAAACCTTCAAAATCAAAAATAAGTTCAAGGCCTTAACATCTCAAATAAGGCACCACCAATTCTTCATTTAATGTATGCGGACGATTTACTGATCACATACAAAGCTTCAAATCGGAGTAATCAACACCTAAAAAATCTCCTCCACTCCTATAGCACGTCCGCCGGTCAATTAATAAACACAAGCAAATCTGTTATCATCCATCACCCAAACCTAGACCCGGTCAAAATAACTCATCTTCAACATTTCTTCAACATGTCAACCACATCAAAACCTCCGATATATCTAGGAGTCCAATTCAAACAAGGAAGGGCTTCAAATCAAACCTTCGCGCCCCTCTTACAAAGATTAGCACGAAAAGCTAAAGGATGGATGACAAAATGCCTAACACCGGCCGGAAGACTAACGCTAATCAAAACATCATTAATACCCACAACAAATCACATCATGCAAACACAAAACCTACCTAACAATATTCACAAACAAATAGATCGTATCACAAGAGATTTTTTCTGGGGACACGACTCAAAAACCAAAAAACTACACCCTATAGGATACGACAGAGTGACAAAACCAATATCTGAAGGAGGACTGGGAATAAGGAAGAGCAGTGATCATAATAAAGCTTTACTCATGAAGAGAATCTGGAATCTTCATGAACAACCTAACTCTATCTGCGGAAGTATCTTCAGTGCAAAATATCTTAACCAACAACCAATACTAGAAGGCATTGATTATATACCCTCCTCCGCCAGCCCTCAATGGAGACAACTAGCAGCAATTGTTCCAACCATGAAAAATCTAATTTTCCACCGTATTGGAAATGGATTATCAACTCCAATATAATCCAATTGGATCCCACACTCGACAAACCTGGACCCAACACAATGCTACCCAATCCGAATGGTAGCAGATATCATTGATCCAATAACACACACATGGAATCATGAAAAATTAAATACCCTTCCCAACCCTGTAATCCAAAAAATCATAAACATCCATCTACCCCAAAATAGGCCCCAAGATAAAATTATCTGGACACACTTAAAATCTGGAAGCTACACCACATCTTCGGGGTATAAATGTCTAACCCAAGGTCAACCAACACACATCCCATTACCTCCTACCAAGTTCATATGGACCTTACCATGTCCACCAAAAATTCGGCTTTTCTTGTGGAAAGCCATCAACGAAGGTCTACCAACCTTCTCTCTCCTACACCACATCCATTTGACCAACTCAAACATATGCCCAAGATGTAACACAGATCCAGAACTAGCAAGTCACATTCTAATTCACTGTTCGACGGCAACAAACTCCTGGACCACCTTATTTAATCAATCTACAAATTCTTCAAATTCCAATCTTCTCCAAGCATTCACCTTAACACAACACACAACCATTTCCCAAATCCTTCAACAACCTGCATCAACTCAGGTAATCTCCTCTTGTTGTTTTCTCTTTTGGACCTTATGGCTAGCTAGGAATGAATTAATATACCAACAAAAGCAAACAACTCCGGAAGAAATCCTAGCATGGGCACAAAAACTGCAACAAGAATACTACCGGGCCATTCACTCCACACCACCAGTTTTTCCAGGAGATACACCAAAATTTAATCACCCAATAAGAAATAGAGGGCTATCCACAATATTAGTAGGATGGACAATGCCGAACATCAACTGGATCAAAATTAATACGGATGGAGCAGCCAGAGGTCATCCAGGATTTGCTGGAGCAGATTCATCTGCAGGACTCGGACGCTTGAACTCTTTTAGCACTAGCTCAACCACCTGGAATTACGATCGCTTTAACTTCTAAACCAGGCGATGCTCTTAGCTACAAGAATAATGCGAAGAAAGGCGATGGCCAAAAGTTATATTTGAAACCGACTCAGAAAACCTTTTGCATTTCATCACCTCTTCTACCCCTCCACCCTGGCACATAGCAGAAATGATTGAAGAAATAAAAATGAGATTCCAACGGATCCCGCAGGCGGCCATCCAACACAACTATAGAGAAGGAAACCAGAAATCTTATTCTCAGACTCTGTGGGTATTACATACCCACGACAAATTGTAAACTAATTTCTCTTAATAAATTACATACATTAATCGGATACATTCCTTGTGTTGTCTTCCCATATAAAATAACACTGATCTCAAACAAATATTTTGCGAAAATCTTGCAAAAGTAATGCCCTGGTAAGATATTTAGAAATTCATTTCCTACTGCATCTAGTTTCGATTTGATTGGTCGTCCACTTCCTCTAATATATATATATATCCTCTTTCACGGGTCCCACAGAGAATTTTAAAGATTTTTATGGGCCCTGCATTAGATTATGCTTAAAAGTCTGTGCGCCAGTATATACTCGAGGTTTTACTTTGGGA